>CAWUFW010008808.1:600000-846693 GCA_963921515.1 Calotriton arnoldi | reverse complement strand
GCAGTCCTCCAAATCCTCTCCCTCCAAGACCCCTTCCCTTGCCTCACCTGCAACCCCACCTAAAAAGCAGCTCTTCCTCTGTGACCTCGGCCTCTTCCCCTCCGATCCAGCTGATCCAGCATACAGGGGGAAGAGGAAGTCCACCCACACAGAGGGGAGTGCCCTCACCCCCGGACACCCTCCCCAGGCACAGACAAACTGAGGCCCCCACCCGCAAGTCCCCCTGGTCCCGGAAGAGCAAGACCCCGCCACAGCCCTGCAGCTCAACCACACAGTCTCCTTCCTCCATCCCTCAGGCCCCCACAACACAGGTTCCCCCACCACACCCTGCCCCAGGTTCCCCCCACCCACAGATACACCATCCCCAAAATGATCCGGCCTTCTCCCCCTACCACTTGCTCTTCCAGCCCCACACCCCCGCTGCACATGTTTGTGCCACTGGTGTGGAGACCGTGTCCTCCCCCTCTGTCCTGCCCACCTTACCTGAACCCCATTCTACTCCCCTGGAGATAGGCACTGCAGTGGAGTCCACTACCACCCCGTCTGACTTGGGCACTGCAGTGGGGAACCTGTCCACTCCATCTGGCCAGCCCACTGCAGTCGTGCCGGCACCCACACCATCTGACTCATGCCCCCACACCATGTCAGACACCTCCACTGCAGTTGTCAGTGACTCTCCAGCACCAGCCACCCCTTCCCTGCCTCCTTCTGGTGAGCCCTGATCCTGTCCCTGCGGTGCCTGGCCTGCCCCCGTATGCCCCTCCGAGGGGAATGTCCCTGGTTCGTAGCAGTGCAGGCAAGCAAAGGGTGACATCTGCCACTGTCACCCTGTTCGGACTTTACTAATGGACTGGCCATTGGCCTTTGTCTTTTTCAGGACTTTCTATTTTACACACACATATGCTGAATAAAGCTACTTTCTGTTCTCTAGTGGTTTTGCTTCAGATGTACATGATGTTGATGATGCTAACCATGCCCTTGTTGCAGTGATGGTGATTTTTGATATCAGGAAAATGAAGTGTTACTGTGCAGGACCCCATGTGGTCCAGGGGGAATGTGTCCTATCCTGGTGTGTAGCCATGTCATCCTTTGCAGCAATATGAGGGTGTCATGTTTTCAATATTTGCCAATGGGATTTCCTACATTTATTTGCAATATCACATCTGTGGCTTACACCCCTGCACATCAGTTGTGCTTGCCATTGTTCAATTTGTCTATTTCCCTGACCGTGTGACCATCTCCACTGGACATGCAAGTTTGGGCATCAATGGGGAAGGACTCATCTGTGTTATCAGTGCAACTTGCTATACATGTGTGTTGGATCTGTGCAGATGATTTCCGTGACACTCCCATGACCAGGCTGATGTGATGAGAGCCTTCATTTTGTGCTAATTGTTGACTGAGTGACCAAGTGTTCTGCTGACATGATAGAGCCCTGCAGAGACAATGTATGGCACAGCTTTCCTTACACAGGAGTGGAGTCCCCTCATGGCAGTGTGTAATTCCGTGACATTGCCTGAGCCCAAGGTGTGTGTTGTGTGAGCATGTCTGTGTGTGTTCACTTCCATTTTGCTACGCAGGCTGGGATCCCTAGTGATGTTCCTGTTTGTGATGCTTGCTGAGTTGACCAATGTTCCCCCAAATCTTCGCCCTGGGTTCTCTGGGATGTGGGTGCATGGCACATTACTGGTCATCAGGGTGTCATCCATAGGTGTGTTTGCTGTCAGGGCTGAGTTTGTGGGCAAACGCAGATGAGACACAGTCAGGATTCCCCTTGGCACTTGTTGGTTACACAAGTCATGTAATTTACAGTTTGTGTTAGCTTTCAGTGTTTGTGACACGTTGTGTGTGTGACTGCTACCACTCCTCAGGGTCAGAGCTGCAATGTTGGAAGTTGTCTATGTGTGTTCTTTGTGGGTGACCTTGGCTTCTTCATTGGTGTGTGACTGTGGCCGGGATCCCATTGGTTGGTGTGGATTTGACGTCATGCCCATGTACAGCGTACTGTGCAGTGTGTCAGACATTCACGAGTCTTGTTGACTGGCCATGTGTGATGGGTTTCTGCACCTTAGTTCCCACCACCACCCCTGGGATTGTCATGGGTGCATGTGCAATGTCACCAGTCCATGTGAGCTTCACTGCTGCACATTGGTGGAGATCAAGGTGTGTGGTGTTGAGTGTGTGCAAATGAGAGTTGTTGCACGGCTAGACCCCTACCTCCATGTTGGCCTTGGCTGACAGGCCGTGCTGATTGATTTGTGCTTGTGTAGGTGTGATGGTAGTTTGTTGCTCAGGACACATGACTGTAGTTCACAGTGTGAACGACATCTAGCTTTGTCATCACAGTGGGATTATCATGCAGGCCAGGGTCACCACAATGTGGGGTCCCTGGGGGTAGTGCTGTGGTGGGTCTGTCTCTTGCTGTGTTAGTTGCTGTTCCTACAAGCTTGTGTGACATGTGTAATTTGGGCTCCCTCTCATCTAACAATGCCTGACTGCCCACATAGGGGAATCCGATCCATGAGTTACTTTTGTGTGGCACTGTATACACATCTGTGTAATTGGGATTCAGGCCTCCTCATGTGTTGTGTGGTTGCCTGGGGACACTGGCACACCCCCATCACCTGTTGTGTTTGATATGCAGTGTGAGGCTGCCTGTTTGTGTTTGTGCATCTGCACCACTGCATTGGTATATCTTTAGTGTGCCATTGGCTGTATGTTGTTTGGTGGCTTTCCCCTGCTGTCCCTGGGACTCCTAGGTCATCAGTCAGCACAATGATCATGGTTTGTATGTCCCATTGCTGCCATGGTATGGTATTTGTTCACCTCACATATACAGTCTCCACAGGATATCTACATTTGTGTGTCCATTGGTGCAGATATGTGGGGCTGCATTATGATGGTCACTTCTGTCATTGTGTTATTGATGAATGTTGACAATGTCAGCCCCCATGGGTGATGTTTGTCTGCACATGGCCAAAGGTATGTCTTATTTGCACTGCACTGTTTGCCTCACCCAATCTATGTTGCTATGGGACACAAGCACTACTATGCCACAGATGTGTTTGTTGTTCTGTGACCAGGAATCATCCATGCTGTTTGGCATTTGCAGCTTTTCCCATGACAACACTTACATTTTGCTCACTGTGATGATGGGGGTTTAGACCACATTGCCACAATGTTCAAAATGTGCTTCAGCTGTGGACCCCACACTTACCTTTTGGTCACTGTGATGATGGGGTTTTAGACCCATTGCCACAATGTTCAAAATGTGCTTCAGGTATGGACACCACACTTACATTTTGGTCACTGTGGTGATGGGGGTTTAGACCCCATTGCCACAATGTTCAAAATGTGCTTCAGGTATGGACCCCACACTTACATTTTGGTCACTGTGGTGATGGGGGTTTAGACCCCATTGCCACAATGTTCAAAATGTGCTTCAGCTATGGACCCCACACTTACATTTTGGTCACTGTGGTGATGGGGGTTTAGACCCCATTGCCACAATGTTCAAAATGTGCTTCAGGTATGGACCCCACACTTACATTTTGGTCACTGCGATGATGGGGTTTTAGACCCCATTGCCACAATGTTCAAAATGTGCTTCAGGTATGGACCCCACACTTACATTTTGGTCACTGTGGTGATGGGGGTTTAGACCCCATTGCCACAATGATCAAAATGTGCTTCAGGTATGGACCCCACACTTACATTTTGGTCACTGTGATGATGGGGGTTTAGACCCCATTGCCACAATGTTCAAAATGTGCTTCAGCTATGGACCCCACACTTACCTTTTGGTCACTGTGATGATGGGGTGTTAGACCCCATTGCCACAGTGGTCATGGTCTGCTTGCATTGTGGAGGCCACACACATTGATGTGTGACACATGTGATAGGGGGTCACATTGTATGTTCAATGTCATGTTCAGTGTTGTAGGCATTTGACACAGACTACACACGCTTGTCATGGTGTTGGGGGGATGTATTTTTCAGACATTCCTTATGTTGGAGTATGCTGGTTGTGTCATGCATTACCCGTCCTATGGGCCTGATTCACAGAACTAACTTACGTCAAAAACGTAAAGTTAGTACTTTTTGGTATTCACAGAATACACTTACTCATTTTGGTATTCACAGAAGGAACTTACTCATTTCGATATTCACAGAAGTTAGTAGTCCTAACTTTAGGACTCCTAAATGCATTCTGTGAATACCGAAAGTCTTAAAGTTAGGATTTTTCTCAGTTTAGGAGTAGTAAAGTTAGAACTCCTAACTTTAGGACTCCTAAATGCCTTCTGTGAATACCGAAAGTCTTAAAGTTAGGATTTTTCTCAGTTTAGGACTACTCCTAAACTCAGGCCCCATGAGTAGGGGTGGTGTGGGTGGTAGGCATCCAGCACCCATGAGTAGGGGTGGTGGTAGTGGTGGGCATCCATCCCCCTATGAGTGGGGATGGTAGTGGTGACAGGCATCCAGGCCCCCATGAGTAGGGGTGGTGGTAATGGTGGGCATCCATCCCCCTATGAGTGGGGATGGTAGTGGTGACAGGCATCCAGGCCCCCATGAGTAGGGGTGGTGGTAGTGGTAGGCATCCAGCCCCCCATGAGTAGGGGTGGTGTTAGTGGTAGGCATCCATCCCCCTATGAGTGGGGATGGTAGTAGTGACAGGCATCCAGGCCCCCATGAGTAGGGGTGGTGGTAGTGGTAGGCATCCATCCCCCTATGAGTGGGGATGGTAGTAATGACAGGCATCCAGGCCCCCATGAGTAGGGGTGGTGGTAGTGGTGGGCATCCATCCCCCTATGAGTGGGGATGGTAGTGGTGACAGGCATCCAGGCCCCCATGAGTAGGGGTGGTGGTAGTGGTAGGCATCCATCCCCCTATGAGTGGGGATGGTAGTGGTGACAGGCATCCAGGCCCCCATGAGTAGGGGTGGTGGTAGTGGCAGGCATCCAGCCCCCCATGAGTAGGGGTGGTGTTAGTGGTAGGCATCCATCCCCCTATGAGTGGGGATGGTAGTAGTGACAGGCATCCAGGCCCCCATGAGTAGGGGTGGTGGTAGTGGTAGGCATCCATCCCCCTATGAGTGGGGATGGTAGTAGTGGCAGGCATCCAGCCCCCCATGAGTAGGGATGGTGGTAGTGGTAGGCATCCATCCCCCTATGGGTGGGGATGGTAGTAGTGACAGGCATCCAGGCCCCCCTGAGTAGGGGTGGTGTTAGTGGTAGGCATCCATCCCCCTATGGGTGTGTATGGCATTGGTGATAGCCATCCCGCCCCTATGGTTCTGCTGTTGCTAGTGTATGTCGTTTCTTCATCCCTATGTGTGTGTGACATATTTCGGGTACGTGTCGTTTGTTTGTGTTGTGGGTATTTGACTTACCGTCTGCGCCGTACGCGTCCGTACCGGTCCCGGTAATAGATGTAGAGTATTGGTAGAACCTGCGCGATGGGATTCATGGTTGGTTCGTCTCGTTCGGGTTTCTCGTGGCTTCGACTCGTACTCGTCGCTGGCTTGTTCGTCTCGTCGCCGTGGATCATCTTGTGGCGCGAATCGGAGCTTATGTACAGCTCTCCCGGATGCTCTGACGTGCCGGACGTAGCTACGGGTTCGGCGCGTCCGGAAGGCGCATCGTACTAGTCCGGCCGGAAGGTGCTGTGTATTTGGTTCCGTGCGACTCGATTCGGCGTTTACGGATCCGGCTCGGGCGGGGAACAGGAGCTGAAATGGGTAAGTACGGCTCGCTCGGAATCTGTGCTGTTATGCGCATCGTACTTGCTCATTCGGACGACTGTTCGAATCGGTCTGGAAACACGCGTTCGGCTTGGTTTTTTTCCGGACGAATACTGTTAGGTGCGCTTCCGGCCGAGATCGGAATCGACCTCTAAGTTGGAGAGAGTGCACCGGGTAGGGGGGACCGGCATCTGGTGAACGACGGCAGACAAGAGATATCCTGGCAAAATTTCACTCCTTTAAAGTAAAAGAAGCGGTCCTGCAAGAGGCCTGGAAAAAGAATGATATTTCCTTCCAGGGGTTTAAGTGCTCCGTCTTCCAAGATCTGGCGCCCGCTACACTGGCGAGGCGGCAACAATTTAGACCCATTACCTCGAAGCTGCATGAAGATCATGTCAAATACAGGTGGACATACCCATTTGGTCTGTGTTTTGAACTTAACAATAAGGCACGGCACGTCACTGACCTGGAAGAAGGTCTAAGAATATTGGGCCTACCCCCTATCAAAGCTGGGAATTCTCAGGATGCGTCGAAGAAGGCAGAGCAAGGCGGCACGAAAAAACCACAATGGAGCACAAGCACGAGGGGGGCCCATAAATGATCGAACATTACAAGGAGTCATGCGCCAGGAAACAAGAGATGCCAGAGGTGCGAAGATCCCACCAGAGAGGACTGTCTCTTAGAGAAAATGAGCCTCCAGGGGACGATGGCTAATACTCCAACGCATCTCGAAGAACGCCTCTGACTTCTCGTGAATGATAGCCATCAAGTGGCAAACAATTGGGGCAGTCGGGACGGGCGTGGATAGGGACTCTGGTCGAGTCATCCACCAACATGCCCAGATGGGTGCCAACTCCTACAAGAGGAGTTCTACCACCCATTCGACATCCATCAATGTTGGTATTGTTGGTATTTTACTTTATGTTTTTGTTGGGGGGGCGATTTGGGGGGATGGTGGTGGTTGGCAAGTTATACCTTTCAGGTGCACATTCAAAGCTGTGGGACATCTATGGGAGGGACGAGACAGGGGGAGAGCAAGAGCTAGCAATCAGGGTCGTAGGAATGTATGTCTGATGCCCGGATTTGAGAAGGTGGGGTGGGAGGGGGACATGAGGTCATGGTGATCACCGTAGCTTCCTAGAACATTAAGGGGTTGAATTCACCACTTAAGAGTCAAAAAATTTGGAAATACATTACAGATCACTATTTCGACATTGTAGCTCTCCAGGAGACACACTTAAAAAGGGCTGAAGAGCTGAGACTCCGTCATAAACAATACCCACTTATCTATAGATCTTCAGCAGTGACCAAGCAACGCCGGGTGGCACTACTTTTCCATAGCTCAACTAAATTCCAGCCAGAGGCCGTTAAATCCGACAAAGAGGGCCGGATGATCATGGTGAAGGGTACATTAAGGGGAAAAATGTGCACCTTTATTGCAGCTTATGCACCCAACGTGGGCCAGCCCGCCTTTTTGACTACACTCTTAAACCAGGTGGGGGAGTTTGCAGAGGGTCCAACAGTTCTCATAGGTGAATTCAACCTCACCTGGTAAGCTGACCTAGATAGCACCCATCTCCACAGAACACTGACCAGCTCTTTCCCCACAACAGCTAAACAGACAATCCATGATCTTGGTCTCAGGGACGCCTGGCGCACTGTTTACCCTACGACTAGAGACTACACTTTCTTCTTGCATGTTCACCGCACTTACTCCTGGCTCGACTATGTTTTTATTAGTCAAAGCTTGCTGGGCTCCCTTCAGGAGGCCAACATTTTACCGCTTTCAATCTCTGATCACTGTCCGGTCTCGATTTGTCTTAGTTGGAGTAATGCCACACCCAAATTCTCTAGATGATATTTTCCGGACTCCCTTACAAGAGACAAGCTGCTGCGAGATGAACTGAGGGGAACGATAAGGGAATTTTTTAACCTAAACACACCCAAGGACACTTCGACCTTCAATAATTGGGATGCATTCAAAGCGGTCACAAGGGGTAAATGTCTAGAGCTCAATGCCACCCTCAACAGTCAGAGGACCAAAGAGAGAGGGAGCCTAGAGGCGGAACTGGAGCTGACGGAGAAAGAACACAAGACCACACCCACTAGGGACTCACAACGCAAACTCACCGCGCTTAGAGGGAAACTTAAAGCGATATACAACAATAGAGCAGAATACACCTTATTGCGATTGCGTCAGATATCCTACGCACAGGGAAACAAAATAGGCAGACATTGTAGTGTGGTTTGTGGCCTCATTGTCTACATTGCTAAGTTAGCTTTGGCCTGGCTGCCATGATGCCTTTTTTGCACACGTTACTCTGTGACTTTGTTTTTCCAGACTCTGCTTGTGCCCGGCTATATTAGAACTGTCTGCCTTTTTGACTTTCACCTTTTCTCCTGTTCCCTGTGGGTTTCGTCTGCACACCATGTACAAGGTCGAAAAACAACGTCCCTTGTTATTGCTGATCTGGTCAGCCCCTCTCAATTAGACATAACACGAAATACAGCTGCATTGGAGACATTCGTGTGCTTTTAATATTGTGAGCTACCTGTTGGTGGCACTCGGAGGAAAACCTTTCCAGGGAGAAGAGCTGTGCTTGTCTGATGATGTAAACCTTGCATCTAGATATTGAGGTATGAGGGTCCGCCTGACAAAGCCCAGAGGTCTTCTATTTTTATAATAAACTAGTTAATAGCACGGGGAGGGTGGTAAGGCCATTTAGCCCTATATCCACTGCTTTATAAAATGCTTTCCCCGTTTGTACTCTATGGAATTGTAACTATGCTTCTTATTTTATCATTATGCATTATGCTGATAGTACTGGCACGTGTACTGTATCTTAGAGCACGATCGTTGAAATAAACATTTTAAAGTATACTGTGTCTCTTATTACGCACGTTGTGGACAAGTATGAGTGAGTTATGAAAGGGTGTTCTTGCTCCCGCGAGTCCTAAGAGAGACCGTGTTCTGGGTTGTCTAATCATTGGTAGCTTCGCTGCGAATGAGACGCTAAAGCTAGTCGGATTGGGATTGTGGGTACTAAGGTGCATGGTTGGTTCACCACTATACTCCGAGGTCCTATTATCCTGTGCATAGCTCTGTATATGTGCAGAATCCCTACAACATGGCGCCACCAACGTGGTGGGCTTCTTATCTGCGAGACGCTTGAGTAGTGCTTGTGCTTGTCCACAACACCCTTCGCATATGCTTCCGGAAACGTGTGTGAGGGTGATTCCTCCTATATTGATGTTTTTATAGGTTCTTTCAAGCTTGAAGTTATTAAAAGGTGTTTAGGTTAACCCTATATTGTGCTGCCTCACATTAGGTTGTTGAACATTCCTAGTCTTAATGTCTGGATGTAAATATACCGGCACATAGCCGCGCGGCGCTTCGGGCTCATTTACGGGCTTATGGAGTGCCTGACGCGGGTGTCGCTCTCATCTTTGTGGTGCAGGCTGACCCGGCTCACCACTTTGAAGTGTTTTACTCTTGGGTCACTTTTCCGGCAGTGGAAGGAGCGGACAATTTGTTTCATGTGTATGCTCCCACTGCCCTACCCAATGCTTATCGGCCTTATCAGGCTCTTGAAGTACCACTTACGGCATGGCAACACCGTATTTGGTTTAATGGCGCCCTCCCACATCCGGTCACCCCGGTTCGTTTAGGCCCCTTATCAATAGACGGGGACGCTTGGCCAGTCTTGGCCGGGTATACCCCCCATCCGCGTTATTTGACGCTTGCGGTTGATGAACTGCGTGCATTGCATATGTCTTTAATCCGCGTGCACAGAGCGTTGGTACAATATGTTACAGGCAACATCCAGGGAGCCCCTCCTGGAGTTGCAGCGCATCCAGCTGGACCGGGCGGTGTAACCATAAGTCCCGTCATGGTTAATTCGGTGATGGGCAAGCGCCCACAAAATAAGGATGATTTGCCTTATTGGCTTGCAGAAAAATTTCAACAGTGATTCCTTTGGTTGTATGCTTTTTTGATTGATTGGGTGAAAAGAGGTTTCTATTTGTGGTAGGAGTTTGTGTAGTCACATTCCCAAAGGACGTTCCTTTTTGAGTTGCAGAAAAATTTGACCAGCTGGAGGCTGTTTTTCCAAATACTTCTCCTGTGGAAAAACACAGGATTTTGACGATTAGTTTGCCGAAAGACTTAATTCCCGAGTTGGCAGAATGCAACAACTGGGGCAAGGTATTCGCAGCAGTATATGCGAAGTGTTTCGGCACTCCTTCCATGACGGTTCTCCCCTCCGTAATTAAACGAGTGCAGGATGAACATGGCCCTGAAGTGGCTGTGGAATTGGGGATGAGACTGGTGGGAGTGTTCGATGTGGTGGCTGATCTAATCCTTGCGAACGTCAAGGATGATGCAGTTAACTTTCAAGTAGCTAATGCTTTGGCTTTGGTCCCAGAGCCGGACAAGCCACGCGAACTACCGAAAATTATTGCACAGGCTTATAAAACCATTGGCCGCAATAGTCTGGGAGTTAAGCCTTTTGCTAAAACGCAAACTCAATCACAACCACAACAAAAAACTCAGTCTGAGAAAGATGAGAAACCGTTCTTTACTAAAAAGAACTGGAGGTTGAAAAAACAGGGTAAGCAACAATCAAAAACGGGGTCGCGTTCCGCATCCCCGGTTACCATATCTTCTGAACGCACTTATGATTTGCGCGACAGATCGAGAATTAAATCTCCAGATAGATTTCAAGTCCCTGACCCGCGTTCTCCTCGTTCTTCACAGGCACCATCGACCTCCCAGACTGGTGGAGGAGATCGCCAGGATAGAGGAAGGGGTTGTGAGGCCCCACCAGTCCGAGGGAAACCAGAAGAATTTCCACATTCTCGCCCACAGTTTCAGAAGAAAAAAGTTGCAGCTTTAACAGCGAGGTATGCCACAGACGGTGAGAACGAGACTCCTGAATTGGACGTGGGCAGTGACGCTACTAGACAGCGCCGCAGAAGTTACCATAGTGCGGGAGGCACTGCGTCCTCATGTGGAGGTGACAGCAACTGACACATTCATTACTGTCGAGACGGCTGACACCCGAGTGGCACCCCCTGACAGACTATTTAATATTGTCCTTCAAATTGAAGGTGACATTGAGCGTGTTATTAAAGGGATTTTTTGCGAGAATCTGACCTCTTCTTACGATATTTTGTTGGCAGAGGCGGATTGGCCGCCCCCATTCGTACTTGCTGCTCGTAGAGGGGAGGAGGTAATCCTTCCGAGCTTTTCTCGCCATGTCCCCAAGGACAAAGCGGAGGCTCTCGCAGCTTAATGGGTTATACCGGTAACCACGTGGGCTGGGATGAAGATTCTCCACCCCATGATATACCATTGCGGTCTCTGCCACAACCACAACCCCAATATCCCATCCGGCAGGAAGCTAAAGGTCCTGTTTCAGACATTCTCACACAGTTAGAATATCAAGGAGTAATTGAAACATGCGTTTCACCAATGAATAATCCCCTATTTGCAGTTTCTAAACCCGATGGATCGTACCGCCTAGTTTTGGATTACCGACATTTGAACTCTCATTGTCGGACCTTTGCAGTACAAAATACCCACAGTTCTGCGCTTGTAGACAGTCTTGTTCGTAAAAAATATAAAACGACACTTGACCTATCCAATGGATTTTACACGCACAATTTGTCCCCGGAGTGCAGCCAATGGAGTGCTTTCACTTCCGGTGGAAAACAATAAAAATTTCGGGCGTTTGCCCATGGGCTAGAAGAACAGCCCGGGGGTCTTCGCCGCCCGTGTTGTCTCTTTGTTGGACAACATAGACCCAGATGCGTGTTCGTACGTTGACGATATCTATCTGACAGACGACGAATTATGGCCGCATCTTTCTCGTGTGGACCGCATTATTCTTGAATTTGTGGTCTTAGGATTCAAATTTAATTTTGCCAAATCACACATCGCTGAATTTACCGTTTTGTTTTTGGGCTATGAGCTCAACAATGAAGGTAGGGTCTTAGCTCCCCATTTCTTGGAGAAGTGCGCACTTTTGCGCCTCCAACCACCCTGAAGAAACTTCAGTCATTACTGGGTTTTCTGAACTTCGGGCGTACTTACATTCCCGAATATGCCCAGCGTATCAAGCCTCTATATGCCTTGATACAGCCCAACTTTTCGAAGTCATGCTGGCTTCCTAAGCATTCTTTGATACTGCATTCTTTGCAGTCTGATCTACTTGAATCTAAGTTCTTGTTGACTCGTGACAACCACACAAACCTGGTGATTAGAATTATGCCGGGGGCAGTGGGTTTCATGTACTTAACCTTTAACGAAGGTGCCACAGTGCCGATTGCATACAAGTCACATCTTTACACTTCAGCGGAATTGCGCTTTTCCTCTGTGGAGAAAGTTTTGACTGCAGTGCAAATGGCGATTCTAAAGGAACGCGCACTGGCACAGGGAAAACGCATTCTGGTGGTAACACCATATCCTGCCCTGGAGGCGGTGACGAAGGCAAGTGTACCGAACTTTAAGGCTTTGCACCCCCGTTGGATACAATGGGCTACATCTCTGACGTCCCCGGATCTCACTTTTATCTTTGATTCCTCTCTTCAGACACAGGAGTTCTTACAGTATGAATTTGTTCATCCTCCTCCTCTGTCTTTGCTGCCGCTTGAGGAGTACGAATGTATCATTTACACCGATGGTTCAGCGCAACCGGCCACGGGTTCTAAGCATGCTTATTCCGCAGCGTGTGCTATTGTTGCAGGTACTATGGTGAACGGTGAGTTCAAATCGACTGTAGTGCACACACAGGCACTAGGAGACAGTACTGCACAATTGGCCGAGCTGCGTGCTTTGGTGCTCGCACTTGAGTTCGCGAATCCAGACGTGACTACACTTATAGTATGCGATTCTTACTACTGAGTTCAATCCTTCAATGATAACCTATTCTTTTGGTCTCAAAACAACTATAGAGATGCAAAAGGCAGCACAATTAAGCATAAAATGCTTTGGGTTCGAGTGGCAGATCTTAAACAACGTCTGCCTCTCACACAGGTGATACACACCCTTGGCCACCAGCTAGTGGGCGCACACGCGGTCGGTAACAGTTTGGCAGATGACGCTGCCAAATCAGCAGTAGCCGCGTGCTCAGTAGCAGCAGTTACAAGATCCATGACTAAAATAGATCATGAGATTTTGGCAGCAATTGCTGCAACAAAGGATGGTGCTAATTACCCACGGGGTTTCCCTTCCAAGTACTCTCATCACTTAAGTCCCGAACAGGTTCCTTACGTAAGAATTCCAAACGTTGGTGATCGGCTGATTCCCAACGCGGACCGCAGACCTTCCTTGATAACGGCTGCACACGAAGGCTTTGCTTCGGCCCATGTTGGCGTATCTGTGACCGTTTCCATCTTGCAGCAGCGTTACTGGTGGCGTGGTTTATATAAACAGACCCGTACTTTTGTGCTTGCTTGTGACGTTTGTCAGCAAATTAAGCCTTCGACGGTTACACGACCACCGCAAACACAGCTCTGCATTTCAAACAAACCTTTTGGTTGTGTTTACCTTGATCACTGCGGTCCCTTTTCTTCTGATACTGCATATAAATACATCTTAGTTGCAGTAGACTCGTGCACACGTTTCATCTGGGTTTGGCCACAACGGAGTGCTGACGCTCGAAATGTCATAAGGGATTTGCGTGTCTTTGTGGGAATTTTTGCCTGTGGCACCTTCCATTCCGACCAAGGTCCAGCGTTCGCCTCTAAGGCGTACAAGGACGCAATGAGGTCACTGGGGGTGCGGGTGCAATTTTCGTCTCCATATCGGCCTGAGGGCAACTCGATTGTTGAGCGAATGAACCATGACTTAAAGCAATCCTTGATAGCTAGAGTCTTAGGTACTGGCAGGAACTGGCTGGCCCACTTGTATAGCGTGCAACGTGCACTTAATAATCTCCCTAGAAGACCTCTGGGTGGGCGGACCCCATACGAAATGCTCTTTGGCATACAAATGTTTGTGCCCGACCTTGATGGTCTAGACATGGTGGCGAATACCGCAATCTTTGACGTAGATAATCATTCTACTATGTTGCAGGACTTACAAGAGACCCGTGACAAACTTGCAAACGACCACTTGCCTTCAGCCACTGACGCTGCGTTGCAGATTCCGGTTGCCGGCTGGCTTCCGAAGGTTGGAGATCTGGTCCGAGAAAAGGTGGAGAACAAAAAAGAATTTGGCCCCTCTTATCGTGCACCAGTTCCAGTCCTTGGCTTGAAGGGTACTCGTACAGTCATTTTACCACCGCTTCCTGGTCGCAAAGACAACAGATACATCTCAGTGGACAATGTCAAGCTACAACATCTGGCCGATCCTGAATAGCGTGACACCTGCGGTATCATGTCCAGCCATTTCAAGGTCTCCTGTTTGTGGCCCCACACCTTACACAGACACTGATGTTGCCATTGAGATGGTCGATTTGCCTGATCGCCTGCTCGACTGCCCGGCTTCCTCCTGCAACGAGGAGACCGAGTATGCATACCCCGCCAACGAGTCGGTGGCTCATTTACCTACAACACCACTGAGCCCAACCCGTTTTTCCTTTGATTCGGCTTCCACCTCATCACTTATCCTGTCCAGCTTCAGTATTTTTATATCCTGGTTCAGAGACAATTTTTTGGTCCCCCCATGGACATACATCTGGTTGGTACTGTTCCTGATTTTCCTCTTCATGTCCATTGGCTTTGTGACAGTTTTTTTCTTGCTCATAAATGGTCACTATTTACCAGAACGCTCTGCAGTGAACTGTGTCACTGGAACTTTGGCTCCGCATTCTTCATCTCACATCATGAAGCGTGACCACACATTTGTGAACATTTCAGCTTTCCCAGTCTCTGATGGCATCGTATGTGATGCGGTAAATTTCCAAATTCATGGACCAACCGAGATAATTAATGTACCGAATGTCCTCCGTGTTTCAATGGGTGATGTAGTTAAAAGTAATGTTCATTCTGACGATTGGGATGTGCATGCCGTTGAATCGTTATTCTCTGATTTGAAATATTATGCTGCTTTTAATGCTGAAGATCTATACTTAAATTCTGCAAGTTATGCTGATTTATATTGTTACCAACATTGGGGCAACCATTTTCTCCATAAACCAAGTACACTTAGGGGTACTTTTAATTACACACAATGGGAACATTGTCCGACCCCTTTGCCAGGAAGCTCCCACACACTTAAAAGTAAATTTACTTATTTTACAGACTTTGATAGATCAAACCCTGGGTCCTATTATTTTAAATTGAACGCTTCGTCCCCTCAGAAGATCATGTTGACCCACACCAAATTGCTATGTTCGGGTTCCTTTTTAAACGCATTAGCAGTGGGTGGTTATGAATACTGGCAGGACACCATTGACTTAAAATCTATTTGGGGCACCAAATCATGGCAGGTACGCGGCATGGAAGCCTTACACCGTGCTTGCCTGATTCCGACCCAAATTTTATTTTTAAATCGTACGATCTATCAAACGACCTGTTGGGGTTTGGCTACTTCAAAACAATTAAATGCACCCTCCATTCCCGTATTGTCCACTCCAAACGAGAGCTTGCATTTCAATATTTCCCTTGCCAATTTGCAAGCTTTGTTTCAAAACAATTCGTTTAATATCTCTTCACTTGTTCAGTCACCTTGGTTGTCTTGGCCCATAGCATCAAATGCCTGCCAACTGCGTTTTCATGACTCAGCTCCTGGTTACAAACAGGATAGGCCCGATCCGAGGTTTTCGGACTCCCGTACTGTCACAACGTATTCTGTTGGTAAATTGTGTAAACAGTGGTTGCAGCACTCTTCGTTGGATTCTGTAAAACAACATTTATCCCTCCTGTCAGGCAACATTGATCTGTCCGATTTTTTGCTAGGACCTCGTGGTCCTCGACCTAAGAGGTTCATTTATGAAACTTACAATGAACTCTGGAAGCTTTCGCAGATAGAAGCTGCTTCCCGGTTAAGGGAAATCGATCAAGCTAATTTAGAAAAAGTGCTTGCTGTTGTTGACAATAGTATTAACACCCTGTCTTCCCGCATATACACATTGGAGAATATTGTTTCGTCTGTTGTTGATATTGTACAGGATGATGTATCTGTGTTATATCACGGTCAAAATCAATTGCGTTCAGTGATGCAGTTTGCGTGGACATTGCAAACATTGAAGATGGGCAAAGTTCCTTGGCATTTTTTAAACACGTCAGCCTTATTCCTGCCTTTTAATCTAACTGAAAAACAGCAATTCATGTCCATGAAAGATGCAACATACACTCTCTTACATATCGAAAAGATAGAGCTGTTACTATTCTCTGTGGCGGAATTGGATTCTGCAGTATGGCTAGTTCACGGGGTTATCGCTTTGCCTTTTTCTTTATTTGAGTTCAGTTCATGCATGAAACATTATCCTGTTGGCCGTTTTCAGCCTTTAGCCTGTGCCTTCTTGCATGAACTTTGGTCCCTACCTTTCATGTATAGATGCCTTAGGGACGGCAAGGAGGTTTTTCTCACAGGAGAGTCTTGTGATTCTACAGTGGGTCATTCCCTAATTTGTAAGAACATTAAATTGCATGGGGCTTGTAATGTTTCTGCTCCGAATCTTGCTTGTGTTTTAAAGGGCATTCCGGCTCCTGTTATATCACCTACTTTCACTGTGCTTGCAAATGGTAGCTATCTCCTTCTGAAAAATCAAGAATGCTGTGGCATGCAGGCTGGCATCCCCTATATTGTAACTGTTTCCCACCGTGTAGTGTGCTGCAAGAATGTGCTTTTTCCACCCCCGCACGACATAATAGATAGTTCCATTTGGCCTTCCATACCAACGTTGACGGCAGATTTCAATAAATTGAGCAGAATAAAGGCACTATTATTAAACCAGGAGGTTATGCTCACGTCCGCCCGGGAGACCTTCGTCCTCCAGGTGGCTAGTACCCACAGTGAGATACAGGCTCTTTTGAACACGAACCTCCCACAACATTTCCGGTGAAATGATTCACCGCGTTTTCAATGCTTCTGCCACCGAAGGTCTTGTGCACTTTTTAAAGTTGTGGGCTCCGGCCTTGTTACCTCCTTTCAAACTATATTTGGTGTAATTCTGGCTTTTATTCATTCTATTTTTTCCAGCGTCTTTGGAGGCTTCCCATTGCTCCTAGCCTTGGCTGCTGGAATATTACTTTAAATTTGTTTGCTGCGCAATGGCTGCACTTCCTGGGGTTCTCCTCGACCAAGGTCGACTTCGGATGCTCCGTGAACGCATGCTCATCAGCTTCGGCATCTTACCACTGGCAACACTTGGTGTGTCCTATAGACTTTCTTTTCGCTTTGCGTATTTCACTTGCGTGCAACCTGTGATGTCATGCTTACGATGTCCTTTCTCTTGGTCCTTGGATGTTTGCCTCTCCAATATGTCTCTGTCGGACCCGGATTTTGGCCAGTTGATGGGCCCTTTAGTGGCCCATGAACGGGACTGTTCTGTTGCAGAATTAATGGCGTGTGCGGCTGCACTTGGAGTTTTGGCGCAATGGGATATCTGGGCGGCTGCTCAGGATCTCCTACAACAAAGTTATATTGAGTATCACGCAAGTTGTCCCGCAATGCTGATCACTGCTCCCTATTATGAGGAACATGAATGCAGTTTTGATTTGTTGAACTGGATGGCATCTCTTTTTTCAGACGATACCAATGATGTACTTTTGGAAGGTGTGGCAGTTTTCTGCACATACACTCTATTGGATTAGGGGCCTTCGCCTTCAACGAACTGCATTTCTTTTTATTTTTTGTCCTTTAGTGCCCTGGTTTCTGGCCCTAGCTGCAATTTTTTTGTCCTGAACTTTTTTTTTCTCCATTCACCGTCCTTCATGTGGACTTTTTCATAAATAGCCGTTTCCATTCTGCTCCGTCTATTTGAACTCTGTATTCGTCCTATGTCTTGGCCTATGGACTGACCAGGGGAGGGTGTAGTGTGGTTTGTGGCCTCATTGTCTACATTGCTAAGTTAGCTTAGGCCTGGCTGCCATGATGCCTTTTTTGCACATGTTACTCTGTGACTTTGTTTTTCGAGACTCTGCTTGTGCCTGGCTATATTAGAACTGTCTGCCTTTTTGACTTTCACCTTTTCTCCTGTTCCCTGTGGGTTTCGTCTGCACACCATGTACAAGGTCGAAAAACAACGTCCCTTGTTATTGCTGATCTGGTCAGCCCCTTTCAATCAGACATAACACGAAATACAGCTGCATTGGAGAAATTCGTGTGCTTTTAATATTGTGAGCTCCCTGTTGGTGGCACTCGGAGGAAAACCTTTCCAGGGAGAAGAGCTGTGCTTGTCTTATGATGTAAACCTTGAATCTAGATATTGAGGTATGAGGGTCCGCCTGACAAAGCCCAGAGGTCTTCTATTTTTATAATAAACTAGTTAATAGCACGGGGAGGGTGGTAAGGCCATTTAGCCCTATATCCACTGCTTTATAAAATGCTTTCCCCGTTTGTATTCTGTGGAATTGTAACTATGCTTCTTATTTTATCATTATGCATTATGCTGATAGTACTGGCACGTGTACTGTATCTTAGAGCACGATAGTTGAAATAAACATTTTAAACTATACTGTGTCTCTTATTACGCACGTTGTGGACAAGTATGAGTGAGTTATGAAAGGGTGTTCTTGCTCCCGCGAGTCCTGAGAGAGACCGTGTTCTGGGTTGTCTAATAATTGGTAGCTTCGCTGCGAATGAGACGCTAAAGCTAGTCGGATTGGGATTGTGGGTACTAAGGTGCATGGTTGGTTCACCACTATTCTCCGAGGTCCTATTATCCTGTGCATAGCTCTGTATATGTGCAGAATCCCTACAACAACATCTGGCGAGACAATTAAAGGAAAAAAGGGAAAAGGAATACATCAGAAGTATACAGGACAGAGAGGGCAGGTTAGTGTCTACAGACACAGGAAAGGCGGAATTATTCGGGGCATTCTACGAACATTTATATATGGGGGAGACACGAGATACTGAAGCACAAAATAGATACCTTCAGATGCTAAATTTCCTTAAGGTTTCACAGTGCCACAATGAAGTCCTCACGGCACCCATAACACAAGAAGAGGTGTGTGCAGCAATCAAGTCCCTCAAACCTAACAAGGCACTAGGGCTGGATGGCCTGACAGCGCATTTTTATAAGACCTACGCAGCCGAGATCGTCCCACACCTTACACAACTCTTCAACACAATGGCAGACGAGGTAGGGGTGACCCCTTCGATGGCTGACGCAGTAATAACAGTGATCCCTAAGCCGGGGAAGAAGGCACACCTCTGTGCATCCTACCGACCTATTGCGCTCCTGAATTTAGACGCGAACCTCTACTCGGCTATACTGGCGGAGCGGCTAAACAAATTGATGCCAGACCTCATCCACCCTGATCAATCAGGCTTCATAAAAGGCAGGCAGACCCACAACAACATTTGACGGATAATACATCTGATCGAGAAGGCAACTAAGCGCAAGATACCGGCGGTTCTCGTGGGGCTGGATGCCGAAAGGCTTTTGACAGGGTGGATTGGTCGTTCCTTTTTAAGACGCTTAGACACTTTGGCTTCGCGGATAAATTTATTGATATGATCAGGGTTAACTATACCCAACCTCGGTCTAGAGTACAAGTTAATGGGACGGTGTCTGCCCCTTTTCCCCTTACCAGAGGGACAAGACAGGGGTCTCCATTGTCACCCCTGTTGTTTGCTCTAAGCATTGAACCACTGGCGATGTATATCCGGGACAACCAAGAGATAAAGGGGATTCCTTTTGGGGGAGATAACCACAAAATATCCCTTTTTGTGA
This sequence comes from Calotriton arnoldi, assembly GCA_963921515.1. Lineage (NCBI taxonomy): Eukaryota > Metazoa > Chordata > Amphibia > Caudata > Salamandridae > Calotriton > Calotriton arnoldi. The sequence goes on along the minus strand of CAWUFW010008808.1, from coordinate 827,103 downwards.
ATGATATGCTTTTGTCTCTTACTGAACCTTCTCTCTCACTACCTACGCCACAGGCAGAATTGGCCAGATTCGAGGAAGTGGCAGATTTTAAAATTAATCTGGATAAATCCTTTATTCTTAATCTCATGATCCCAGAGGCTGAGGCTGGTAGACTACGGGAATGCACCCCTTTCAGTGGGCTAAAGACTCTCTCCAGTACTTGGGTATTCAACTAACACCACATGTAGAGGGACTATATAAGGCTAACTTCCTGTCCATCCTTCACCAACTTCAGCTCGACCTGAAGCGCTGGAAGCCACTGTTCATCTCCTGGCTAGGTCGCATACACGCGATTAAAAAGACAGTGCTCCCCAAATTCTTATATCTCTTCCAAGCGCTACCCATAGAGCTCGATAGGGACCTCCTCCCTAAAATCAGATCACTAATCACTCGCTTTATCTGGCAGGGCGGAAGAGCGCGGCTGCCGTTTCACGTATTACGACGACCGAGAGACACGGGAGGGGTGGGACTACCAGATTTCGGCCTATATTACAAGGCAGCCCAGCTCAGGATAGTAGCGGAATGGTCCAAAAGGGAATCGGAGAAGCATTGGCTCCATATGGACAGGGCTATTGCAGGGAGAACGATTTGGGATCTTATATGGAAGCCAAAAAGGGATAGACCAGCCAACGCCTACATTAGCACCCCTACACGCACTACCCTGAAGGTATGGGACTCAATAGCTGGGGGAGAGGAATGGTCCACGTTCCCATCACCATACACACCAACGCCTCGGAAAAGTGACGTAGTGAAATCTACAAGATTTCACGCAGTCACTTTTCCGACGCTGGTGCGTCAAATCCTTACGCCTGCTTCAAGCAGGCGTAAGGATTGACGCACCATGTTAGGGATAGGGAAGGTTGGAACAGTGCTGGAGTTGCATCGCGCTTGCGACACAACTTCAGCACTGCACCAACCTTCCGCCCGAGCTGTCCGACAAGAGGGCCGAAGAAATGGAGGTCGTCCGTCTCAGGAACACGCCGGCTGCCGCCATGCCAAAACAGGTACATGTGAAAGAAGAAACGGTAGACACCATCCAACGGCGGTCGGTGGGGAACCCTGGCAGGGGCACGGGCGACAGGTCCGGTAGCAAATGCGGATACTGCGGATTCGACCATAAGGAACGAGACAGATGCCCCGCAAGAGGGCAGTCGTGCGCAAAGTGCGGCAAGGCGAACCACTACGCAAGCGTCTGTCGTGGACGAGAGGGAAGGACACGCGGCGGCGCAACCAGAGGACGCCAGGCAAACCTGAGGAACCTATCTCTGGAAGAATGTGAAGAGACCGACGCCATGGCATATGCAACCGATGCCACGCGCTACGAGGACGAAGACAACATATTTGTCATCTCATTTGCGGGCAGGTCCGGCAAGAAAGGTCGCCCACCCCCTCTGTGTCACATACAGATCAATGGACACCCAATTCCGGCCCTCATCGACACCGGGGCGTCCGTGAACGTAATGGACTCTAAGCACTATGACCAACTAAGGCCCAGACCGCCGTTGGCTCCAAGCAGGGCGAAGATTTTCACGTATGGGGGTACGGAGCCCATCCCCCTGCGAGGGGTGGTGGAGGTAGAAGTCACAAGCGACTCACACACAGTAACCACGACATTCCACGTCACTGAAGGAGAAAAGGGGACACTACTTAGCTGTCACACGGCGGAGGACCTAGAACTCGTGTTCTTCGCCAAACAATTGCACGAACATCATGCCGAAGCCATGCTCAAAGAATTCCCGCAATTATTCAGGGGCCTGGGAAAGCTGAAGGACTACCAAGTCAAGCTGCATATCGACTGGAGTGTCCAGCCGCGCGCCCTGCGACATCGGCGGATACCGATACATCTCCGCCCGATGGTGGAACAAGAACTCCAGAGCCTCGAGGACATGGGGGTGATTGAGAAAGTGTTGGGACCCACTCCGTGGGTATCCCTGCTGGTGGTGGCGCCAAAGCCCAAACAACCGGGCGCCATCCGCCTGTGCGTCGATATGAGGCTCCCCAACCAGGTCATCCGACGGGAGAGGCACGTGACCCAGACGATGGACGATATTGTGGCGGATCTCAACTGGGCCCAGTGGCTTTCAAAACTCGACTTAAACTCCGGGTACCACCAGCTCGAGCTAGCCCCTGAAAGCCGATATATAACCACATTCTCCACGCACGTGGGTCTGAGAAGGTACACCCGACTCAGCTTCAGCGTGTAATCCGCCGCCGAGGTTTTTCAGAATGCCGTCCAAGAAGCTCTGTCTGGCCTGGTCGGGGTCATCAACCTCGGCGATGATATCCTCATCTACTCTCAGAGCCTCGAAGAACATCACACTCGGCTAAGGGCCACCCTCCAGAGGCTAGCGGACCGGGGCCTTACCCTACACCAGAAGAAATGTGCGTTCTACCAAGGATCCATAGATTTCTTCGGATATGTCTTCTCCCGGGAGGGACTCCGGGTAGATCCCAGGAAGGTGGCAGCAATCAGGAGCGCGCCAGTGCCTCAAAACCCAACGGCAGTAAGAAGCTTCCTGGGAATGGTGACATACTGCGGCAGGGTCCTACCCAATCTCGCCACGATATCGGAGCCCCTGCAACAGCTGACAAAAACCGGGGCGCCCTGGGTTTGGACCCCGCGGGAGGAAGAGGCCTTCCAAAATATCAAAAGGGCCAAACGACAATGGCGTACTTCCACCCCAAGCGGAACACGGAAGTGGTCGTCGATGCGAGCCCAGTGGGGCTAGGTGCCGTACTGCTACAAGAAGACCGACAAGGAGTGCACATGCCAGTCGCATACGCCAGCCGCGCTCTCTCGCCGACGGAAACTAGATATGCGCAGATAGAGCGTGAGGCCTTAGCGATCCGCTGGGCCTGCCAACACTTTCATCTCTACCTGTATGGCCACTCCTTCAAGGTCATAACGGACCACAAACCCCTGGTGCCCCTGTTCAGCGGATCCAACAGGCTGGCACCTCCAAGAATCGAACGGTGGGCAGTACAACTGCAAGCCTACTCATTTCAACTGCTGTACCGCCCAGGGGCCGACAATCCTGCCGACTTCCTGTCAAGACACCCCCTGCAGGAGGAGGCCGGCCAGGCCTGGGATGACAGCCCAAGTATGGAAGCATATGTGAAGATGATTGAAGACAACGCCTGCCCACTGGCGGTCACCAAAGAGGAGATGAGCAGCGCCACGGAGCTGGACGCCACCCTTCAACGGGTCAAGGACGCCCTCATGACAGGGAGATGGCACCGATTTTTGGAAGGCGTGGCGGAGTTGGAAGAGGAAGAGCAGAACGCCAGGAGACAGGTGTGGAGAGTGAAGCACGAACTGAGCATAGGAGGATCCGGCCTGGTACTCAGAGGACAGAGAATAGTGGTTCCAAGAGAGCTACACCGCCGTTTGGTGATCCTAGCCCATCAAGGGCACCAAGGGGCGGCCAAGACGAAGGCCAGGCTCCGGTCCAAGGTGTGGTTCCCAGGGATGGACCGTTTGGTGGACGAAGAGATACAGACCTGCCACCCCTGCGCCATCACGGGCGCTGACCCGACTCCCGCACCTGCTAACACGGAAGGGCCCTGTGACGTACCATGGACTAAGATAAATGTTGACTTCGGCAGCTTCCCAGACGGACGATACACCCTTGTGGCCATCGACTCCTGCACCAAGTTTCCAGTGGTGGAGCTTGTACCATCCACCGCGTTCATGCACGTACAGCCAGCACTCGAAAGGATCTTTGCAATGTTCGGCCTGCCAGAGGAAATAAAATCCGACAACGGGCCACCGTTCCAGGGGCAGGAGTTTCAGGAGTTCCTAGGGAAGCGAGCCATCCGACATCGGCGGATCACACCGCAATGGCCACAGGCCAATGGGGAGGCCGAGCGCTTTATGCGGACACTGAACAGAGAGTTGCGAATAGGGGTAGACCGGCATCAAGACCCAGAGATTTGTCTGCATCAATTCCTGTTTGCATACCGGGAGACGCCCCACTCCACGACGGGGTGTGCCCGGGCAGCCCTCAGGCTAAGGCGGTCGCCCAGGGACCTCATCCCCGAGGACACCAGCTGGGCTCCACCAGACGTCGACTCAGAACGGGCGCAACAGAAGCGCCAACAGACTAATGACAAGGCCACCCGTCGCCGCAAAGCCAAGGCACCATCAATACAAGTCGGAGCCCGAGTGATCCTAAAAGACAGACACCCAGGGTGGAAATTCGGCACACCCTACGAACCGGAAGATTGGGTCGTCACCAGTGTCAACGGAACCATGATCACCACGCTACGTGGGCGGCACACGGTGGTGAGGAATGTTTCGTGGTTCAAGGAGATCACCAAGAGCCCCCAACTGGGTCCGGCGACGCCCGCACCAGTGGAGGAAATGCCCGATTTGCCTGGAGCGACCACTCACGGGGAATAAGAGAATCCGGCGCCAGCACCAGGCCAGGATCAGGAAGGTGGCCAAGGGTCAGGCCCGTCCCGATCAGCAGAGGGCGCAGGTTCCAGCCCCGGTGAAACATCATCCCGTAGTCAACGATACCAGCTGAGGCCCAATCCGGCGCCGAGCCAGAAGTTGAGAGACTACGTGTGTCACACAGCCGGGCCCGCAGAACACCTGATGGGTTTGGCCGAGACTCGATGAACAGTGGACATTCTTCGCTGCAAGCTATTGCCCTCCGTATGATCTCTCTCTCTCATGTTCTCTTTTCCGTCCCTCTTTTCCTTCCCCTCCTTCCTCCTTTCTTATTCTCCCCTCTCGTTCCTTTTCTCTTTAATTCTTTCACCACTCACAGGCTGTCCAGTTGTAGCTAAATGGTGGAAGGGATGTAGAGTGCCACCCGGCCTCTACAGGCGTACGCTTACGCACCGCACCCCTCGTGACCGGGCGCGGTCCGAGGGTATAAAATAAAGTGGCGTAGGTCGCACGTTACCTTACGGCCAAACTACCACAGAGTGTACCGTGTGTCTGTGTCTCGCCCCTCACGAAGGCCCAAGCAGCATTTGCCCCCAGACCCTGGCAGAACCCCACAGCCCCCAGCAGCAGCAAAGTGTTCCGTGCTGCGGGGGTGAGGCAGCGCTATAAGCGCGGTGGTCAAGCCTCCCCGTGACGTCAGCGGCAGCTGCGGTTGCACACTGGGACTGGAGGTCCCACCAGGGTGTGCAGGGTAAGAGAGAACAAAGTGGATGGCCCCCAGCAGCAGCAGCAAAGCGGCCTCAATTTGGCCGTCCACCATCTGTTTTATCTTCTATCTCTTTGCTTTCCTTCCTTTCAGAATCTGTCTTTTTCTAACCTCTATGAGAAAGGGGAGGCTGAATTACAATATAAGCTCATATGGCATGCATTACACAACTATTTAAGTATAACAATATAAGTCAATGCAATATATACATTTCTTTCTTTAACATATCCTCGGATCAAAATACATTAGTCCTCTTCTGAGGGGTTTTGTTTCATAAACAGACAATCTAATCTTTTGCAAATTGTAGCTTTTTACAAGCTTAGTATTTTTAAACAGTCTTGTGTTTCTTGAGAAAATGCTTGAGTTCTTTTTTTGACTACTGTTTAAGCTTCCTTCAGATATCTTGTATTAGGCAGCTGATATATTAACTCCACTACTTGATTCTCTCATGCAATACACTCACGTCTGTATCTATGACAGTATTTAGTAAGGATACCCTGATGTGCTCTGGAAACCATTGAGCCATGAAAGAAGCTTAGTCAGTGAGATTCGGGAGTGTGAATCTCGCATTTCCCAACTACAAAAGCAGTGGGCTGCAGGGTTGAAGGGTGAGGTGAGATGACCAAGGTTTGGGATGGATTGCTTCCATTAGGAAAAGGGTCAGTGCTGATTTGCATTAGGTGGGCCTCTCTCTAAAGTGCGAGAAAATAACGATTGGTTAGAATGCTACCTTGAGTGATTGCCACTGCTTAGGTTATTTGCAAGTATTCATTTGATCACCCTTTGGGTATTTATTGCCAGTAGTATTTCTGGAAATCTCAAGCTGGTGCAGCTTTCCAGGCTTACTACTACCAATGTCTGTGAATTCCAAAAGGCAGCAAATTTTCACCCATTCAAGGAGTAATTCTATGAGTCCAAATTTACTACTTTGTTTGGGAAACCAGTGACTACATATATTTATGTTTATGCCCCAAAAAATGATCAAGTTAAAAGCTCATAGTCAAATGAGATGAACGAGTGAAACCGACACAGACATAGCAGACCCGACTCGGGCCACAGCCCCAACAACCAAACCAAGAATGCATTTGGGGGCATGTCACACTCCAAACACATCCCCACACCTGAAACTACACCCCTGTATAACCCACCTGGGCCTGGTAGTTCTCCCTGGGAACTCATGACTACAGTCATATACAACACAACAGCCTTGAGTCCCTGCTCTGAGATCACTTATTTTAAATGTATTTTCCCTGCTCGCCCACTTCTTCATCTTTCTGCAAGAAACCTTGATGGTAGAGTGTAAGAAAGTGCCCTCTTTTTGCATGGTTGCCCCCACTTTTTGCCAAATTGTTGATGTACTTTGAATGAGTGTGCCCTGGGTTCCTGCCAATCAGGTACCCAGGGCCTATGTTCTTTCCCTAAACTGCATTTGAAACCAAACCCAATTGGCACTCTTTGGCCACAAGTCAGTCCCTTGTAAGTGGTACCACAGGTACTAAGGGCACTGTGGCCCTGGAAGGCCTCTAAGGGCTGCATCAATTATTGGGCCACCCTTAGAGGCCCTGTACCTTTACACACACTCACTGCCATTGCAGGCTGTGTGTTTTGGTGCAGAACAAAGTGAAGAGTCGACATGGCACACATCCCTGTGTGCCATGCCTACAACCAACTGCCCTGGCATAGGTCAGACACCCCTCTAGCTGGATGCACTATACCAGTGGTGAGGGTACAGGTGCATGAGCCCTGTACCCCTACAGTGTCTAAACCAATTCTTAGACATTGTAGGTGCAGTAATGTTATTAGGAGTATATGGTGCAGGGAGTTTGTCATTACGAACTCCACAGCACCATAGTGGCTTTACTGAAAACTGGGAAGTTTGGTATCAATCTTCTCAGCACATTAAACCCACACTGATGCCAGTGTGGGATTTAATGAACAATGCACTCAGAGGGCATCTTAGAGATGCTCCCAGAAAAGCGACCTAACTCTAGTGTCCTGGCTGAGTGGCTGCTCGCCAGCTGCCACCACCAGACATGTTTCTGGACCCCTGGGTCGAGAGTCTGCTGCTCTCGGGGGTCTGGAACAATGCACATCCTGGGACGAGGTGCCAAGCCTCCTTCCCCAGGATGGGCAGGGTCCATGAAGGGGAAGCTTCAAAGGCTTGCCGCCTTTGTGAGCTACCCCAGCCATTTGCTGCTTCCAGCAACTGGCCCCCACCGGTTCTGACCCCCACTTTGGGTGGGAAAATCGGCAGGAAAACCAAGTGCGGAAGGGAGGTGTGCCCACCTTTGCCAACTCCACCCCTCAGGTGGGGGAGGCGAGGTGAAGCACAGCTCTCAGTCCCCGCCATCTTGCAGATTGGGGGACCCAGCCAACCAGATAGAGGCATATGCCCCCCTCCCACTGGAGGGTGGCATAATAGGGGGTGTACCCACCCCAAGGAAAGGACCCATTGGTCCCGACCTTTACCTACTTGTAATGCCCCAAAATCTAGTATTTAGGGGCAACACTGAACCTTGCCTCCTCAGACAAGAAACAAGAATAAGACGAGAAGAAGAAGGACCGAATAAGCCATGCTGAACTAAGAAGAGGAGGACACCCACTGACTTGCCCCAGCCCTACCGGCCTCTCCCCACCTTGAACCTGCTCCAGTGAAATCCCGGTGTGTCCTGCAGCCAGCAGCCTCAAGAACCCGAAGGACCTGCCTGCCTTCCAAAACCAAGACTTTATCTCCGGTGAGCACCGGATTTGCTCACCCACAGACTCTGGCTCCGGTCAAAATCAGCGAGTCTGCACCACTCTGCACCAGACGCCCACGGCCCAAGTTCGAATGGCCCAACACCACGGGGAGGTCTCCCCGGCAATCCTGACCTGAGATCTGGTGATCTCTGACCTGCCTCAAATCTCCAAATGACACCTGCAGCCCCTTTCCGGAGCATCCCCCCGACCGCGACCGGAGCTGGTAAGAAAACCTGATGCCTAAAGACAACCCTGCACCCGAAGTCCCACAGCCTTGGGTGGCCCAACCGACGGTGTCGCAGCATCCCCAGGCATCTCAATTTACCTCTCCAACTGGTGGTCACCTCCAGAAGATCTTCGTCCCCGAGCCTGCAGTCTGGGTTGCAACTGGAGAATCCCAATTGAAATCAACAGGGCACCCGACGCCAAAACAGCACCCTGCACTCTGCCGCGCCTGCGCCGCTGCGGGTGTACTTTGGGTGCTTACTCGGATCCCCTTTTGCCTTGAGCCTAACACCAGGAGCTTTGCTCCCACAACCATGTGGCCTGCTAGTGAGCAGCCACCAACCGGTTGCCCCATATACTCCATTGGATAACATTGGGCCTCAGCACTCTGCACCCGGCCGCCCTAGTGCCGCTGAGGGTGCTTTGAGAGTGCATCCTTGACCCTGGGGGAACCCTGGTTCTAACCCCAGAAAACCAACTCCCAAACCCAAGTATTTACCTTGAAACCAATAGCCACATTTCCTCCCGTAGGACTGCATTGCCTGCTTTATTGTGAAAATTGTGTGGAGTTGGTTTTGTATGAGAACTTGAAGAACTGCAAATATCTAAAAACTTCTTTACTTACCTTTTCTCTAGGAAATGTCCCAGTGTGATATCTAGGCCTATCACACTGAGTAGATAAAGTAATCCATAAAGTAATCTGTAAAGTGATCAAAAGTAATCTAACAGTAATTTCAACTGTATTCAAAGTATTTACAAACCTGTAACAAAGTCATTTTCATTCAGCGTGCTTGTATTGTTCAATTTGCCCTGAAAAGTACCATTTACACTTACCTGTGCCAGGCTTGCTTGATTCTAGAAAATAAATATAACTAAATAATATTTTTATACAATCAAATTGGTTTGAGTTCAGTCTTGGAGTGTGTTACATCATTTCTTGCCTAGTGTGTACAACAAATGCTTAACACTACCCTCTGATAAAGCCATACTGGTCGCCCACACTACCACAAATAGAGAGTAAGGTATCTACTTTTACCTCTGCCTACCTTTGGGGTTCCACTGGACTCTGTGCACACTATACCTCTTTTTGGTATAGTATATACAGAGCCATCTTCCTACATAGAGTTGTCAAATCGGTGTATGTAGTCAGGGATCCATGTTTCCAATTCTCGCATTTTACAATTTATTTTATCAAGTGACTGATGGCCCCATGTACTAAGACTGAGCCGCAAAGACAGGTGGGTACACCAGCAAATTCATCAAGAAACTTGAGTCAGAGCTGAGCCAGAGCCGAGTCAAGGGTCTGGCTTATCTCTAAGAGTTTGTATACAAGCCAAGCCATGAAGAAATTTAGCATGTATATTGTGCAACAAACATATTGTAAAAAATGCAAAAAAGTGTATTTTTTCAACATGCAAAATCATTCACATTAATATATCAGATTAGCTCTCTGAATAGACAGACGTTTACTAAAAGTGATGGTTTTTAAACATGAACTTGAAAAAAATTAATGGCTCAACCCCCAACAACAATGCCAATAGTGAACAGAGGCAATTCAGTACTCATGTAATCCTAAGCATGACCTAGATTCTTATTACTGATGGAGCAACATTATAGTCTATTAAATCAAAAATAAAAGGTGCTTGTACAGTGCACATCTTGAACTGTGAAATACAATATTTGCCTAGGATCACGCAATTCAGACAAACAGGGAAGCTGATATTGATTCCAGGTTATCTGTTTTCACATTTTGAAATTCAGCCAGCAGATGACTTTCTCTCTCTTTCTCTCTCTCTCTCTCTCTCTCTCTTTTGCCCTCTCTCTCCTGTTTTACATTAAAGGTCAGTGTTTTGTCTTTTATTCTTTGGGACGATGAGAAAACCAGACACTGACAGACCCAACTCAGGCCCCCACACCCAATTGTAACAACAAGAGGCATTTATTTGAGAGGGGTGTCTCCCCTGCAGCCACGCCCTGGAGAGAAGTAGAAGCCCAGGTAGACTTTTCTGAAAAACAACTGAGGAAAGTGGAGACAAGAAGTCCAACACTGTAAATGTAAAATGTAAAAACACTGTTGAATGCCCAACGAAGTATAATGGGGAACAATGATGCATTAGCCTGAGCAGACGCAGGAGTAAAAAGAAGCTTCTCTCTTGGCCGAAACTTTATTGAAGTACACTGTCGGAGTCTTTCACATATCCTTCATTCTTGACACAGCGTCTTGCAATAGGCTGTTCTTAATGATCTACTAGAGCAGTAGTCTTCAAGCTTTTTAAAGCCTAGCCCCTGTGAAAAAACAAAAATCACCAGGGCCCCCCAGAATTTTACATAATTATTTCATTAAATTGGTAATGTTTCAATATGTTAAACATATTCAACCATTGCAGTTAAGTTCTGTTACCCCATTTAAAAATGCTATCAAATACATGATTGCCACATATACTACTCTGGTCAACCAACCCTTACTAATGTGTAAAAGTATCCACAATGGTGATTATCAGTAATGCTGGCCGGAGAGGTTTGAGGAATATAGAGTCCCTTCCCCTTTGACACCTACTGCCAGCCAGTATCTAAATGACAAAAGGTGTTAGTGATGGCCCATTGCACAGTGGCTTACTGACGTTTATTTTTTCCACTTAAAACAAAACACTTAACAGCATAATACTTTTCTTGGTCAGAGCCTGGTGCCGCCCTGGGAACAATAAAGGACCCCCCCAGGGGGGCCGGCCCTGCAGTTTGAAGACCTCTGTACTCGAGGGATACAATGTCAGCCATCTTGGAGTGTCTTGTGTGTCAATATGACCACAAGCATCTCTATAAATTAGTAACAGGATTACTAAATTCTTTTTTGCTTCGTAGCTTGTCTCCAATTGTTAAAGAAATTAAAGTGACTCCATTATTATGCTTACATTAGAACATTAGAAAGGCATTCATAGATGGCCACCATGGATGCATGTACATCCACGATGGACATCTCTGAATGCATTTATGATATTTTAACAAACCCAAGATGGGTGCAGTCGTTGAGAGCGCTCCTGCAGTTACCATCTTTTAAGGTGTTGTTACAATAATATAAACCAATTTCTTCGTGCACTCGCTGGCAGGCATCTTGAAATGCATAACAAATATTTGAAGGTGGATGCCCTAAGGTCCCTTTTTGAATGCTCACCTCCATTTTCTGCTGAATCTTATTGCCAGGTTTTAGACTGTACACACCGGGGCACTGCTGTCCCGTGTATGTGCTCTGATGCCTAAAACATGCAGAAATTGGCTAATCGCTGATTGGCTTTTTTAATATTTCTGGAAGGTCATAGGATATAGTGTGGAAATACACCTATGGCAAGAAAAGTTAAATGTCACCTGAGTACTGCAGCACTTATTGTGCCATCCACTAGTGTGACAAAGGAACACATAGCTTTAGGCCTACCATTGTAGCCTAATTGCTGCATCGTAAAACCTGCAGTGTGGCCTGTTTAAATAGTACTTTTTGTCCCCCAGCTAAAATCCTACCTTTTAAATATTAGTAAGTCACCCCTGTGTATGTCTGTAGCCCACATGGTAGGGTGCATGTTATTTAAAAGTGGGACCAGTAGAAATATAATGATACTAAGTCCCTACAGTGACAAGGCCCTCAAAACTATTTTCACTGTGGCCTATCTGGCCTATGTAGCAAACCATAGTTCAGATTAAAATACCAATACTTCTATCTCTGAAATCAGACATACTAGAAAAATAATGAAACCACTATTCTAATAGCTATTAAAATCCAATTCAATGGTGAAGTAGGATTTTTTATAAATATTAAGGAATAGTTACTTTTAGCAGGTTACCTTATACTTGTTTGAACTGTCATAAGGCTAATTAGCAAAAGCCTCTGCTACCTCCCTACGTGGAAATAGGTGTGAAATGCCTCCCAGGAGAAAACAATAGGCTGACCAGAATGGGCAGAGATGACTCCTCTGAGTGCCACAGAATATTCAGAGTAGAGGCTGTGGGCATATTCTTGATACCAAACTGTCAAATACTGCTTGGCAGATTATTTGAACCACATGTAATACTTGGGGGGCATTTGAAAGGGAAAGAACAGGATGCCAACACAATTCTTATGTATCCCTTGTCTGGGTTCAGAAGAACCCTGCTTTTGTCCTATCAGATTTCTGGCTCTGAGTTTGTTGAGGATACAATGCCTGATTCAAACTGGATTTTAGTGTTAAATGTGGGAGGACCCTGATGATTTCCCTTTAACACTCCCACACACCCCTAGCCCTCAGTGCTCAAATTTAGAGTGGCCAAAGACTTTCGCCACCATGAAAATACCCTGGCACATAGCATTTTGGGCCTCTTTGTAGTAAGGCAAGCAGGAACCACTGACAAAGTGGGCAGGGTTGGCCCCAGCAACTTTTACCACATTGGTTATGAAGTACCTAGGAATCACCCCCACCAGCTTGCTGTCATCAAGCATAAATGTGATAGCCTAATGAACACTGCTGGATTTGTGAGAGGATACTAGGTGTTAAGGGCTGGACGCAGCAGAGGTCTTTGTAGCTTTGAGGATTTGACCCCGAGGTATGGGAGATTCCTGTCTGCAGTCACTGTTCCGACGAATGATGGAGTATATAGCAGTGGGTAAGTGTCAAAGGAAAGAAACCACTGCCAAAGAGGGAAAAAAGCTGAAGCAAAAACTCTCCGATGATAACACCAATGAACTAAACTCCAGAGCAACATCAAGGAAACTAAACTGGCAGAAAGTGGTAAGAATGAGCATGAAAAACACTATAATAGCATAACAGGAGCGTTGCTATGAACAGATCAATCCCCAGACTTCACTTAAATAGTCCTATCTGACCTGGAAGTTGAGAACCCCATACAGGAACAACTTTCCCCATGTTGGAGTGGGCTATTCCTACTCCAGAATGAGGGACACCATCTTGGATCAAATTTGAAACCCAATCCAAGATGTTGCCTGTGCTCATGTTGGGATGCCTACACAGCGCATCCCAAATCGTCCCCATTCTGTGGGGCGCAGAGGCGTCCTGCCGGCACCCAACTCCGACACCTCAGGGAACACCAAGGTAAGCGGTGACTCTGCCCAAGGCCCCGTGAAATACCGGCGTGAGCCAGGCTGGCGGAGCGCCGGTGCCCAAAATCTAGGCTGACTGAACCTGCTGTACTTTGCATCCGTGATCAGTGAGGAGGACCTAAGGAGCTTGAACCCCCTTCCACTTGAAATCCAAGGACAGAAAGATCTCCAAGGATCTTAAGGCTGGTGCCCTGGGTGGTTCCAGGAACATAAAAAAGCAGAGGAGGGCATTCCTGAGAAGAATACCCACTGACCAGTGGCAACTGGCCCTGGATTAGATTTTGTTGTTGCACTCTGCCTGATATCCTAAGAGTCTTTAAATGTTCCCCTTGAGAGGCCTTGAAAGTGTACTACTGTGATTGTTTGGGCAGAAAAAGAAGTTTGAGAAGTTTTTCAAAACGTTTGTTCCACAGTTTCAAGGGGACCGACCGCGAAACTATCTGACCACCAGTTCCACAACACTGGATTGAATTTCAGGTTTGTCATGTATTGAGAACAGTGTTTCCTCAGAAAAAACAAAGCCCCTTCAAAGCCCTAGCGGGATCAATCTGCTTGGTGTACAGAACTGTTAGAAATTGGGTTTCTGGTTGGCAGAGGCATGCCCCCTGCCCCAGCAGGAACCATAATCCTAGAGAAGGTAAGTCTGATACACACTATAAATTAACCTATGTTCACCCTCTGGTAGCTTTGCACAGAGAAGGCAGGCTTCACTCAAAGAGGCAATGTGTAAAGTATTCGTGCAACATTTCAAAGAGTAACCCAGAGAAAATACCAGTTTAGAAAAAAAGAGTGTGATTTCTATAAATGAAATAAGACCGGGGGGCGATAGAGAGCCGGCAAGCAAGATGGCCGCACTCTGATGACGCTCCCGCAGCCCAGGGCATATATCCAACATAACCCTAATAAAGGTGGCATCTACAGTGACGAGAAATAGCATAACCAGCAAGGCTGACCCTTGTGAAAGCGAGTTCTGGCAAAATTAGCGGCCGTCGTAACCTGCTAGACCGGGAAAATGCACTGTTGAGAGATTGGCCTAAGATGGTGACGACCGGAGCACGTTAGCAGCCGCGACTGTTCTCGCAGCAGGTACTATGCAGGACTAAGCTGCAAGTGGACTCAGTATCAGGCACCCGGCTGGCCAAAGCGCTGTGGGACGGCTGGCTGTTGCGGAGGAAAAATGTATTTGCATCAGAGCACGGACGCAAGCCCCGTCGTGCTTTACCTTTGAGGCTGCGCTGCTGCAATCGGCTGGGCCTGGGGTGCAACCGCGGCCTGGACTCGCCGTGCGGACGGCTGCTGCTGGGCGACTCTGTGGTGTGCTGTGCCTGGGGCGGGCCCCTCGCAGGACTCACAGGTGTGTGTGCCGCCCCCCCCCCAGAGGCGCGGATTGGATCTGACGGAGGCGCGGTAAGGAGAGCGCCATCGGACCCTCTGTCTGGGGGTTGCGGCCTGTGTGCTGCGGCCGGCTTCATGGGGCCTGGCCCGGGGATGAGCGGACGGCTGCTGCTGGGCGGCTCTGTGGTGTGCTGTGCCTGGGGCGGGCCCTTCACGGGGCTGACCGGTGTGTGCGCCGTCCCCCTCAGAGGTGCGGAATGGATCCGACGGAGGCGGGGTAAGGTGAGCGCCGTCGGACCCACTGTATGGGGGTTGCGGCCTGTGTGCTGCGGCTGGCTTCGTGGTGCCTGGCCCGGGACCGTAGTGACTGCAGGGCTTGCTGCGGTGGGCGGAGGTGCTCGCGGGGGTGTTGCGGGCCCTGGTTGACCTCAGGCTGCCCCATCCTGAATGGCGACACTGACTGGGGGATTGGCAGCTAAATTATAACAACGAGTGGAGATTACAGCACACGATTGGAGGACATTGCCTATTAAGGTCCTGCTAAAAGAAGATACAAGAGCACTACCCCCACCGTGTTGAAGATTTCTCAACCGGACCACAGTAAAGCACAAACATAACCCACTCGGCCAGGTTAAACAGCGCTATTAAACACAGGAGAGCACTGGGACATTACAAGCATTACAAACCTTGCGTAATATATCTGCTCCTAAGAGATCACTATGGGGAAAACAGACGGCAAGCAAGCCAAGATACCCTTTGAACCTCGCAAGAACACAAAAGGCCCGGAAGGTGATCAGGCCTCCAACGCGCCAGAAGGCTCTCAACCAGATGACACAGACCTGCGATCATTACTGCTCACGATGAGACAGAGCCTTAATTCGGTTGAGTCTAAAATGGATGCGCTGAATGTCCGCATGGACTATATTACTCAACGACTGGAGAAACACGACGGGTGCATTAGCGAAACAGAACAGAGGATCTCGCAATTAGAAGACACCACCACGGCCGGAGGAGAGCAAATGCAAACCATGGAACGGCTA
Organism: Calotriton arnoldi; assembly: GCA_963921515.1. Lineage (NCBI taxonomy): Eukaryota > Metazoa > Chordata > Amphibia > Caudata > Salamandridae > Calotriton > Calotriton arnoldi. The sequence goes on along the minus strand of CAWUFW010008808.1, from coordinate 811,483 downwards.
TTGAAGATCATCGCTGCAAAGAACGTAGATCTTTAAGCGCGCTTGCGCCGAAATAATATACGCATTCTGGGTGTACCTGAATCCACATACACAGGACGGATGGAAGATTATGTAGAGTGCATGTTGATGGAAATGTTTGGTGCATCCTCCTTCTCCAAGGTGTTGATAGTTGAGCGGGCGTACCGTTCCCTGGCCTCGAGACCGCCCACGGGATCCCCCTCCTGGCTCATTATAGCGCGGCTACTGAATTACAAGGATAGAGATGCCACACTTCGTCTGGCACGGGAGAAAAGGGACCTGCAACATGATGGCCACTCCATTTCAATATTCCCAGATTTCACGATAATGGTCCAGGAAGCTCAGGAAAAGTTCATCCCCGTGAAACGGAAACTACAACAGGCCAACATCCAGTATGCAATGCTGTACCCAGCGAGGCTGCGTGTCACTCACCGAGGCAGAAACCATATATTCGCCAATCCTCAACAGGCACAGGACTTCATCAAGAAGGCGTCAGCTCACAGCCCCAGGTCAGATAGAGACGACAATGACTCCGGGCCAAGCTCCCCACTGCAGAGCAATGACTGACAAGTGGACCTAGCTATGCCTAATAGTTCTGATATCTGCAGGGCGAAAGATATGCCAAGAATGTTTTGCAGCTTTTAATACAGAAGAGGTCAAGACACAAACTGAACGCAGGTACAAGGGTATCGATACATATACCTAGAATAACTCCTTACAATTTGATTATTATGGATTTATCTATAATGCACCGTAATTTGGTCACACCTGGGCACCCCCGACCATCCGGGGTGAAATGTCAGGCTCTCCTGTGTATAACCTCCCTATGGGTAATCCCCCACATTTAGATAATGTTAGATAGTTATGTTTATTGCTGTCCCACCTATATGCAATTCTATCTGGTCCATATTTGGCTATGCAGGGCTGTGAAGGTCATTTTGATACAAACACATTAATTGCAGACTATAGTTTATGCCTGATCCTTATGCAAGATGTCAGGTTGTCATGGACACTAGGAGGGGACGCCATGTTTGGGGTTTTGTAGGGAAGAATATTCTCCTGCGGGATTGGGCCGCAGGTGTGGGTGGGGGGAGGAGAGGGAAGGGATTGATGTTTGTTGATGTTTGCAGCAGCTTAGCACATGTAAAACATAACAGTCAAAGCAGTGACGCAATAGCACGCAGGAAGGGCAGGTATTTCCCTGGCACTACAAACAAAACTTTTTCAAAACACAAGTCACCATTTTACAAATGAGTGCCCCTAGTAGACCCATAAATCAGGACAATACGCTATTGACTTGGAATGTTAGGGGACTACGTGATCCTCGTAAGAAAAGGCAAATACTTAGCTACCTAGATAGACATCACGTCCAAATATCAATGATCCAAGAAACACACCTAGACCCAGAAACGATGCCTGGATTTTCTGGGAAATGGGCATAGATGCTTCGCCTCGTACTCGACATACTCAAGGGGCACCGCCATCCTCATCAAGGCTGGTGTCAGCTATTGCCCTGCGGGCGCGATACAGGACCCCCTGGGGAGGTACTGCATTATGTGGGGGCGGCTATCTGGTCAATCCGTAACATTGGTAAATTGTTACGCACCAAATGTAGACGATGAACAGTTTTATAACACGCCATGGGGTGGTATTTTAGAGGTGGGTTCAACGCACTTAATATGGGGAGGAGACTTTAACCTTGCCCTGCATCCAAATATAGATTGCTCTTCAGGGGCGAATGAAACTCATGTTAAGGCAATGCTACACTTGAACACAATTATCGAAGAGAACCGCATGCTGGACGCATGGAGAATTAGACACCCTGGGGCAGATTTACAAGCCCCCTGCGCCACCAGTACGTCACTTTTCCTGACGTGCTGGTGGCGCAGGGGGCTCCTCTATATTTACAAGGAGAGGAAAAGCCGCCCTGCGTGACTTTTCCTCTCCTTGTAAATACCGTCCTTCACACGCAGCACTTTGTGGTGAAGGGGCGTTCCATGGGTGTTGCTGTGGGTGTTCCCACGCAACACTCATGGAACAGGACTCAACTCCAGAATTCCGAGAAATCGTAACTCTGGAGATGCGTCAGTATGCTACGCCACCCTAGAGGTGGCGTAGCGAGGCGCAACGAGGAGAAATGTTTTCATTTCTCCTCGTTTTTTCCTCTTTCAATGCACGCTGCCTTCGACAGCACGCATTGGAAGAGGAAATTGCCTGTAGTGATTGTTTTTGTGCAGGAAGGTGCCCCTTCCTGCACAAAAACAATCTCCCCACGACGCAGGCATCCTTGCACCATGGTGCAAGGGTGCCTGCGCCGGCGCATGGCTGCAATTTGTGCGCCAGTGCAGGGGGAAGCACAGAGATGCGACATATTCTTGTAAATATGTCGCATCCCTGTGCTTTCCAGACTAACGCAGCACGGCGCAGCAAAATGACTTGCTGCACCGTGCTGCGTTAGTTTAACGTAAATCTGCCCCCCTGAACGCAGAGAGGGCACTTTCTATTCCTCTGTACACGCTAGCTGGTCGAGAATCGACTATTGGATACTGTTGGTGGGGCTGTTTACATGGCTGAAAGAGGCAGAACATCTCGCCCGCACATTCTCCGACCATTCCCCTCTGCTACTTTGAGTCTGCCCCCCTATTAACCCTTCCCCATACCGCTCCTGGAGACTCCAACCTACTGCACTTCTGGATGCTAGCTTTCGAGAGGAGCTGAGACAGGAGGAGTTCTTCATGCGCAAATCGTTGCCAGGGTATGGGAAAGCTTTAAAGTCACAGTTAGGGGCATTTGCATATCCAAGAGCGGGGGGGTTGCTGCGGGATATTAAAGGCACTCTGAACAGACTGGAACAAACAATAAAAAGATTAAGGAAACATAAACCGCCATAGCGAGCACCCCCACTCCGCAGATGCATGCACACTTAAAAGAGCTCCTGATTGAATATACAGACACAGTGGAACGGGATAGCCTGTTTTGCTCTAAATACACTCATGCCCGTGCGTACGGAGAAAGCGAAAGGCCTGGTAAGGCACTTGCAGAAACAGTAAGAGCTCCCCGGTTCATGAATAACATATTCAGAATAGAGACTGATACGGACGAGGTACACACTGACCCTGCAGCAATAGTCAATGCCTTCACCTCCCATTACCAACAACTATATACAACACAAAGATCAGGCGCTATTGATGTGGCAGCATACTTTGAGGATACAGCCCTAGGCTGGATTAGCAACAGACGTAGAGAGTTTCTCGAGGCAAATATTGAGGAAGATGAAGTACGGGAGGCTATCATGCAGTCCCAGTCCGGCAAATCCCCAGGCCCAGATGGCTTGCCAATTGACTTTTATAAATGCTACATAAATGAATTAGCTTCTATCCTTGAAAGGGTGTTTGAGGAAGCAAGGGAAACAGGCACACTTCCGATATCCATGAGACAGGCTCTAATCATATCGCTCCTTATACCAGGCAAGGAAGCCACTAAATGTGAAGCTGTGAAGCTGTCCCTGTCCTTAATAAATTGTGACTCTAAAATCCTAGCTAAAATATTAGCTAACAGACTCAGTCTGTTAATGGAGGTATTAGTGCTGCCTGATCAAGCAGGATTCATTCCTGGAAGGGCAACATCACACAATTTGCGTACTATCTTTGCGCTTCTGCAGGACATCGACCCTGAGATCTATGCAGTAGCTGTGTTCCTCGATGCTACAAAAGCATTTGATTAATTAGAATGGGACTACCTGATCGCAATTCTGGGAAGAATGGGCCTTCCAACTGCATTCCTTAACTGGATAGCATTACTTTACAATCAGCCTACAGCTGCTGTGCAGATCAATGGCCTACACTCTGCCCCTTTTCAGATTTCCGAGGGCACCCGGCAGGGGTACCCTCTATCGCCTCTACTATTTGCTCTTGCCGTCGAGCCATTGGCGGCTAAATTACGTCAACATCATAGAGAATTCGCCATCCCATACCCCTCAAGACACATCCTATTTTCGCTCTATGCGGACGACATCTAGCTATACCTCCTTAAACCGGGTATCAGCATAAATCCGATACTCCGAGAATTCATTCGTTTCGGAGATATATCGGGGATACGCATCAATTGGAGTAAGTCCCTGATTTACCCTTTAACTTCGTCCACACCAGAGTTTCCTCTGGATTTCCCACTCACATGGTGTGACTCGGAGATAAAATACCTGGGAGTGAGGATTGCCCGGGACAGGGGAGAGACGCTGAAGGCAAACTATGGCACTGCATTAGATTTCATTACTACCTCAATTACTCGGTGGATATCCATGCCGTTATCCCTCGCAGGCAGGATATCATTGATGAAAATGGTCATCTTGCCAAAACTACTTTACCTATTCATTAACATACCATATCACCCGGGCCGCGACTTCTGTGCTGCGATCAATTCCCAACTCATCAGACTTGCTTGGGGAAGTAAACAACCTCGAATTAGCTGGCAAACTTTGACACTTCCATACTCAAGGGGGGGATTCGAGGCACCTGACATGGAGCTCTATTTCTTATGTGCCCAGGCGCATCACACCATTTACTGGCTCCATCCGCCACCCTTAAAGCCCCACCTGGCTATTGAGCAGGGCTACATGGTCCGGCTGCCCCCGACCACATTTCTTGGAGCAAGCGTCCAGGAATGGAGCACTAAATATTCCACTGTAGCGTGCACAAACCTAGCATGGAGGCGTATAGCCAAAAAAATGGGGAAACTCTTCTTATACTCCCCACTGATGCCTCTCCCATATATACATCTTGCTCCGGTCACTCAAGAAGCGCCCTGTAGGAAAATGTTTAAAAAACATAATCTGAGTACTATAGGGGACCTGTATCAGGATGGGACATTCAAGAATAGGCAAACACTAATGGGAGGGGATGACGGCACTCCTCTGGAAATTTTCATGTATATCACGCTGCGGCACGAGATCAGGGCCAACACTCCTGCGTTTCCACAGGAACCCTCCAAATGTGATAAACTACACACTCTCCTCCAAATGGATGGGGCAACACACGTGGTGTCTAGATTATACCGCACAGCTCTACTAGAACATCCATGCACACAGCAAGAGGCAAGAAAGGGTTGGGAACTAGAACTCGGTTTCACACTCACAGATAAGCAGTGGTAATACTGCTGTAAGCAAACAGAAGCCATCATTGCGAGCAGTCGACTAAGAATAATACATTTGAAATTCATTCAGCGCGTATATTACACACCTACACGACTGTACAGGTATAAATTACGCGATAACGACCGTTGTGATCGCTGTAGGAGTGAGGGAGCGGGATTTCTGCATTTGGCCTGGTAATGTGAGGACGTACAGAAATACTGGGTAGAAGTGCTGAATGCAATCTCTGAAATGACTGGCATACACATTACAGGCTCCCCTATAATGACATTGCTGGGCTATACAGAGGAACTGCCACCAGCGTGCAGGAAGTTCTGTGCCTTAAGCATGTTACTAGCAAAGAGACGAGTGGCCTGCAGATGGGGTCGAGGTCGTGCTCCCAAGTTTAAGGAATGGCTCACTGACATAATATACTGCAAAGACCAACTCCTCACCTATGTAAAACTATTACCCCCTTCATCGCGTTCTAGGGATATCTGGGAGCCTCTACTTACATATTTACACACTCACTCTAAGCTCTTACATAACATTTGATCGCTGGCCTTGATGATGAATGTAGGCTGAGGTAATCATTCCAAAATAAATGTAAACAGCGAAACGGGACTGCCAGATCCACTGTCATAAACCGGCTGTTGTCGGGAAAAAATGGATGAAGACTACTGAAATGTATAAACTGTGCTACGGGAAGTTTTGAAAATATTGTAATGTAATGAACATATCGACAAATTGGAATGGATAAAATAGATGTCATTTGCCACCTCCCTGTCAATTGTTGATTATTTGCAGATTGCTGTTGTCATGTGCTGTGATGCAATACATGTTTAATAAAAAAATTAAAAAAATTAAAATTAAAAAAGACCAAATCGACAAAAATTTAATGAGTAAAAGTCGAGATATGAATTTTTAAAGAATAAATGTAAATAGCGCTTAAAAGTAATAGATTCCTAAGTGGGTTAACTGGTCGCGCTGGACCTGGACAAAGTCAAGAGTTTAGGCCGACTGTCTTTTTAGCGTGGGCCAGATACAGGGACCAAGTGAGGCTGCTGAACAAAAATACCTTAATCCTGGTTGTGTCAACAAAGATGTGGGGTGCAGCCAAGCAAAGCATCGGTTTTCTCCAAGCAACGGCAGAAATGCATCAGTTCTGAGAGCGATGCACTGGTGCAAAGATGCAACTATTCCGAAGGCGATGCACCAGGTTTCTCCACGCAGTAGGGGTGATACCTCGATCTTCTCCACACAGTGGTGGCGATGCGTTGGTTCTGAAGCAGAAGTTCCGAAGGTGATGCTCTGGTCCCAAGATGCAGCAGTTCCAAAGCTGATGTACTACATTTCTTCAGGCCAATGAAGGGATGCGTTGATCGTCCTGCAGCAGTAGTGGTGATGCGGGGCGTCTGATCCTGTGGCTCCGATGGTGAGATGGCAGTTCCAAGTGCAAAGTGCCAGTTCTGTTCCTGCAACAGTGGTGATGTGATGATTCTGCTCTCGCAGCAGAGGATGCTTCAGTTCCACTGGTGAAAGCTCCTGGGTTCACTTCCAATGAACCGGGCATAGAGGCAGGGTAAAGGACTTTGATGTCCTTGAGTCTTTGAAGAACAGGAGGCTAGTCAGCTACCCCTTGGAGTCACTCTGGGTCAAGCAATGAAGGTCCAGTCAGAGAGAGCGGCAGGCAGCAGAAGGCACAGCAGCAAGGCAGCAGTCTTCCAGAGCAGCAGTCCTGCAAAGTAGCAGTTCTTAGCCCAGCAGTTCTTGTTCTCAGCAAGTTGGTTTTAGGTCCAGAAGTGTACTGAGTTGGTGGTGTCAGGGGTCTAGTACTTATACAGAGTTGTGCCTTTCTAGTCAGGGAGACTTCAAAGAGAGGCCCTTGAAGTGCACAGAGTACCTGCCCTTTCTGCCTTGGCTCCAGACTAACTACAGGGGGGTATGCAGCTCTTTGTGTGGGAACAGGCACAGCCTATTCAGGTGTAAGTGTCAGCTCCTCCCTCCCATCCTGCCCAGGATGGCCCATCAGAATGTGGATGGCCATTAGTCACACCTAAGTTACCTTTGTGTGTGGCTATCTGGAGATATTGCACAAAGCCCAGGTGTCACCCACCCTAGATGCATATTTAGATATAGGCAGAAGGCACAGAATGGTTAAAGTAAGAAAATGCCAACTTTCTAAATGTGGCGTTTTCAGACTTGCAACTTAAAATCTAACTTTACCATAAGTTGTAATTTTACATTTTGAGTCCAGAGACACCAAACTCAAAAAGTCCATCTGTTCCCAATTGGAAATGAAACTTATAAAGTGTAATAAGGGAATCCTAATGTTAACCTATGGGAGAAATAGGCCTTGCAGTAGTGAAAAAACGAATGTAAACATTTTTCACTACCAGGACATATAAAACTTAAAAGTACATGTCCAAATTTTTAAATACACTTCACCCCCCTGCCCTTGGGGCTGTCCAGGGCCTGCCTTAGGGGTGACTTATATGTATTAAAAAGGAAGGTTTGGGCCTGGCAAGAGAGTTATCTTGCCAGGTTGACATGGCAGTTTACAACTGCACATACAGACCCTGCAGTGGCAGGACTGATACATGTTTAAAGGGCTACTTAAGTGGGTGGCACAATCAGTGCTGCAGGCCCACTAGTAACATTTAACTTACAGTCCCTGGGCATAAGTAGTGCCCTTTACTTGAGACTTATAAGTAAATTAAATGTGTCAACTGGGTATGAACCAATATTACCATGTTTAGAGGAGGGACCACATGAACTTTAGCACTGGTTAGCAGTGGTAAAATGCTCAGAGTCCAAAACCCAACAAAAACGAGGTCAGAGAAAGAGGAGGAGGAAGGCAAAAAGTTTAGGGTGACCCTTCAGAGAGGGCCATTTTCCTACACCAATCCATCATCCATTGTGGTCAGCGTCAAATTGCAGCTAGGCCCTGGACAACCACAAACATTGACTACCTTTGGCACTTTGCACTTTTTAGAGCTATTTGCACCTAAATCTTTTAAAAATGTTGGGGCATATTAGCAAGGGCACTATCGCCGCTTTAGCGGCACTTTTTGCCGCTAAAATGGCGATATTTATATCGCCCTATCAGCAAACTGTCTCTAACAGCAGTTAGCGACAGTTTGCGGGCATTAGCGCCCGTTTATTACCGCTTTGCATGTCAGCGATATTTATCGCTAATGACATGCAAAGTGGGCGTTCCGACGAACAAACCTGGGAAACACTCGCTAACAGGCCTATCGCCTATTAGCAAGGTGGCCATGGCCCCAGTTAGCGACGTGAAGAGTCGCGCTAACCGGAGTCATCGCCATTTATTTAACACCTGCAATTAGCAGGTGTTAGCCATACCTAACATGGGGGGTGGATTATGCTGATACGACCACAGGGTCGTATCAGCAAGGTGTTCTCCCTTCTCCATGCAACATCGCTGGTTTTTCAGCGATGTTGGCCCATTTCCCCCGCTATCGCTGGAATAATCATCGCCATAGCGCTAATCGTTGCTAATACAGCGTTAGCGTGGCGATATATTCCAGCGATAGCCGGCGATAACAAAAATCACGCTAACCCTGCTTAGCGATGATTATCGCCTCTTCTTGCTAATATGCCCCGTTATCTCCTTATTGGATTTTTGTCATTTTGGTGTAATTTTGCTTATTAAATTGTTCTTGATTTTTGTAAATTGAAATAGGATTTTTAATATGTTGTGTTTTTCAATTTTATAACTGATTTGGTTCTTCTAAATGCATTACACATTTCTGTTAAGTTCAGCTTGTCTGCTCCGTGCCATAGCTACGAGGGATTGAACTTAAGCTTAAATTACTGAAGCCTTTGACTGGACCTAAAAATACAGTAACTTTAGTATATGTGGTGAACAGTAATCCACACGAAGTAATAAACCACTTTTAGAAGGAGGTTCTGACCATCTGAGCTGCCCTGATTTTTCGCTTTTTGAACACCTAATTTTTGAGCTTTTACTGTGGTAGAGCCTCATAAACTGAGACTCGCCCACAGTGAACTCATGATGAAACAGACTGCATGTGGATTGCACCGGTGTCCCCCTTGTGAGAGAAGGCCGCTGCGCTGCACCCGGGATAAGGGGCACCGGACTGGTTACATGGAGACACGTGTGCACACACGTGTGCACCCATGTAAGGGCTGCGCAGGGGAGATTCCTGTTGTGCGCAGCCCAGGAGCAGGTACAGATAGAATGGTGTGGCAGGAATTATGCAGAGTTGGACATGGAATAGGCTTTATAATGAGGGGAGACACATGTGAGGGAAAGTCAGTGTGCTTTACTGTTTTCACTGTAGGAACACTCCAGTACTCTCCTATGACGATGGGGACCACATGGGGTAGTTTTACTTCCCTAGGGCCTACAGATTCCAGACTTGCACCAAAGTACACTGCAAGTTGGGTAAAAAGATGTATTCTGCTGAGTCCAAAGCCATATCTGTACTGCTTATGGGTCATCCAGAAATGTCATATTCCTCTGACTCAGCTCATAACCAGAGCCTGGCTGGGTGTGACCCTGCCAGGCTGGATTAATTACCTTCCTCCCCAGGCCATGGCATCAGAGGCCTAACCCTTCACTGCAAGCATTCCAATGGCGAAGGTCTCCTCTCAAAGAGGGAGAGATGGGGGGTAGAGCTGCAGGTTATCCATCAGCAGCTGTCACCTGGTGCCAGGCACCAAGCTGCTCTGGGCCATGAAGGCAGCAAGGGGGGAAGGGGGCTTTTCAGAGACCATGTGGCCTGAGACCCCTGTACGACGCCATTTTGAGCTATCCCAGAGGCCTGTGCAAGAAGGAGGGAGCAGGGGCAGAGAGGTGATGTGTCGCTGCAGGATAGGGCAGAACAGCCTTCCTGCCAGCCCCCTCCAAATTCTTTTAAAAGGTCTTGCACAGGAAGACGAGCTCTCTCTGGGGTGTGTTCTGCTGAGGAAGACTGGTGCTGGAGCCTGGCGCCATGGGCAGTTGAAAGGAGGAACCCACTGGCTGTCCCAGGACTCTGGACTGCGCCTTGGAGGGAGTCCAGGGCCAGTGAGGAGAGGCCCAGAAGGAGAGCCAGGCAAAAGGCTGGCGCAGGGAGCCAGTGAAGACAGCTCCCTGCTGAGTTCACCCTCTTTGAGACCAGGAGGGGGGGCGGAAAGCGCTCCCAGTGGCTAGGGCTGGCCACCAGGAGCAAGAAGAGGCCATATTGGAGCAAATCGGTTCCCTGGGGACTGAGATATGCCCCCCAGAAGGTAGGTGACCTTTGACCTCTGAGAGGACTGACGACAAAGTGCGTGGGGCTCCACCGCCGGTCTTAGATGTGCCCCCGGGGTGGGTCAGGCACCGGGGGCTGCCCCCAGAAGAAGAGGAAGTTGGGGAGCGCCATCACACTCCCCGTGAACTTTTACCCAAGGGGGGTGCCAGGAGCCCACCCTGGCCCCCCCGAAGACACCGGAGGAGGGGGAACGCTGACGCACCCCCCTCGAAGAGATCTCCGGGGTCCGGGACCCCCAACTCCAGGCCTTGCCGAAAATAAAGCCGGGGAGTGCCGTCGCGCTCCCCGTGAAGATCTCGGGGGCCCAGGATCCCCAACTCCGGGCCCCGGTGTCTGCGGCGAGGAGGTGGGGACAGTGCCATCGCACTACCCCCCTGGTGGAAGAAGCCAAGCTGGGGAGCGCCGTTGTGCTCCCCGTGAAGATGTCCCAGGGGCCCCGAAGAGAAGGCGGAAGTCGGGGAGCACCATTGCGCTCCCTGTGAAGATTGCCCAGGGGGGCCCGGGATCCCCAACTCCGGGCCCCGGTGTGGTGGAGGAGGAGGGGGAGGTCCACCACACTCCCCAGCAGCAGAGGGAAGGCTCCCCCGAGGACCCACTGGGCCGGGAATGGCCTCCATGTCTGCCCGCAGGAGCGGGCAGACCAGAATGAAAGGCTCCCGCGGCAGCATGCAAGGGTGCTGGCCAGTCGGGGAGCCGGCGAGGGCAGTCGGGGGTGGGCTCCCCGAGCTGCCCTCCAACGTACCTGACAAGTGGTGTGCCTGGGTGGGACCGGGCCCCCCGAGAAGCGGCAGGAGTGGCCGTGGGTGGGCTCCCCAAGCCGTGCATCAGCTCACCTGGCAATAAGGGGTCCGGGTGGGACTGGGACCCCAACAGAGGGCAGAAGTGGCGTGAGGCCACCAACGCTGGCAGCATGGCTCTCCCCGGGCAGCAGGGGAGCCGCTGCTCTTTTATTCACTGTGCCTGAGGAAAGCGCCCCATAATGCCTTGTAGGCCCGGACCGGCCTGCGAGGAAAAGCAGCTTGTTCTCTGCGTGGGGTGACCCCAGGAGGATGGGGTCACCGCCAAGTGGGTGACAAGGTGCAGGGGGAGCTGCAGGAGCAACGCAGACTCCCCCAGCACGAAGTTTTCGAAGTCCCTACCCTAAGTCTCTGAGGACTTACAAGAAACAACCCCTCCAGGATTCAGCCAGGCTCTTAAACCCACTTATGGCTGGAACTTTTGTTCTGCAGCTGGGTGGGAGTGTTTGGGACTGCACCAAGGTGTGAAGGGCTGAACTGGGGCTGTCTGGAGAAGGGCATCCCCTAGAGGTGAAGAGGTAAAATTGCACAAGAGGTGCACTCATCTGATGTTGTTTATTTTGAGGGACTGGAATTCACATGTGTAATGTGAAAGCGTAAGCAAAGTGGGGTTACGTTGCTGGACATTCCTGCTAGGGTGTCTGGCTGTACATGTTTAATCCTGTGATTGAAATGGTGATGCCTTTTAGGGGCTTTAATTGTAATGCCTTATCAATGTGATCAGATATGATAGGTACTGTCATTCTAAGTGATGCCTAAACATGTATTCTTGCTACTGCATTAAGTGATGAACCACCCAGATTGTCAGACACTGGGATTCAGGGGTGTATACTGTATGGTCAGTATAAGATGTCAGTCAGGGTTATGTGTCACTAGGGCAGGTGTTCCCGTTATAAATGCTTGTTGAGATAATGGGGCGGGTTGCCACTGGGATGGTGCCAGTAGGTAGGGCCCTCACTCCAGGTTATGGTCAACCTACGGCATTAGGGGACAAGATGATGTACATACATGGGAGTGGTGGTACTAGACCCCACCCCCCCTTTTGGGAGGGGTGGGAAATGTTATGCAATGTCACAAAGTAATTCCAACAGCTTATGTATATTTGTAAATTGTTGCATAGTATTGAGTAGTCTGTGTGTTTAATAAATGTACTCTTCCTTTTACAAAGCAAAGTACAGACTGGACAATCAATTATTGAGTGTTATTTCTGCGTACTTGTAAATGGTGATTACTAGCCCACACTACCTCCCTCGAGTAAGCCTTAGACTGCTCTGCAACGCTACCCTCTGAGAGTCAAGCGTTACAATGGGGTGTTTGGTTCCCAGTGAAGGACAAATGTAGTCATGTTATTTGTGCAGGCCTCACAGATACTGCCTCGTTTTCCAACAACTACCTTCTCAAACCCTTCTATGGTGAAGCAGGAAAAGAATTATACCAACTTTGAAAAATTTAGTGGGAAGGGGTGACATATGGTAAGGGGTGGGAAGCAACAAAGGAGTTGGGCTGGGAGGGTTATTTAAAATAAAAACAAGTTTATTGGTAGGTAATCCTGGCATTAACACGGTGCTCCTCTTTCAGGTCATATTATATATCCAATAGAGGTGCATTATAAATTTAGACATATAGACTATTGCCAAGAAAATACAGAAGTCGAAATACAGCTACACACCCAGGTTTAATACCTAGATGATACAAGGATTGACACTGCTCTGCTTTCAGCAGTTATCCATCAATGTGGGTCATCTTCAGCCATTTTTCTAATACATGTATGCAAGCAATTCTTTTTTATTTTTGTTTACTGCATTGTCAGCACTGGAGTGCAAGACTAACCATAACAGTGGCACCTACTGTGCCTTCACTTTAATATCGGTAAGTCCTGTTCCCAACATGACTGGTTGAAGTCCGGCGAGATTACCGTAATAATACAAAATCTGCTTCAGTTTTGCTCAGAGCAAAAGATGCATATAGGTAAGCTGCACATTTAGTGCACATGTTTAACAGTTCCTTTAACTGAACATTCCAACTTTTTGCATGAGAGTAGTCTTAAAAAGCAGAACAAAATGTATAAATATACAGTAAATGCTAATCACTATGGAGAATAACAAGGTAAAATATTTTCCAGGTGCTCACAGGTGTTCATTTATTTTAATAATCACTAAAATAATGCATTTTGACTATTTATGCCACATACTATTGGGCGTGCGTGGAACACCTATAGTTGTACACCACAAAACGCCATCTCAACAACATGCCCATGGGTGGATGAATCGGGGACAGCGTTAAATCTCAGTTTCATGAGAAAATATATCCCCAAGCTAAGGCACCACACAACACATCAAAATAAAGTCAGTTAGATAAGGAGAGACTCAATAAGTGAGCTCTAGGGCAGAAACAGAACATTTAGGAATATTTATTACAAAATCCAAACGATATGATACAGAAAATTTCAAAAGCAGATGCGGATCAGGTCATTGCCATGAAGGATCTCAATAATAAAGACCTACAGAAAGATGGGCAAAGTCAAAAATTATTCTAAGACCCAAATGAGCAGCAACATCAATAAGAAATGCGACAGCATCCTTAGCAGTATCAGAAAGTCATCTGGCTCACCTCCATATTTGAGGGTTTCTATAGGAAATCTTCCTATAGACTAACATTGAAAGTCCTAAACCTTCATGGTGTGAGCAAAAAAATTATAATTGCAGCAAATCTGAGCACAGTTGTTAGATTGACTTACCATATAAGCATCATCCTACTACATGAATATTGATCTAGCTAGAGGGGTAAAAGTCCGTCTTCTGGAAATGACAGAACAAATTAGTTACAAAAACAACAGTGAACTCTTGTGAATGATTGCAATACAGAAGGTAGTGGAAGAGACCACAGGCATCTGCACTATTACTGTGCCCTTGTTGGAATGTTTTCTTGGAGAACAATGTGAATGGAAATAAACACACATCTTTGCTTGACTGTGCGCAGCAGAAATAATAAACAGTGAACATGCAGGGTGAGACAACCATTTTGTACAAGATGGCGCTGAGGCCTAAGAGAGGTCTTGTCAGCATAAGCCAGGAAAATACACTTTTACAAATCACAACAATAACATAAGAAAAGTGAATAAATATAAATTCAAGTGCAGATCCATATTCTGCAGTTTGCCAATAATGCACAAATTCATAAATGCACCAAAACTCATACAGTACAACTCACCTGGTATTATTTTTACATAGTACATTAATTTTTTCTAAAATGGCCACCTTGCTTAGTTAAGCTGCGGAGAGGCAGTGCGCCAGTGCCTTTCTTTTAATAGTAAACAACATAGTCACAATATCGTCCTTCTTTCTTTTATAGAGCTGCATGACACATCTTTAATTCTTTGACTACACCCCGTAAATCACTTCCGGTTGGCCCAGGGATGTGTTACTGCTACCCTCGTGTGGGTACCGTTTGAAGAGGTGTTGCTGCAGGATGGAATTGCAGAACCTGGCGTGGCAGGGGAATTGCAGGCGATTCCGCTAATGGAGGCACATGGACCACTAGCAGAGGCAGCTGAGAGTACTGCTAGGAGCTCCAGGATATTGCAGCCGTGGCCCTCACCATCTCCTCCTGGCTCTTCAGCGGACAGCCACTGTAAATCTTGATTTAGTTACTTGACACCATACAAACCAACACTCCCAATGTGGGTGCAGATTTCCCATTTTGTAAGACTAAAGGGCCTTATTTAAAATTTCTCTCACTTAGAAAAGCCTCCACTTCAATGAAAGTCAATAGGGAAATTCATTTCCCCCGAGGACTTTCTAAGTCTTTGCTGATATTTACTAGAGGCGGGGCAGGAGGAGGCTGGAGCTAAATCTTTCTGACACTATGATGTTTTATGCCGGGGTTCAGGGGGGCCTCTGCAGTCACTGGCTCATGCAAGTATCACCAGAGGGGTCCATTCATCCATCCACCGTTCCACCCATCTATCCATCAAATCATCTTTCCAGGCAGCACCAGTGCCGCCACCTATCCTTTTACCATTCCAGCCATATGTGCATCCATCTGCCTTTTCGTCCTCCCACCCTCCCTCCCTTCCATCTATCTATCCATTCATGCACCCAACATGTTCATCCTTCCACCCATTCACTAACTCAGCAACATGTTATCCAGTTCACTAATCCTTTCACCTGTTTATCCATTCACCCACTCATCCATCCATCCAGATCCATCATCCATCCACTTCCATCAATCCATCACTTCACATATCCATTCATCCTTTCACCTTTCCATTTATCCAAACTTGTATTCATCCTTTCAACCTGCTGTCCATCCTTCCTTCCATCCATTCAACAATCCATCATTTCACCTTGTCATCGATCCATGCACTCATCTCTCCTTTCACACTCCGTGCACTCATTCGTCCAGCAAACCAAAACCAATAGGCCTGGCTTCCATATGGGAATGGAAACGTATGTAAATAGTATTTTTTGTACAAAATACGCATAGAGACATGACTTGTGCGTACCTCTGCAGGTTTGTGTGCACGTTTTAGAACATTAACATCAGGCCTCTTGGCTTTTTAATGCCTGCTTTGTTAGCTTTAATCATTGGCCATACCAAAAAACAAGCAGGAGTTTGCAAACCATGCAGAGTCGCTTCACTCATCTATGTGAGAGTAGGGAGCGAGGCTTTCCTAAATTGACCACCTGACTCAGGAGCATCTTCTCTGTTTCCATCATGAGTCCTTACTGTAGCTATGCAAACACAAGGAGATGATGGACGGAGCACTGAAACTTTTCAGACACTCACCCCCAGTCACAGATCTGGGTTGAATCCATCATCATTCTTTAGCTCACTTCACCACCTCAGTTCAGACCCAGCTATAGGCAAATCAGTCTTGACCCTGTGCCTCATAGGAACAGTCCAGCCCGAACTGCCAAGCCAGGTCTTCCCTGAACCGGAAACAAGCATTCTGGGACCGGTTTCTGGGTAACACCCTTTATCAGCCAGGCTAGCTTGAATCCAGTGGTAAAGTGAGCAAGGGACCCACGTCTGGGCATACCCTGCCAACTTAGGGCGAACAAAGCAAACACAAAGAGATAACACAAGGAGATGATGGACGGAGCACTGAAACTTTTCAGACACTCACCCCCAGTCACAGATCTGGGTTGAATCCATCATCATTCTTTAGCTCACTTTGCCACCTCAGTTCAGACCCAGCTATATGCAAATCAGTCTTGACCCTGTGCCTCATGGAAACAGTCCAGCCCGAACTGCGAAGCCAGGTCTTCCCTGAACCAGAAACAAGCATCCTGGGACCGGTTTCTGGGTAACACCCTTCATCAGCCAGGCTAGCTTGAACCCAGTGGCAAAGTGAGCAAGGGACCCACGTCTGGGCATACCCTGCCAACTTAGGGCGAACAAAGCAAACACAAAGGAGATGATGGACGGAGCACTGAAGCTTCGCCACCTCAGTCCGGTCCAGGGAAGACATGGCTTGGCAGTTCGGGCTGGACTGTTCCCATGAGGCACAGGGTCAAGACTGATTTGCATATAGCTATGTCTGAACTGGGGTGGCAAAGTGAGCTAAAGAACGATGATGGATTCAACCCAGATCTGTGACTGGGGGTGAGTGTCTGAAAAGTTTCAGCGCTCCGTCCATCATCTCCTTGGGTTTGCTTTGTTCGCCCTAAGTTGGCAGGGTATGCCCAGACATGGGTCCCTTGCTCACTTTGCCACTGGATTCAAGCTAGCCTGGCTGATGAGGGCTGTTAGCCTGAAACCGGTCCCAGGATGCTTGTTTCCGGTCCAGGGAAGACATGGCTTGGCAGTTCGGGCTGGACTGTTCCCATGAGGCACAGGGTCAAGACTGATTTGCATATAGCTATGTCTGAACTGGGGTGGCAAAGTGAGCTAAAGAACGATGATGGATTCAACCCAGATCTCTGACTGGGGGTGAGTATCTGAAAAGTTTCAGCGCTCCGTCCATCATCTCCTTGTGTTTGCTTTGTTTGCCCTAAGTTGGCAGGGAATGCCCAGACGTGGGTACTTTGCCACTGGTTTCAAGCTAGCCTGGCTGATGAGGGCTGTTAGCCCGAAACCGGTCCCAGGATGCTTGTTTCCGGTCCAGGGAAGACATGGCTTGGCAGTTCGGGCTGGACTGTTCCCATGAGGCACAGGTCAAGACTGATTTGCATATAGCTATGTCTGAACTGGGGTGGCAAAGTGAGTCAAAGAACAATGATGGATTCAACCCAGATCTGTGACTGGGGGTGAGTGTCTGAAAAGTTTCAGCGCTCTGTCCATCATCTCCTTGTGTTTGCTTTGTTCGCCCTAAGTTGGCAGGGTATGCCCAGACGTGGGTCCCTTGCTCACTTTGCCACTGGATTCAAGCTAGCCTGGCTGATGAGGGGTGTTACCCAGAAACCACTCCCAGGATGCTTATTTCCGGTTCAGGGAAGACCTGGCTTGGCAGTTCGGGCTGGACTGTTCCCATGAGGCACAGGGTCAAGACTGATTTGCATATAGCTGGGTCTGAACTGAGGTGGTGAAGTGAGCTAAAGAACGATGATGGATTCAACCCAGATCTGTGACTCGGGGTGAGTGTCTGAAAAGTTTCAGTGCTCCGTCCAGCTGACTCCGCTGGAGCCTCCGTGTTACTGAAGCTCACAGCTGAAAGAGTTTCCATTTCTCTAGTTCTTCAGTGGAAATGATTTTCCCAAAGCTCTGATTCCGTATAATCTCTAATGATGTCTGGAGTGTTACGGATGCGATTTACACGCCTCTGCACAACAGCACTTACTGACGTGAGGATCTAACATTTAACTGTTTAACACCAATCACGGTTCCTCCCCAGCCAGTGCATGTCCCTTGGTATTCAGGCAGGATGCAGCACGATGCAGCAGGGCCCAGAGACTTCCTTCGAGCTCTCTGACGCATGGCCGAGACCCCATAAAGTCAGGTCATATCTGTATTATCTCTCAGACAGTCCTCCGACCTTTCCCTTTCCCTGGTGTTCCAGCATTAAATCATCTTGTCAGTTCAGCGTAGATCAAACTCAGGAGAAGGTCTGTACTGGGACGGCAGACTGGACTGTGATCCTCTGGCTCATCTCCGAGCCTATATTTAGCACCACCAGCAGTGCACGCAGACAGAGCTCAGCGGGTAAAGTGTGCATCTTCTGCACTGAAATCACAGAAGCTTCTCTCCAGCATCAGTACCAGACATACCGGCTCCTGCCTCTGCAGGGACCAATGGTTGTTGACTCATCACTTCCTCTGATATCTTGCCAATGCCTACAATTACCGAAACGATTTCTAGGGAATATAATCTTCCTGAAAAGATAGAGGAAACACGCCTCGCTTTGTGATCTTGTTTCATAAATCCATTTGCCCATAGCTTAGTACAATTCGGTGAATCTAATAACTTTCTCCTTTAAAGGGTGTCAGTTTTTTTTTTAGATAATACCATGATTCGGTCGTTTAAATACTGCAACCTGTAATCATGAAATTGTTTTGAATGGTGTGGTTATTAGAGAGAATAATATGCGTTAACAGTGTGTTCCATGTTTAAAGGTGTGAAGTTAACATCACATTTTGGCTAGTGCTTAGAGGCACGGGTTTTACGTACTGTGATGCGGCACTACTGCATTTGTGATGCAGGAAAACCACATCTACTAAAAACCTTAATTGCACGGAAATCAGCTTGATGATGTTCACTAGGATTTTTACACTCTGCAGATTCTGTAAATGAGCAACTGAACAGGAGGGAAAAGAGAGACCAGAAGTGCAGAGAGGGTGAAGAGCAAAGACAGGTGTACATTAGAATCAGATCAGCTGAAATGTGTCTAGCACAAATGCTAAGCAATAAATGTACAGCTCCTCCTAGAAAATGGGTGAAGGGGTGTGAAGGTATCACACAGGGCCGGCCTCAACACTGGTGGCGCCCTGTGCGACAGTGTCTGTTGGCGCCCCTCAATGACCACCTCTGCCACAGGTTCCCTCACTAGCACCCTTTAACAGTGCCCCCTCAAGTCTCCATAACAACTGTCTCTCAGATTCATTTCGTTATATAGCACCACTCATACCAGTGTAAGTTGTCAGAGCACTTTACATCACGCACATTGCACAGAGACAATCATGTGTGTAAATCAGTGTATAGGAAATGTTACATCAGACAGTACTACAAGGTGTAGTGTAGGAGTGACATGTCATTGATACTGGTAGGTAATATAGTTTAAGAGTCCTTATTCTGGTAAAGTGCAATTTCAGAATGTAAAACATAACATCATTGTTAGGGGTTCTCTTTAATAATAAGAATTCTTTTCTAACCAAATGAACTCTTTTGGCAAGATTAGGATAATAAAAGACTGGGCAAAAAAACATATAGCTCTAAGATATACCTTGCCGTTTGCATGCAGCTCTTTCATTACAGTTAATAGCTCTATGTTCTATATTAGAATTTTGACTTATAAATGACAAGTAAAATAAGCATTGGCATAGCCAATAGGTCTCGCCTTTGGGACCTTATAAGTGTTTAGCCATGCAACAGTTGATGTTGTTGCACCAAGGATATTGTGCTGGATAACTAAACACTTATAAGGTCCCAAAGGTGAGACCTATTGGCTATGCCAATGCTTGTTACAATAAACTGCAGCACAGAGCTCCACCCCGGTCAGAACAGTTACATAGGCACAGCAAAGAAAATCAGAGAGGAACAAAGGGCAGCCGACCTGGTCTGGAGGGCTGGCGTCATTAGCCACACTGTGCACGCACCACCATTAATCCCAGCTCTCATTATGTAACTGCTGAACGGGTGCCAGCCTGTGAGCGCTGAGGAGAGATGCGGTATTTTCTGTTTGGAATAACACTGACAGACAACAGAACTGCTTTGTAATCGCAGCGCTCTCTGGATCTCCGCGAGCCCACGCCACTTACAGCCAGAACATTGCTCGTTTTCTGCTTCTCACTCGCACGTCTTCTTTTCGCTCCGGTTACACGTTGCTTCCGAACAATGATGTTAAGCGCAGCCCCAAGTGTTGCAAATCAGAAATGTGTCCTCATGTGCCCGCCGCCTTTCCACGCATGGGAGCAGGAGGGGCGGGGCAGCGGGCAGAATGGGCAAGGCTTAGCACGAACTCGTGCGTGCCGCCATTATGGCGGTCGCGCCGGGCCCCTGAGCTCGGAGGAGGTGGGGGGTCACCGCGCGCACTAGTGACGCGGCGCCCCACCTCCCCTGAGCGGCCAATGGTTATTCCCGGTGGGGGCGTGAACCGGAAGCACTTTAGCGCTTCCGGTTCAGCGCGATCCTACAACGTAGGGGCAGGCCGGTTTTGACCGGTCTGCCCTGCCCCCCCTTTAAAAGGGGGCTGGGGGAGCGAGAACAGTCTCTTGTGCTCTCGCTCCCCAGCATACGGGTCCGGGCCATCAGAGGCCCGTAACTTGCTTTTCCCTTTTGTTTTTCAGGTCGGGCGATCGAGGAGCTGCGGTCTCAAGCTGTTCAGGAGGGAACTCTCGTCGGCTGGGAGTCGAGTCCGAGCTATTGGAATCCTGAGCGGCTATTGGAATCCTGAGCGGGAAGCGGGGCGAGCGCAGCTGTTGGGGCGAACGCTGTTGGAGTTGCGATCTTTCGCCGGAGATCGGGGGAACGTGCGAGCGGCAGCGGGAGTACTCGGGACAACAGCGGTTGCCAGGTGAACGCGTGCACAGTGCTTACCGCGTTGGAGCATTTTGTTGTTGCTGGTTGCTAGGGGGCAGACGGGCAGCAATCTTAACGCATGTGTGGTCTGATCAGCTGTTGTACGCTGTGAGTAAGCGGCTGACGGTGAAGGGGCAAACGAGCATTTGTCAGGGACATCAGCTGTTGCCAGGGGAACGCGCGCACAGTGTTTAACGCGCGTGAGCATTTTGTGGTAGCGGGTTTGCTAGGGGCAGACGGGCAGTGATTTGCAGCGTGTGTGTGGTCTGATCAACGGTTGTATGCATTTGACGGCGAAGGGGCAAACAAGCATAATTTTTTCCAGCGGGTACGGTCTAAACAGCGGTTTTTAGTGAATGCTGGCATAACTGCTTAAGAAATTTAAAGCTGTACAGTTGGCTAGTTTGTAGGGCTCTGGCGGGTTGTTTTGCTGAGGGCCAATAGAGCTTCTAGGTACTTGTCAATTTTCTTCTGTTTTCCAGGCACTAACGGGCATCTCAGTGAGGTACGAGCAGAGCGGGTCCCGTCGCTGCAAGCAGATGCTCATTTTGTCGGGGGCATCAAGGTAAGACTGCCCACGAGGAGTTTTGTTGATGGCAGCACCGGCAGGCCTGCATCTTCATCGCTTCCGGGAGCCAATCAATTAATCAATCAATCAATCAATCATATCATTTGTAAAGCGCACTACTCACCCGTGAGGGTCTCAAGGCGCTGGGGTGGGGAATGCTGCTACTGCTCGAAAAGCCAGGTCTTGAGGAGTTTTCTGAAGGTCAGCAGGTCTTGGGTCTGCCGTAGGTGGATGGGGAGGGTGTTCCAGGTCTTGGCGGCGAGGTGGGAGAACGATCTGCCACCGGAGGTCGCTCTTCGGAAGCGGGGGACAGTGGCAAGGGCGAGGTCGGCGGAGCTGGCGGGTGGGGTGTAGAAGCTGAGTCGTCTGTTGAGGTACGTTGGTCTGGTGTTGTGGAGTGCCTTGTGTGCGTGGGTGAGGAGTTTGAAGGTTATCCTCTTGTTGACCGGGAGCCAGTGCAGGTCTCTCAGGTGGGGTGTGATGTGGCTGCGGCGAGGGATGTCGAGGATCAGGCTTGCAGAGGCGTTCTGGATGCGTTGGAGCCGTCTCAGGAGTTTGGCTGAGGCTCCTGCGTAGAGGGCGTTTCCGTAGTCCAACCTGCTGCTGACGAGGGCCTGGGTGACCGTTCTTCTCGTTTCAGTGGGGATCCACTTGTAGATCCTGCAGAGCATGCGGAGGGTGTTGAAGCAGGCGGAGGAGACGGCGTTGACCTGTTTAGTCATGGAGAGGGTGGATGCGAGGATGACCCCTAGGTTGCGTGCGTGGTCGGTGGGTGTTGGGGCAGTTCCCAGTGCGGTCGGCCACCAGGAGTCGTCCCAGGCCGAAGGGGTGGATCCGAGGATGAGGACCTCCGTCTTGTCCGAGTTCAGCTTCAGTCGGCTGTTCCTCATCCATTCAGCGACGGCCTTCATTCCTTCGTGAAGGTTGGTTTTGGTGGTGTGGGGGTCCTTGGTGAGGGAGAGGATCAGCTGGGTGTCATCGGCGTAGGAGATGATGTTGAGAGTCGTGCCGACGGGCGACGTGGGCGAGCGGTGCCATGTAGATGTTAAACAGAGTTGGGCTAAGGGAAGAGCCCTGGGGTACGCCGCAGATGATCTCGGTGGCTTCGGAGCGGAAGGGGGAAGGCGGACGCTCTGTGTTCTGCCGGAGAGGAAGGAGGTGGTCCAGTCCAGGGCCTTCTCTTGGATCCCGGCGTTGTGGAGGCGTGTTCGTAGTGTGTGGCGGCAGACCGTGTCGAAGGCGGCTGACAGGTCCAGGAGGATGAGGGCCGCCGTTTCTCCGTTGTCCAGCAGGGACTTGATGTCATCGGTGGCGGCGATGAGGGCAGTCTCGGTGCTGTGGTTGCTGCGGAACCCGGACTGGGAAGGGTCCAGGATGTTGTTCTCCTCGAGGTAGCGGGTCAGTTGTTTGTTGACGGTCTTCTCGATGACCTTTGCCGGGAACGGGAGCAGGGAGATGGGCCGGAAGTTCTTGAGGTCCTTGGGGTCCGCCTTGGGTTTCTTGAGTAAGGCGTTGATCTCGGCGTGCTTCCAGCTCTCCGGGAAGGTTGCTGTCTCGAAGGAGGTGTTGATGACTTTCCGGAGATGGGGTGTGATGGCTGTGCTGGCTTTGTTGAAGATGTGGTGTGGGCATGGGTCTGACGGAGATCCGGAGTGGATGGTGTTCATGATCTTGATGGTGTCGTCGTCGTTGATGTTGGTCCAGGCGAGCAGGCGGTTGGTGCGGATGGTGGTCGTGGGGGCGGAGGGCTCAGTGGTTGTCGTGGCGGTCGTGGCGTTGAAGCTGTCGTGGATGTCTGCGATCTTGCGGTGGAAGAAGGTGGCCAGCGAGTCGCACAGGTCTTGCGAGGGTGGGACGTCATTGGTGTTGGAGCTGGGGTTGGAGAGTTCCTTCACGATGTTGAAGAGCTCTTTGCTGTTGTGCGCGTTGTTGTCTAGGCGGTCTTTGAAATAGGCCCTTTTGGCGGATCTGATGAGGTGATGGTGAAGCCACGCAGGTTGAGTTTCTCACCTGACCCACTGGATTAGCTGGTGGGCTTGGCTCTGGTTGCGTGGGTGCTGTGGTCGGCTGGTGGCTGCTACTACTGCCAGGTAAGGGTTTGGGCAGGGTCTCAGACCTGTGGGCAAGGGTGATCTGTAATATCCCCAGTAGCGCTAGTTTAGGCGCAATGGCTCCTAAGGGGAAGCGTAATGAGAAACGTTCCCGCACAGATGTTATGTTGGAGGCCCTGATGCAACAAGTACAAGTTATGGGGCAGGCATTGACACAGTTACAGGAGAAGGTGGAGGGTCCGGATGGGGGGGACGGGAGGCGCAGGCGACCTATAGTACCTCCTAAGACTTTCTCTCCGCCTTTACCCAAACAAAGTAGGCCCAGGTCTGGCGGGAAGGGGCTGAAGAGTGCCACAGGGCCAGCCCCTGGGGAGGAGATACCCCAGCCAACTGTCTCCACGCCAAGCCCACAGGGCAATGGGGAGCCTCTTAAGCCAGCACCCACGTTGCCGGTAGGAGACCAGCCACAGGCTCCATCGGTCCCTCTATTGGGGGGCACAGGGGGGGGTCACGCCTGTCCAGCCAGACTTAGTGGCCAATCTGGCGGCAGTACTCCTGTGGCTTGAGACAGTAGGAAATTGGTCCCCAGCAGCAGGGGCAGCTGGCAGCGGGGGGATGCTATGGAGAAGGCCAAACAAATAATGGCACAGCTGGGGAAGGCTAAGCCGACTGTTGGGCCGGCAGTACCAGCGGAGGGTGCAACGCCTGTGGGCGCGGCACCAGTAGGTGGTGGTCCGACACCTGTGGATGCACCAGTGGATTCAGGAACTCCAAAGGCAGCTGACGCAGCAGCAGGTATACCTAAAACATTGCCACCTTTGGGCTTAGGCGAACTGCGCTCATCTAGGGATCAGTTGGGGCGGCACTTGTCTCAGGAAACAAAGGAAAAAATCTGGAAGGGGGCATATGTTAGCATGTTTTCCCTGTTAATAGATGAGGCAGAGAGGGAGGAGGTAAAGAAAAACAAAGAGTGGACGCACCCTAAGGAGTGGGCGAGCATAATTCTAAAATATAGGGTGGAAGAGAATTTAGCTAATTGGTTGCAAGGTTTTACTATATACATGGCAATCATGCTTGAACGTTTTCCAGCTGTGGGGTCAGAGATGGCGTGTTACCAGAACAGGATTACTGCTGCTCATGCCACACAGGGGGGCAACGGGTGGAAGGAATACGATAAGGAATTTAGGAGGGCTAAGGCACAGGATCCATCGTTAGGGTGGAATCCGAAGACATGTTCATCCACTTGAGACACTTGGGTCAAGGTCCATCTGACAACCACCGGGGACAGGCGCAGGACAATGTTAGGTTCCAGCCCTTTTGTGCAGGCCCCTCAGGGAACATGGGGGGCACCTCAGGAAATGCTGGGGGCACAGGGAAAAAGGGGATGTGCTTTGACTTCAATAGACGAACCTGTACTAGAGCCGCGGGCACATGTAGGTTCAAGCACAACTGTGAGTTTTGTGGCAACACGTCACACCCCGAGTCCAAGTGTTTCAAAAAGTCCAGAGAGAAGGGAGTTAAAAAGCAGGAATGAGAGAGTGCTCCTTGCAAAAGCCAGATCCCCCATAAATATGAGCGCCCTGATACCTTGGTTGAACATGTACAATTGCCCAGACGCTGCAAGGACGATCAGGGAAGGGTTTTTGGATGGTTTCAGGATCCCGGCGCCGGGTTACACTGGGGTGGCACATTGCAGGAACCAACTTTCAGTCTGGAGCAATGAGGGTGTAGCAGCAGCGAAGATTGAAAAGGAAGTCAGGATGGGCAGAGTGGCACGCCCATTTGACGATGTTCCTATGACAGACTTTGTCTGCTCACCACTGGGGGTGGTTCCCAAAAAGGAAAAGGGCGAGTTCAGATTGATCCATAATCTTTCGGCACCAAGGGGGAGTTCTTTAAATGAGGCGATTTCAGACACACTGTGTAGTGTAAAATATGCACCCTTTGATCAGGCAGTGGACATGCTTAGAAGTCTGGGGCAAGGGGCGTTGCTAGCGAAGTCCGACATTGAGTCAGCGTTCTGCCTCCTTCCAGTGCACCCACTGGATTTTCAGCTGTTGGGTTTCCAATTCCAGGGGAAGTATTACGTGGACAAGTGTATACCAATGGGTTGTTCAGTCTCCTGTGCTTACATTGAGAAGTTTAGTTCTTTTTTGGAGTGGGTGTTCAGGAGGGACACGGGGCACCTATGGGTGTTACACTACCTCAATGATTTCCTCTTCTTGGGGGATTGCAGTGCAGGGGATTGCAGTGCAGCATTGGTGCAGTTCTGCGCGCTCATGCAGGAGTTCGGCGTGCCACTGGCGCCAGGTAAGACAGTGGGTCCTAGCACAAAGATCGAATTCCTGAGTTGGATTCAGTGCAGGGGGTGTCTAGGTTACCGGCTGAGAAGGTGATCGATTTTGGGGCAGCGTTACAACACTGCCTTGCTAGAGAAAAGGTCACTCTGCATCAGTTACAGCAGGTGGTGGGACAATTGAACTTTGCACTGCGCATAATTCCAATGGCACGACCTTTTTCCTGCACCATTGCACAGGCCATGTCAGGACTCAAGGAGAAGCACCATCACACCAGGCTATCCAGCAAGGTTAAGCAGGACATGCTCATTTGGAAGGCATTTCTGTGCGATTTCAATGGTAGGGTGGTGTGGCATAGCCCGCCCAGGTCCAGTCCAGAGATGGGGTTGATGACCGACGCAGCAGGTAGCGAAGGCTTCGGTGCTATTCTGGGGTCAGACTGGATTGCGCAGCATTGGCCGGACTGGTGGATAGACTCAGGGATCACTAGTAACATAAGCTCCCTTGAGCTCTTCCCCATCCTGGTGGCACTGTCCGTTTGGCCTGCACATTTGAGGGATCAGTCGGTGATATTCTGGTCAGATAACATGGCGGTGGTGGAGTGTATAAATAACTAAACGGCAAAATACAAAATGATCCTGTGATTATTAAAAGAAATTGTATTTGCAGTGTATGAAACTGAATTTACTCTTTAGAGCCAAGCACGTGCCGGGTATATTAAATCACGCTGCTGACGCATTGTCTCGTTTCAAGATGCAGGTATTCAGGTCCCATCTCCCAGAAGCAGCGGAAACCCCAACACCTTTCCCAGAACAGCTTTGGCAGCTTGGTGCCCCCAACTATCGGACCTCGTGGCAGTTAGCCTAGCACCCAGGACCAGGAGAGCTTACGAAGGGGCGTTCTGGTCATATTGTCAGTTCTTGGGGGGCAGTTGGGAACAAAAATGGCACGACCCAGGGTCGGTGGTCGCTTATCTGAGTTTCATGAGGGATAAGGGGCGCTCAGTGGCAGTGGCTAGGCGCCACATTACAGCCATCTCCTTTTTTGCTAAGATTAAGGGCGGGGGGGATCCAACAAGCGTAAGGCTTTGAAGGGGTGGCAACGCTTGCTAGGGGTACTGCTCAATGAGAGAAGACCCATAGGGTTGCAAACACTAGCGAAACTGATGGAAGCTCTGCAGCGAGTTTGTAGTTTGGCAGGGGAGGCTACTCTTTTTCAAGCAGCATTTTGCCTGGCATTTTATGGCGCTTTCAGGGTAGGGGAGCTGGTGACAAGGAACAAAAGAGACTGGCAGGGGGGACTGCAGGTGGGACATGTCCAAATAAAAAGGGACTCCCTACTGATCTCCTTACCAAGGTCCAAGACTGATCAGGAAAGCAGGGGCAAGGGCATAGTGCTCCACAGGGCGGTAGGTAGTACATGCTGCCCCGTGGCCAGACTGGAGGCCTTCATGGCACAGCGAATGTGGGCCACAGCAGGGCCTCTTCTGGTACATATAGATGGTTCACCCCTCACTCTCTTCCAGTTCAAGAGGGTCATGGGTTTGGCTATGCGGAACGCAGGCTTGGATTCAGCTAACTTTGGGACTCATTCCTTTAGGATTGGGGCTGCCACAGAAGCAGTGGCCATGGGTTTTAAAGAAGAGCAGGTTAAAAGGATCGGTAGGTGGTCCTCTAACTGTTATAAGCGCTATGTGCGACTGCATATGCTTTAGCCATTAGTAGAGCGATACAAAAGGGGATGATGGACGGAACGTTTGAGCCAATCAAACACTCACCCCCAGTCAACTGATCTGGGTTTAATCCATCATCATTCTTTAGCTCACTCCACCACCCCAGTTCAGACATGGCCATATGCAAATCAGTCTGACCCTGTGCCTCATGGGAACAGTCCAGCCCGAACTGCCAAGCCATATCTTCCTGGACCGGAAACAAGCATCCTAGGACCGGTTTCTGGCATTTCAGCCGCCATCAGCCAGGCTTGCTTGAATCCAGTGGCAAAGTGAACAAGGGACCCACGTCTGGGCATACCCCCGCCAACTTGGGGCGACCAAAGCGATACAAAAGGGGATGATGGACGGAACGTTTGAGCCAATCAAACACTCACCCCCAGTCAACTGATCTGGGTTTAATCCATCATCATTCTTTAGCTCACTCCACCACCCCAGTTCAGACATGGCCATATGCAAATCAGTCTGACCCTGTGCCTCATGGGAACAGTCCAGCCCGAACTGCCAAGCCATGTCTTCCCTGGACCGGAAACAAGCATCCTAGGACCGGTTTCTGGCATTTCAGCCGTCATCAGCCAGGCTTGCTTGAATCCAGTGGCAAAGTGAGCAAGGGACCCACGTCTGGGCATACCCCCGCCAACTTGGGGCGACCATCATTATTCTTTAGCTCACTCCACCACCCCAGTTCAGACATGGCCATATGCAAATCAGTCTGACCCTGTGCCTCATTTGTATCGCTTTGGTCGCCCTAAGTTGGCGGGGGTATGCCCAGACGTGGGTCCCTTGCTCACTTTGCCACTGGATTCAAGCAAGCCTGGCTGATGACGGCTGAAATGCCAGAAACCGGTCCTAGGATGCTTGTTTCCGGTCCAGGGAAGACATGGCTTGGCAGTTCGGGCTGGACTGTTCCCATGAGGCACAGGGTCAGACTGATTTGCATATGGCCATGTCTGAACTGGGGTGGTGGAGTGAGCTAAAGAATGATGATGGATTAAACCCAGATCAGTTGACTGGGGGTGAGTGTTTGATTGGCTCAAACGTTCCGTCCATCATCCCCTTTTGTATCGCTTTGGTCGCCCTAAGTTGGCGGGGGTATGCCCAGACGTGGGTCCCTTGCTCACTTTGCCACTGGATTCAAGCAAGCCTGGCTGATGACGGCTGAAATGCCAGAAACCGGTCCTAGGATGCTTGTTTCCGGTCCAGGGAAGACATGGCTTGGCAGTTCGGGCTGGACTGTTCCCATGAGGCACAGGGTCAGACTGATTTGCATATGGCCATGTCTGAACTGGGGTGGTGGAGTGAGCTAAAGAATGATGATGGATTAAACCCAGATCAGTTGACTGGGGGTGAGTGTTTGATTGGCTCAAACGTTCCGTCCATCATCCCCTTTTGTATCGCTTGGTCGCCCTAAGTTGGCGGGGTATGCCCAGACGTGGGTCCCTTGCTCACTTTGCCACTGGATTCAAGCAAGCCTGGCTGATGACGGCTGAAATGCCAGAAACCGGTCCTAGGATGCTTGTTTCCGGTCCAGGGAAGACATGGCTTGGCAGTTCGGGCTGGACTGTTCCCATGAGGCACAGGGTCAGACTGATTTGCATATGGCCATGTCTGAACTGGGGTGGTGGAGTGAGCTAAAGAATGATGATGGATTAAACCCAGATCAGTTGACTGGGGGTGAGTGTTTGATTGGCTCAAACGTTCCGTCCATCATCCCCTTTTGTATCGCTTTGGTCGCCCTAAGTTGGCGGGGGTATGCCCAGACGTGGGTCCCTTGCTCACTTTGCCACTGGATTCAAGCAAGCCTGGCTGATGAAGGCTGAAATGCCAGAAACCGGTCCTAGGATGCTTGTTTCCGGTCCAGGGAAGATATGGCTTGGCAGTTCGGGCTGGACTGTTCCCATGAGGCACAGGGTCAGACTGATTTGCATATGGCCATGTCTGAACTGGGGTGGTGGAGTGAGCTAAAGAATGATGATGGATTAAACCCAGATCAGTTGACTGGGGGTGAGTGTTTGATTGGCTCAAACGTTCCGTCCATCATCCCCTTTTGTATCGCTTTAGCCATTAGTAGGGCAGTGCACTGATGGTTGGTTCTGTTTCCTGATTTATTTGCAGTTTCTTCCTCCTGTGACTCAGAGGAGAAGCTTGCACCGGTTCATCATCACGGAGGAAGGATGTCACCTTGTCTCTCAAGAGGACGGCGGACAACGGTTCATGAATGCACAACACAGGTTATGGCCCAAGTTCACTCTTGAGCCCAAGAAAAACAAGAAATCTGGATAATGGGTCACTCTTATGTCCGTCGTCTAAAAGCTTTCTTTTCAGGGGCCCATGAGGCCAGGGCGCGTCAGTTGGAAACAAAAATAGTCTTTCATGGTCAGGGTGGATTGCGCATTAGGCAATTCAGGGAGCTGGTGAACAGCGCTTTAAAAGAAAGTAAGGGCCCACCTGCAATCTGGATATTGCATTTAGGTGGGAATGACTTGGTACAACTGGGGCGGAGGGTGCTCATTGAGGAGCTGCTCACTGAGGTGGGATGGTTGGCGAAGAAGTGCCCCGATGCTACGATAGTCTGGTCTCACATGATTCCAAGGTTGCAGTGGAGAGGGGGTGAGTCAGTACGAGCGTTGAATCACGCGGTAAAGCGGATCAACAATAAGTTTGAGAAGTTGTTCAGGACCACCAAACTGAAGTCAATAGGACATGGCTACATCCGGGGTGATCAGTTCTTTTTGCAGGATGGGGTCCACCTCTCGAATAAAGGGAATCAGGCCTTCATGGAGGACATCCTAGCATGGTTGGAGGGCGCAAGGCGTAGGACATGACCTTCTGGGTAAGCAGAGGGGGAGGCCAGATAGTCGGGCAACTATTCTGGCCTGTGGCGGTAAGGTCATGATTGGTAAGCATAGTTTTTGATCCTTAGCAGCCAGCACCATGGAACTCCAGGGGCAGTTACAGCCGGTCGGTAGGCTGAAAGGGTGCGGGGGCCAGGGAGTCACGCTTTCCAGTAGGCTGGTCAGCCACCCCCGCACGCGCATGTGCATCAGGGTGCAAGGATGCAAAATTGCAGCTCCCCGTTATGGAGTTAAGGCTCAGGGCGTAGGGGGGGCCCGGGGGAAAATATCTGTCCGACAAGCTGGACCCCCTATGCAATCTTACTCCAGTGGAGTCTTTGTAGTTTTACCGGGATCTGGGGCTGCCAGTCATTGACCTTGCCGTAGGCTCTAGCAGGGACACGCAGAAAGTAAAGTATATACATGTTTAGATTACGGTAGGAATGGATATGTATTAGAAACATGTTAAAGTTAGCCAAGTAACATCATGTATCTATCAATGTATCTGGACTTTCTGCGTAATTGTACATAATGTAAATAATAAGTTAATGTTTTAATTATGTAATAAAAACGGCTGGGGGGGGTTACTCCCCCTAATCCAAAAGAGTGTGGTCTGAAGTGCTTGCCTTGGAGGAGGGAGGGAGTCCACATCCAAGGGCGGTCTTAGGTCTAAAAGTAAAAGGGGACTTAGGCAGTACCAGGCCATATGGGCAAGGCTTAGCACGAACTTGTGCGTGCCGCCATTATGGCGGTCGCGCCGGGCCCCTGAGCTCGGAGGAGGTGGGGGGGGTCCCCGCGCGCACTAGTGACGCGGCGCCCAACCTCCCCTGAGCGGCCAATGGTTATTCCCGGTGGGGGCGTGAACCGGAAGCACTTTAGCGCTTCCGGTTCAGCACGATCCTACTACGTAGGGGCAGGCCGGTTTTGACCGGTCTGCCCTGCGCCCCCCCTTTAAAAGGGGGCTGGGGGAGCGAGAGCAGTCTCTTGTTCTCTCGCTCCCCAGCATACGGGTCCGGGCCATCAGAGGCCCGTAACTTGCTTTTCCCCACCCACCATCCCCTAAGGCAGGCAGTTCATATGAGTGTTGCAGTCATATGTGTTTTGCTTTGTTCTCTTAAATTTCGTTGCAGGTATCTCAGGAGACATGGTTGATGTGAAGTGGTGATTATTGATGATTTTGGTATTTTGTAATAAAAGTGTCAGTATAGGTTGTTTTCAGGTACAGGTAAAGTTTAACGTAAAGTTGTGTGTTGATGCTATGGTAATGTGTAATAAAAGTCAGTATATGGTATTTTGTTGCAGGTAATATTGTCGTATTTTAAGTTGTGTTTCCCTGGTCAGGCGGTAAGGTCATGATTGGTTAGCATAGTTTTCGGTCCTTACCGGCCAGCACCATGGAACTCCAGGGGCAGTTACAGCCGGTCGGTAGGCTGAAAGGGTGCGGGGGCCAGGGAGTCACGCTTTCCAGTAGGCTGGTCGGCCACCCCCGCACGCGCATGCGCATCAGGGCGCAAGGATGCAAAATTGCAGCGCCCCGTTATGGAGTTAAGGCTCAGGGCGTAGGGGGGGCCCGGGGGAAAATATCCGTCCGATAAGCTGGACCCCCTACGCAATCTTACTCCAGTGGAGTCTTTGTAGTTTTACCAGGATCTGGGGCTGCCAGTCATTGACCTTGCCGTAGGCTCTAGCAGGGACACGCAGAAAGTAAAGTATATACATGTTTAGATTACGGTAGGAATGGATATGTACTAGAAACATGTTAAAGTTAGCCAAATAACATCATGTATCTATCAATGTATCTGGACTTTCTGCGTAATTGTACATAATGTAAATAATAAGTTAATGTTTTAATTATGTAATAAATACGGCGGGGGGGGGTTACTCCCCCTAATCCAAAAGAGTGTGGTCTGAAGTGCTTGCCTTGGAGGAGGGAGGGAGTCCACATCCAAGGGCGGTCTTAGGTCTAAAAGTAAAAGGGGACTTAGGCAGTACCAGGCCATATGGGAAAGGCTTAGCACGAACTCGTGCGTGCCGCCATTATGGCGGTCGCGCCTGGCCCCTGAGCTCGGAGGAGGTGGGGGGGTCGCCGCGCGCACTAGTGACGCGGCACCCAACCTCCCCTGAGCGGCCAATGGTTATTCCCGGTGGGGGCGTGAACCGGAAGCACTTTAGCGCTTCCGGTTCAGCACGATCCTACAACGTAGGGGCAGGCCGGTTTTGACCGGTCTGCCCTGTGCCACCCCTTTAAAAGGGGGCTAGGGGAGCGAGAGCAGTCTCTTGTTCTCTCGCTCCCCAGCATACGGGTCCGGGCCATCAGAGGCCTGAAACTTGCTTTTCCCCACCCACCATCCCCTAAGGCAGGCAGTTCATATGAGTGTTGCAGTCATATGTGTTTTGCTTTGTTCTCTTAAATTTCGTTGCAGGTATCTCAGGAGACATGGTTGATGTGAAGTGGTGATTATTGATGATTTTGGTGTTTTGTAATAAAAGTGTCAGTATAGGTTGTTTTCAGGTACAGGTAAAGTTTAATGTAAAGTTGTGTGTTGATGCTATGGTAATGTGTAATAAAAGTGTCAGTATATGGTATTTTGTTGCAGGTAATATTGTCGTATTTTAAGTTGTGTTTCCCTGGTCAGGCGGTAAGGTCATGATTGGTTAGTATAGTTTTCGGTCCTTAGCGGCCAGCACCATGGAACTCCAGGGGCAGTTACAGCCGGTCGGTAGGCTGAAAGGGTGCGGGGGCCAGAGAGTAACGCTTTCTAGTAGGCTGGTCGGCCACCCCCGCACGCGCATGCGCATCAGGGCGCAAGGATGCAAAATTGCAGCGCCCCGTTATGGAGTTAAGGCTCAGGGCATAGGGGGGCCCGGGGGAAAATATCCATCCAATAAGCTGGACCCCCTACGCAATCTTACTCCAGTGGAGTCTTTGTAGTTTTACCAGGATCTGGGGCTGCCAGTCATTGACCTTGCCGTAGGCTCTAGCAGGGACACGCAGAAAGTAAAGTATATACATGTTTAGATTACGGTAGGAATGGATATGTACTAGAAACATGTTAAAGTTAGCCAAGTAACATCATGTATCTATCAATGTATCTGGACTTTCTGCGTAATTGTACATAATGTAAATAATAAGTTAATGTTTTAATTATGTAATAAATACGGCGGGGGGGGTTACTCCCCCTAATCCAAAAGAGTGTGGTCTGAAGTGCTTGCCTTGGAGGAGGGAGGGAGTCCACATCCAAGGGCGGTCTTAGGTCTAAAAGTAAAAGGGGACTTAGGCAGTACCAGGCCATAGGGCAGTGAGGGGCCCAGTGGGTCTGGGCGGAGAAGGTGCGTGGATGGGGCTAGTTTCCTGTCAGATTAATGGCTTCTGTGCTAAGAGGTGTCTGGTGCGCAGCGCACAAGACACATGGAAGCAGCTGTACCAGTTTCTAGGCAAACAACATGGTTTCCTGCACTCTATCGCGGGTTCAGTTTCCTGGGCCTTATAGAACAGCGCTTTGAGATTTCTGCACACAGAAAAGAACCTACTTAGGTTGTTTGTACCCTAAAGAACAGTAGGTTGAGTTTCCTGTATCCTAAGAAGCAACATGTTTAGTTGCTTGTATCTCAGGGGGCCGCAAGTTAAGTTCCCTGTGACCCAGAGAGCGTCAGAAATTAATGAGTTTTCTGTTTCCCAAGGAGCAGCATGCTGAGTTTCCGCCAGCCTAAGGAGCAGCATGTTGTATATTTTATTTAGGTCTCGCCTAGGCAGCGCATGCGCTGTATCGTTGAGAGATGCTGTATACAGTATAGCGGGAGAAGATCCGCCCACTATTTGGCCATAAATTTGATTGGCTGCAATGATAAATTCTGCATTTTCATTGGTTTTTGCCTTCTTAGTCCCGCCTCCTGACTGCCATGGCGTCATTGTTGCTCTTCCGAGGCTATCAGCCCCTTTACTTGTAAAACAGTTTTGTTTTCCTGTCTCTCCCCGTTCCCTCCCACAGTCCGTAACTTTTTGTACCACAGCCACCCCCCCACCCCCTCCCATTCGTGCCTTCTTTCATGCCGGCACTTGCATTTAAAATGCAATAGGTCTCGGGTAAATCCGAGTCCTATTGCATTTTCAATGCTTGTTTGGCGTGTGATTGGTGGATGAATTCGTACTCTTTGTCTCGCATGCGTGCGATGCCTTACATCGTACGCAAGCGCGACAAAACAGTGGCGTTTTTCCAATTCACAGCTGCCCCCAGGCGTCTACGAGCAGATGGCGCGCGCCTGTTGCTGTTAGAGAGTGGCTGCGAGGGAGCGCGCAGGTTGAAAGAGAGCAGTGGCCGCCCTGGGGCCGATCCTCCGGAGACCAGCAGGCTCCAGCCACCGCGCGCTGCACCGCCTCTCAGCCCAGGTCTTGCACCCAGCGTGAGCGGGCCATTTGCCTCTTTAAATGCAAATAAACTTCGGACATTTGAACTCCAACGAGGGGCTGCTTTCCTGCTTCTCTAAAAGAATGCAAGGTTGTGTTTTCTGACCGAGTGGCCCAAGTGCTTGGGTTAGCAACTCTTTCCCAAAGTATTTAGAGTCGGGTTATAGGATCAGGCTTCTCCCACGATGTAATGCTCACAATACTAACAGGACACTATAGCAGCCCTACGGGTTTCTTAGCGCTTGGATAAATCTGTGTTGTGTACTATAAAACAAATATCACACTGGGTGATACTAACACCTGTTTTACCACTGCTAACAAACGGCAAAATCTAACCTCCAGCGGACTGTATTGAAGGTAATTCTTGAATAAACAGGTGCATCTAAGGTTGTACACATCTCGCACTGATCTTCGGGCGGTAAGGTTGCTGAAATAGTCACGGAGAAACTCGGCTTCAAGTTCCCTCAATCTGTCACATCTTGTCTAACGCCTTAGCGCCTCGAAGCCTCGCCGTGGAAGTTTCATTAAAGGTGGGCAAGCACTTCTTGTATTTGGAAACCATTTAATACTGCACAGCGCCGCGACTGTCCTTGTTCTGACCGCCCTTCATACAATGTGACAGTAGGTAAACTCTGCTGCCGCTACCACCAGGGCTTCGTGTTCACGCCCCCCAGCATCGTCGCTGCCCACCATCCTCTGAAGTCATTGGGGTCCAGACTCTAGGCGCCCCGGAATCATAACATGCCATGGAACACATGTATCTTATAACCCATGCTCTGCTCGCGGCTAGAAGCCTGGAATGGTGTGTACATAACATATCAGATAAAGTGCACAGGAGGTGGGGACCGGTGTGCGAGTCCTGTGGGTCTGTTTGCAGAAGTGCACGGAGGATTACCAGCTCACACAATGGTGAAATATACCATGTTTATGCACCAGGGGCTTTCATTTTACACATCGTTATCAGGTGTGTTAGGCGAGTTATTTCAAGCGAAGTGAACCAAGTTTACAACCTTAAGGACACATGGTGTGGTGCGTGGCCCCTCACGGCCCCCATTCCTTTGGGTCCCCTCACAGCCCCTGTTCCTTTGGGCCCCCTCACTGCCCCCGTTCCTTTGGGCCCCCTCGCTGCCCCCGTTCCTTTGGGCCCTCACACGTGCCAGCCCCTCCTCTCGCGCCCCTGCCGATAGATGTTGACTGTGAAGCAAACCCTCTTTGAAATCTATACTTCAAAATACACAAGTACAAACCTGCTTCTTGAAGCGCAGGCTCGGAGGGTATACTGTACATGGAAAGGCGCTGCAATGACATGCGTGTGACATGTGGTGACAAGCTTGGCTGTAGGGCCTCTGCAGCTCCTGTCCTTTTCATATTTCAGTGTTAGCAGCTGATCACCGTTATTGTTGGCAGTCAAGGCCCCAGACAGGCAGACCTGGGAGCAAACGGCCCCCTCCCAGCAGGATGAGCTCAGCTCGGCTTCCAGCCACGAGCGCCTGTTAATGTCCTTTGGTAATTCTTTCATTTATAGGCTGTTCTTCTAACTATGCATTTCTTGCCTGTTGTGTTCCTCACATTAAAATGTGCAGGTGGCGACAGAAACTCCTCAAAGAATCAACTAGTAACAATCAGCTAAATGGCTTTCTACCAAGCGAGCCTAACGTCCAGTGTACTCCAGCACTTTAACCAGGCACTTTCTAGGCTTAAAGTCGCGCTCCGGTCAGCCCAGGAGCAAGAACTGCCCCCCCCCTTCACAAATTGGGCGCCCTCGGGCTCCCCTGTTACTTTTCTGGTAGAGAGAAGAGGCATTTTGTAAATTCAGGGACAAAAAGGGTATTGAAAGGGTGATGCATGTGACTAAAAACAAGCGAACAAAGGGGCATATTAGCAAGACCGGCGATAAAATTATCGCCGTTTTAGCGGCAGGAAACTGCCGCTAAAACGGCGATAATGGGCTTGCTAATATGCGTTATAGAATTCCAATAGAAGCCCAGGTTAGATGTCCTGCACATCTAACCTGGGCTTCTATTGGAATTCTATAACGCATATTAGCAAACCCATTATCGCTGCTTTAGCGGCAGTTTCCTGCCGCTAAAACGGCGATAATTTTATCGCCGGTCTTGCTAATATGCCCCAAAATGTGTTGTGATTCATCCTTGACTTTGAAAGTGCCTCATTCTATATGGTACTCATGGAAACGGACATGGCTGGAGCAAATTCTCAACCACTTCGCCTGACAATGGGAGAGGCACCGATACCTCTTCAGCTCGCAGAGGGCCTCCCAATGCAGCAGCAGTTCAATGCACATTTTAAAAATAATTATGTCATATATGTGTTGAATGGCTAAACACTTCAAAGGTCCAAAAGGCGAGACCGATTGCATTGCAAATGCTTGTATCATGTGCAGCAAGTTGAGTTTCTTGTGTTTTAGAAGCAGGTTGCGTTTCCTGTGTCTTACAGTGGATTCAACATCTACATGGCACCCCTCGCCCACGTCGCCCAACAGCACAACCTCAACATCATCTCCTACGCCGACGACACCCAGCTGATCCTCTCCCTCACCAAAGACCCTCACACCGCCAAAGCCCACCTCCACGAAGGAATGAAGGCCGTCGCCGAATGGATGAGGACCAGCCGCCTGAAGCTGAACTTGGACAAGACGGAGGTCCTCATCCTTGGTTCCAACCCTTCAGCCTGGGACGACTCCTGGTGGCCAACATCACTGGGAACAGCCCCGCCACCCACCGACCACGTACGCAACCTAGGGGTCATCCTCGACCCCACCCTCTCCATGACTAAGCAGGTCAACGCCGTTTCCTCATCCTGCTTCAACATCCTCCGAATGCTCCGCAGGATCTTCAAGTGGATCCCCACCGAAACAAGAAAAACAGTCACCCAGGCCCTCGTCACCAGCAGGCTGGACTACGGAAACGCCCTCTACGCAGGAACGACGGCTAAGCTCCTGGAGACGGCTGCAACGCATCCAGAACGCCTCTGCACGTCTTATCCTCGACATCCCCCGACGCAGCCACATCACACCCCACCTGAGAGACCTGCACTGGCTCCCTTTCAACAAGAGGATAACCTTCAAGCTCCTCACCCACGCACACAAAGCACTCCACAACTCCGGACCAGCCTACCTCAACAGACGACTCAACTTCTACACCCCCACCCGCCAGCTCCGCTCGACCAGCCTCGCCCTCGCCACAGTCCCCCGCATCCGGAAAACGACCGCCGGCGGCAGATCCTTCTCCCACCTCGCCGCCAAGACCTGGAACACCCTCCCCACCAACCTCCGACAGACCCAAGACCTACTGGCCTTCAGAAGACTCCTCAAGACCTGGCTCTTCGATCAGTAGCAGCACCACCCCCCTCTTCCCCCAGAGCCTTGAGACCCTCGCGGGTATGTAGTGCGCTGTATAAGTGACATGATTGATTGATTGATTGATTGTGGCTCCTAAGGAGCAGCGGGTTGAGATTCCTGTATCTTAGAGAGAAACAGGTTGTGTTTCCTGTAGTTTAAGAAGCAACTTGCCCCACGCTCCTGTATCCTAAGGAGCTGCTCTTTAGGGTTTCTGTGCCCCAAGGAGCAGTAGGTTGTTTCCTGTAGATCAAGGAGCAGCAAGTTCCAATTTCTTGTATCCTGAGGAGATGCTCATTAAGTTTTCTGTACCCTAAGGAGCAACAGACTGAGTTTCCTGTATTTTAGAGAGAAATAGGTTGCTTTTCCTGTAGATTACGGAGCAGCATTTCCCACTTTCCTGCAACCTAAGTAGCTGCTCATCGAGTTTTCTGTATCCTAAGAGCAGCAGGCTGAGTGTCCTTTAGGCAGGTGAGCAGCAGATTGTAAAGAAGGCTGTTGGCTTTCTGGTGTCATATGGGGAGCAGTTTTTTAAATTATTTGCATGCAAGGCGCTGCAAGTTGAGCTTCCTGTACTCAAAGGAGCAGCAGTTTATCTTCTA
The DNA here is from genome assembly GCA_963921515.1 of Calotriton arnoldi. Lineage (NCBI taxonomy): Eukaryota > Metazoa > Chordata > Amphibia > Caudata > Salamandridae > Calotriton > Calotriton arnoldi. The sequence goes on along the minus strand of CAWUFW010008808.1, from coordinate 772,745 downwards.
CACACAAAGAAGCAGCAGCAGGTGGTCAGTCCTTCCCCAATGATGTAGTTTCCTTTAGCACAATTATAACTCTTCTCACTTGTAGGGGGCTGTTGTTAATTTCACCACAGGCTGTCTGGGCAGTTCTGGCACGCACTATCTACAGCTGCCTACTCTTTCGTCGAGCATACAGGTTTGAGGGTAGGGAGTTGTAAGACATGGAAGAAATCGAACAGCTAGGGGTGCAAAACAATGGGCATTAACCTGTTGAGTGCACAATGAGAAAGACGGGTCTGGAAATGACAGCAATTAGAGGGTCTCCGGAGCAGCCTAGGTATGAAGGCAGGAAGCATGCTAAGGTGCTCAAAAATCACGCACTCTATAGTAAAACGTTTTCACCGACCCTCGGGGTCTTTACTTGACTGAGCAAAGGGGATCTGGATTGTGTTGATGTGTGCAGACACCTTTTCGTTCCCAGATTCCAAATGTTTGTACTCATGGAATTTAAGCTGGTGCCATCACTTCCCTTATTAAACTCTAGAGGGACTGTGACCACATATAATTGAGATGGTGCAGAGGGAGTAGGATCTGCCCACACAAGGGACATGGCTCAAGTGGTAGAGCTAACAAGAGAGAAAAAACAGATATTGGGTAAAAGTGGCAGGGAGAGAGACAGAAATGGAAAGAGAGAGGGGAATGCCAACAAAGGGAAGAAAGTGACAGAGTCAGTAAAGTGAAAAAACGGGCAAGAGGAAGGGTAAAGAAAAGCAAGGGGACAAAGAAAGTGAGAAAGGAAGAGAGTACGGACAAAGATGAGTGTAGAAGGGATCAAGATGAAGGAAAATAGAGAAATGGCAATCGGTCAGCTCTTTTCAAGCACTCGTGCTTGTGGCGGCATCCACCTTGCGGGAGCGAGCAGACGCGCGTGCGGCCATGCTAATTGGAAACAGATGGCCCCTGAGCGCTGCTGCTCGCTCCCGCAAGGTGGATGCCGCCACAAGCACAAGTGCTTGAAAAGAGCTGACCGATTCCAAAATGTCCCCACCCCAAGTCAGCACCCGGTTCGGTGGCACCGATTGCAGCGCCCTAGAGCCGGCCCTGGTGTCACAGCAGTGTACCCAAGGCACAGAAAGGACAAGGAAAGGTTAGAGAGAGGTTCAAAGAAATTATGAATCAGTCAGTGAAGGGTGAACTAGAACAGAAATCACAGAAGGAGATTTCTTGCAGAGGTCTTCAAACTTTTTTGCTCTCTAAAACTTTATTGACAAGATTGTAGGAGCGGGAGGGGCAGGGATGAGCACCAGTGGCGTAACAAAGGCCACCCAGCCCCTACAGTGTCAAGGGGCCACTAGCTCCAGGGGGCCCCCTCAGCACAGTACCGTGGCCTTAGAGCTCCACAGTGAGTCCGGAGGGGGTCTCCTCCATGTACTTTTCATGGGAGCCCCCTCAAGTTTCGTTGCGCCACTGATGAGTGCGTGGGTGGGCTATCTTATGAGATTTTTTATTTATACTTTTTCTGTCGCTAAAAGAGTAAATGCATCAGTAAAACACAGAAATTGATCAACAAACACAACTCTCCATGGTCTAGGTGTTATGAGCCCCTTAAGCTCCTGGGTCCCAGTGCAACATCACTTGCTGCACTAATGATAGCTGCAGACCTGAGCAGCAGGCTGACTCCTCTGCCTCTCTCACACCTTCCCCACCATGCCTCTCCATCACTACAATCTTGAACAAGCATTTACAATGCAATAGGTCTCGCACTGATATTATTTTGAGCTATTGACATTGTAAATGTTATTGTTTTTTTGTTTTGTTTTTTTTGTGTGCGGATTCCTCTGAGCCTCCGCTAGTAATCCAGGCGTATCTCTGCATGGACCCTTTAGAAGCCATGGGCCTGGCTGCCATCTCCAGCCCCTATGTTTGTCTGCCAGCTCTGAAAACCATCTGTTTACCTGTCGGAAGTTAGGTCCGGGAAAGAGTGTTCTGTCAGCGTGATAAGGCATTACACGTGGGGACATTTCGTGAGAAGCCACGAGAGAGCAAGGGGTGAGCGATGCAGCGGGCCGTGTGCTGGGACCTCTTCGCCACAGGTGTCGGTCAGTGCACTGAGCACAGTACGGGAATGGTATGGAATGGTATGGCCCTTCTCTTTTGCCGGTCGTCATCGGAACCTAAGCCCTTGTACTCTTCCCTCTGGTGTGTTCCTGCCGGGACTCCTGGGAGACTCACAGAGACAAATGACACGGTTCTAATAAGAGGACAACATAGCTGTGGTCCCCATTGCCCTGTATGACCAGAACACACTGGAGAGACCTGGTGCAGGACTCAGATGATAGGTGCAGGGCATGACCACTACTCACCTGCAGTGACAAAATAAGTTTAGGTTGACAGTCAATCAGGACGTTCTTTCTAGAGGGAGATAATATTAATGTGTGACTGGGCAACACCACCAATCTACTGCAAGTCAGGCTGTATATTATTGGATTTTGGTTTTATTTTGTATATATGGCACAGGAATGCCGGACAAACCAGCTTCAAGGTGCAGACGCCATTGCTGCACAAATGTCCGCATCTGAAGACGGCGCAACAGAGCAGGGATTAAAGGGATATGTATCCTCTTTCCCAAACTCTCGATCTGAGAGGCGAGAGTCACGGCCCAAGAATGACCTCAGATGAGCTGCCAAGCCCCAGGGGAGGTCACAACAGGACCGTCTTTGAGGTCACTTCCTTTGACATGACGAACCACAGAGTCCCACACGCCACAGACACTTGGCTCTCGGGTGTATCCGGGACAGACTCTCCTCATCCAGTGTTCTTTAGGGCAGATGAGGCCGCCTGGAAGAGAACAGAAGAATCACGGATGGGAGCTGCAGCCCCAGCTGGGGAAGGACGCTGTCCCAGAAAGGTTCTCGCTCTCTCTCTCTGCTGTTATGTAGGTGTGCGCAAGGGGCACGTAGATGGAGCCATGCTATTTATGCACAGGAACGTACTACCTGCAGGATATATTTCGGGGGTACAACGTGCTTACAGACTCATCTAGGGTGAGCAGAGCAGCAACAATAATTCAAACTCAGATTGTCATCGTACGGACATCTTTCTTTTGCCAAAGTTAACTAAGAAAGGACTCGGAATACTGCAGAAGTAAAACAGATTATCTAGCATTCATTATTTATTTACTCTTAAATTATAGACTTATCAATCACAGTTTCAGTGGAGTGGAGTAAGAGAACGAGCTCGCAGTGTTAATTAGGAGAAATGCACCCAATAGACCTATAGACCTATATAGTTCTGAGATAAGTTTAGTTGTTCTATGCATCCCTCGCCTGTAGCCACCGTTAGGATCCCCTGGCAGAGCCAAAGCAGCCTCTTCGTTTATAGAAAGGCTGTGAAAAGGAATAATGTTGACTGGTTCTAAACCCTATTATTTCAGTGCCAAGAGAATACTGGTGTTGTGTGCTCCATAAATATACACATGTCAGAATTCCAAGCTCCCGTAATCATTTCCACACGTGGAAACACAACATGTGAAGTCTCCAGCATGCAAACTAAGAATGATCAGACTGCTTATATATAAGCATTACCTTTTTTTTGTATCACAATTCTTTATCAAATTTGTCAAAAGTACATAGACATTGAATAACTTTCACAAATCAGTCCAAAAACAGAAACACATTTTGTTCATGAATAAAATATTTAAACTGTTACAAACATTGTTAAAGTGAATAATACAACAAAAATAAAAAAAATGTATATTCTCAGGAAATAAAGAAATATTCAAATTCAGGATTAAGATCCCTAGTGTAAACCCAAGGACATCAAAAGTATAAAAGCTACTCAAAATCAGTGTGAAGTTATAACAGGACCCCATACATAGTTGAAATGAACCAAATTATCATTCAATTTATAAATCATTTTCTCAAAATTAGCAACATCAAACATATCTTCAAGCGAAGAATGAAGAGTTGGGATAACATTGGACCTCCAAAACGTAGAATGTTAATTTTCACTAAACTAAGAGCAGTAGAGAGCCACTTAAAGGCATGAGCGGGCATGGGTGGCATGCCTGAAATATCATGTAACAGTGACAAATGATTTGAAGGAGAAACCTCCATAAAAGAATGTCTTTTCACATAATTTTCAATCTGAAGTCAAAATGTACGAATATTGGGACATTCCCACAATATTTGAACAATATCACAATCTGAAGTCCCACATCGCCAACAAAGAGAGTCAGGACTTAGTTTAGCTGAATGTAACTGAGACAGGTACCAATGCCAACGATGCAGTATTTTTAAATAATTAAATTTAATGCGAGAGTCCCTTAGTCCTTTGTTACAGCTGTCTATGATAGCATCCCACTCCTACTCTTCAAAATCTACAAACAAACGTCTGGACCACCATGACTTTAAATTATGGGAAGTTTCAGTATAAAATGAAGAATCAATTACAATGGCATAGAAACCAGAGAAGGTACCCTTATAATGCTTCCAAGTGTGAATATAACTTGCAATTGGAGAGTGAGGAGTTAAGTCAAGACTTTTGGTCATACTTAAAGCAAGGGCTGAATTAAGTTGAATGTATCTTTTAAAGTGTGATGAAGGCAACATTTCTGTTGCAGACTGGAAAATGACTTGATAGAGTGAGACAGCATAAATACATCGGATATCCTATGTATATTATGTTTAATCCAGAGAGGCCTTATATGGAATGTCAGCATTATCCCATAATGGAGCTTCATAATAGAGACGATGTCATGCTAATCGCGAAGAATGAATAATCGGATTAGTGGAATTCGTCAGCTGCAATCTTTTGGTGTAATAGATTGCTAAATCCAAATCAGATCGAAGGATGGATCGTTCCATCATAACCTATAACGGAGTATTCCTGTGAGGGGGGAGCATGGGAATAGAGTGAGTCAAACGTTGTGCAATCCAGTCAAATTCCAAATGAGGAAGGCGCGGGCTTCCCTTCACTGAAGAAGAGTCTAATTTGGAACCACTTAAATGAGCTCCGGCATCACCCCATACAAAATGGGAAATCCTAGATGTTTATGATTTAAAGATAGATCTCGGAATGGAGAGTGGAATCATTCCAAAAACATAATTACATTTTTGTAATCTGTATCCTTCCCCATAAAGATAAGTGTAAAAGCGCCCATCACTGAAAATCTCTTTTGCATTCTCTCTTATTGTAGAGGTGGAGGCTGCTGGGTAACCAGGCCTGCAACGGGGCAATTGGAAACAAGAGGGCAGGGCTAGGGGCCTAAAGCACAGGGGGCCTGGAAACAGCCTGCTGGTACCCAGTGGCCACTTCTGGAGCTAGGGAGATCCGGGGAGACTGAAGCGACAGTACCCATGAAAACAACTGTTGCACCTCCAGCACAAAGAGGTGTCTTCGGACAGTCAGAGTGGGACCAAAAGGCAAACTCTGAATGTCACCAAAGCATCCTCAAGCAAGTATGTGGGAGAGGAACTTTGGAAGCGTTTTTGACTTTTACAATTAAATGTTTTGTCAATTCATGCTCTGCAAAGTTACGATTTTGTATATGCAATGAATATGTGCGTCTCATAGCATCTGAAAATGGCAACATTCACAGGGAAGAATTTGTTAGTATGGGTGTGCACAGATCCGTCTGCAAGACCCCTGGGAGGATCATTGTATCTTCTGCAGAAATCTGTCTGCAAACTTTAGATGTTCGATTTGACTATCTTTATTTACAACCACTTGCACACTGACCCCTTCCTCCAAACCCACCCCCTGAATTCATTCCAATGCTATAAAGTTGCTGACTTGCTGTTGGACTAATGCTGGGTATACCACACTGTCTGAACACCTGCAGCATTGAACAAGAAAGTGCTAGTTGGTCAAGGCCAGACGAATGCTGGGGTGGGGCGACCCCCCCAGGTGCAAAGCTACAATACAGCTAGCTGCACAGCCTGCCTAAGCTGAGATCTTTTTGCTTTCAGTCATTATCCTATGCTGATGACGCTCAGTTGATGTTGCTCTTCAACAAGTCTCCATTTGGGTTGCAAAAGACTTTGGAAGCATGTCATGTATTAGAACTAAACATCCCCGGTGCATCACCCCTCAATTTCTTCAGGAAGATATACACCCACCAATATTTATTCTGCACTGCATAAAGCCTGCCTCGGTGGGGGAGGATTGTGGTTTTGACTCCCATTTTCTGTTTGTATTGTTTTGTTTGCTAACTATGGGGTTTACTCACTAACATTGGAACAGGCAGGCACGAACCATAATGCAATGTTACACTGTGCTCTCTGGCTGTTGTAACATATAGTAAATCCTCACTATGTTTTGCATTGTGTTGTTCTACATGGGCTCCAATGCAAAACTTCAGCATATATCGCTATTAAAACCATTTCAAAGGTAGAAGCAAAAGTTATTTTTTGCTAGAAAGATTATTCATGTTGTATTTCTCCTATGCTTCAACCTTATTCATGCCTGCATTTATTTCCTTATGCAGGGCCTTGTTTAGAATTTGGCAGATGCAGGACATTTGTCTAAAAGTGGCAGATGTCCTCTCCTTTGTGTTACTAATGCATTGAGGTACTTTGAAGGCCTTGTTTAGAGTTCAGTGGATGCGGGACATCTGCCAAAAAGTGGCATAAGTCTTGCCTTCCCTATTCAGAAAGCGCAGATGAATCATACACTCTATACAGCGTGGATGGACATTTGTCGCTTTTTAGCAGATGTCCCACAACTACCAAATTCTGAATAAGGTCGTTAGTGCCTGATTTAAAGCATGGTGAGGGTAATTACCGCTGTCAATCTGGAAGGACTCCCGCCAGCCATATTTTGAGATCACTACCAGATCTGCGATGATCTCTGTGTCTTCAAAGGAACCACCACCAGAGCGGCTCCTCTGAAGGTACTGAAAGCTTTGTGAGCGACTGTCATATTTCTTGCATTCACTCAACAAAAAATTTTGTTTTAAAAACAAACTGCCAAAGTTCTGAGAAACAAAACACTAATGACCCTGATACCCTAGTAGGTTTCTCCCAGGGCGTGGGGATCATGAGTATTTTTTTCTGTTTCGGACTGGTGCACTTTAGCAGAAAAAAACATCCACCCATACACTCTCAGTAGGGTAGATGGTCTGATGCTCTTACACCCACGGTTTCAACTCTGTCAGGCCAATAGTGTAATGCTTCCACCGGCAGAGTCTGTTGGTAACATGACGGCCAGCCTACCTCACAAGAGACCGTACCTTGTCTGCCAAACTCCTAATCAGGCCCTTACAGGGCTGGACTGGGAACAGCAACCAGCCCTGGCGGATAGCTGCTCAACCAGCCCTGGCAGATAGCTGCTCAACCAGCCCTGGCAGATAGCTGCTCAACCAGCCCTGGCAGATAGCTGCTCGACCAGCCCTGGCAGATAGCTGCTCAACCAGCCCTGGCAGATAGCTGCTCGACCAGCCCTGGCAGATAGCTGCTCAACCAGCCCTGGCAGATAGCTGCTCAACCAGCCCTGGCAGATATCTGCTCACCCAGCCCTGGCAGATAGCTGCTCAACCGAGCAAAAAGCACCGCTCCTGCTTTTGTTACAGGGGGTGATATTGCCACACTGCTGCAAAACCGGACCCCAGTGACGAAACCGGCAACCACGGGTACAAAAGCGGCCCCCACCCCTCTGGCCCACGGGGGAAATGCTTGGTGCCCGCTATGGCCAGTCCAGCTCTGGGCCCTTAGTCTTTTCTGGGTCATGCTTTGTTATTGAAAAATTAGAAAACAGAGGTAAGTAGCCCTTGTGTCAGCATTTAACATTATACATTAATAACAATACCAAATAATAATAACAGTAATCATAATAATAATCATAATAATGATGACACCACTCAAAACCATGACAATTGTTCATTATTATTATCAGTACTATTATTATCATTAGGAACAGTAGTAGGTATGATATTCATTTTAATATTATTATAAAATATTGGAGCAAATAAGAAAGAGTGGATGGCTCACCTCTTTTAAGAACACTATGGGGTATATTCACAAGAACGCGTGATAACTACCGCAAGAGTAGCGTAATGCAACTTTCAATAACGCAGCCTATCACGGGAAAATAACCCCGTGTCAACGTGGAATTCACAACAAGGCGGTAGCATGCGATAGTCACCAGATAACGCGTCAAATGCCAGTGTGTAAATCAACACCACGCCCAAAAAATGCGAAACGCGAACGTGAGAAATCATGCGATGAGGCCAATCGCGGTACAAAAAGCTGCGAAAAGCAGCCTCAGGCTTGCAACTCCCACGCATCTGGCGGGCAATTGCACCATAAAAACCACAGGCACAACACACCAGAAACAAGCCAAAGCACGTAGCAACATCCATGCACCCTGACCCAGTGCAGAGGGCAACGCGAACACCACAACCCCCACAGACCACCAGCAAGGAACAAGTGGGTCGGGGAAGGCCAAAGAGAAAATGGAGAGGAAGACGGGGTGCAGACCGCAGGAAAACAAGACCAAGGCCACGGAGGCGATAGAACACTACCAGCAAATGACCCACAAGCAGACCGCCTGGAATGCAGTCGCAGAGCCCAGGAGGCCAAGAGGCGCCGGCAGGACCTGACAATCTAAACCAGGTACAAACCCGCTGCCAACAGGAAGGCAGCAACGGCGACAGGAGGTGGCAGTCCAGCGCCACAGGAAGAGCAGGAGGAAACCCAGGCCACAGTCATCAGTGTGGAGAGGGTGCAAGGAGTAGGGAGTACGGACACAGCCCGACAGGACCTGACACAACAACAACAGGGTGAGGATCCAACAGGGACTGGGGGACGGTGGGTGATGGGCACAATGCCACACATGCACAATGAGGTGTAACACACTGCACACTCACAATTACCCAGGGACATGTCCCCCATCCCCGTGGCACACTGCAGCACACACACATAGCAATCACAGCACATACCATGACAATGTGGCACAAAGTGCGACACCCACCCTGCAGAACAGGGGACACAACTGGGTCCAACCAGGCACAGTAACAGAACAATCACATCGGACATAGCAGGGAACTGTGAGATGCACATCTACCCCTACAACCCCACATCAGCCATGTAGGCCAAATGGACACTGTCCCAACTCAAATAGCCACCACCGCCCAAACACTCACAATGTACATCGTCACACAGTCTGCATGTCGACAAGAACAAGGCGCCAACACAATGCCAACATGCACCTCCCCTTCACAATGCAGAGGGACAAACAACACCTCCAGCAGGTCAGAACAGACAACCCATCAGTGATGCCCGAGACGAACACCACAGCCCAGACACCGACGCCCTACAACAGCCCATGGACAACCCACACAACCCACCACCAGGACCAGGGCAGACAAGCCACTCAGAGGAGAACCCAGGCCCTGCAACAGACCACACAGCATGAAGCACCCGCAATCACGGCTGGCTCACAACACTTCACCCACCCACACATGGCATCCCAATGCCAGGTGGCAGAATGCCAAAAGGAGGTGGCCCAACAGATGAGGGTGTTGCCGAACCCATGGAATGCGAACTAGAACACATACGTGGGTGTCCAATACCCTTCAGGGACCCCCCACATCCCACAAAGGAGACCCACACCTCCACAGAGACACATGCACATATCATGTTGAACTGGCCACAGGCACGTGCGCCCGGCCCCTTTATTGGCAGGGCCACATGTACAGTGACGCCTGTGCTGGATGTGTGTGGGGTGAGTATAAGCCAGCCCACACGGAGTGCTTGGTGCTGCCAACAACCTGAACAGTGGACACCAGTGCAATGGAAACAGAAAACACCAGCATAACAGAGTCAACTGCAGAGCAACATGGAGGGATCCGGAGTAAGGACAGAGGTCACCCAATATTCAGTCTGGACATTCCTATAGTTGCAGTGCACTGAGGCAGGGGCACTAGAGAAGAGCGCGCTCATGTGAAGAAATTGCTAGGATTGTGTCCCTTCGGATCAGTCCTGATGCAGATGCAGTGGGGTGTGTTATACCTGCATCAACTTCCTCATCAACGTCCCAGGTCTCCCACACTGCCTGAGGTGACAGTTGCATCCGCAGTCCACAGCGCAATACCCAGCAATAGATCCGGGTGTGTAGCTTGACTACCACCACCAGTCTGCATTCCTGCCGTGGGGCTGTTGCCTCCTGCCCTCCCATTGTCTGTGCCCTCTCCCTTCCGCACACTTGACACATCTTCCTCATCATAGTCCCAGGTCTTCCCCACTGCATGATGTGACATTGCTGCGCAACCTCACAACAGCACAAAACTCAATCAGTAACGGACAATGGCTTGCGGTGCACTGAGTCACTGGCACCTGGAGTGCTGAGCCGGGTATCAGTCCGATGATGGCATCCACGACAGGTCTGAGCAACTCCTTAGGTCTGTCAGGACCACCGTTTCGACTCTGGCAGATGGCGGTTGAAGGTGGTCCTTGCGGTGGTGGCGTGTGCCTCCTGCGGTGATGCGACGTCCGGGCCGGTCAAGACTCGATGCCATGTGTGGGCCCTGGTGGACCGCAGTTGGGGCCGGAGGAGGCGGACAGCGCAGGGCCACAGACACATGGCGTTGATGACCCCAAGACCATCGCTACAGAGGCCAGTCAATGACTCAGAAGAAGGGGTCCCAGGCCTGAGCAGCACAGAGTTAGTGGCCCCGGATGCACTGCGGCCGGCACAGGCCCCCAGCCACGGGACGGTGACTTGCGGTGCAGTCAGATGGGCCATGCGACCTGAGTGGGTCCCCATCAATGTCCGAGGTGTATGTTGCGGAGGGTTTCGGGGGACAGTGGAAGGTGTCCTCCAGGGCATGATGCGGAAGGGCTGATGTTATCTGGAAGCAGCAAATGGAGGAGTGGAAAGCTCAACCCTCGTCCTCACCAACAATTCGGGATCAGCTACATGAGGATGAAAACTAGCCCCTAGTCCATGGACTCAAACGCCACCAATGTCCGACCAGTGAGTGTCCATGAATGTCGGGGAACAAACTTAGTGGCACAGGTGCTGTGAGGGGATGCAGTCTGCGATGATGCCCGTACACAGATGTGAACTCCGAGAATGCCAAATCAAGGCTCTGTGACCTACTGGACCGCAGTGTAGGCCGGAGGCAGCGGTCAGCAGTGGCCCACAGCCACAGGTCGTTGGCTCGCGAGGCACAGAGTTGGTGACACAGTGGCAGTTGTCGGAAGTGTTCAATCACCTCCGTGACGCTGATCCTGTTCCCTCCGGACTGCAACCTGTCATCCTCTTACGCCCATCGTGCGTGCGAGGAAATGTATTCTGCCTTCTGAATTACCCACGTTCAGTTACAAATCAGTGATCCCACTCGTGTGCAGCGTAGGCCGAGGGCAGTGGTCCGCGTAGGCCCACAGACACGTGTGGTTGTGATGCCATGCACAGACTTGTTGCCACCACATCGGAGGGTGTATAGTGTATTGTTCTCTGCCTTAAATGATGTTCACTGCCATAGTGTAATCAAGACTCAGTTCCAAATGTGTGACCTACCTGACCGTGGTGTAGGCCTGAGGCAGTGGTCAGCACGGCCCATTCACCGAGTGTCGCCAGCATATGTTGGATGGCCCCACCGGCCTGCGTGGTTCAGGTTCAGTGGCACCACGTGTAGCAGCCTGGCGTTGAACAGGGTTAGTGGCACCACGTGTAGCAGGCTGGCGTTGAACAGGGTTAGTTACCATGTGTAGCAGGCTGGCGTTGAACAGGGTTAGTGGCACCACGTGTTGCAAGATGCCCATATGGAACTATGCCTCACTGAACTGGGGGGGTCTGGTGCTGTGGCCGCTGGCCTGGGATATGGGGTCACTGCCATTCATGACTCAAGACACAGTTCCACATGTGGGACCTACTGGTCCGAAGAGTAGGCCGGGGGCGGCAGTGGAGTATGTCAACGAAAAAGGAATAAAGCAGGCCGGTGTCGTGGCAGCCGTGATGGTCGGAGGTGGCTGCCAAGGTCTCGGGCCTCGGGCTTGTGGCTTGCGCCAGCATGTGGTGGGCCCTCCTTGACACACGCCGGTGTCGGAAGGTGATCAGTGTGGCCTGGCTGTGCAGGGGCTGGCCTGACGGGTTCGTGGACCAGCGTGCCGGGGTCTGGCAGGCGCACAGCATTTCAGGCAACTCTGCTCACTGGCACATTGGCAAACATTCACCCCCAGTCACAGATCTGGGTTTAATCCATCGTTATTTTGCTTCACCACGCCACCCCAGTACAGACATAGCCATATGCAAATCAGTCTTGACCCTGTGCCTCATACGAACAGTCCAGACCGAACTGCCAAGCCATGTCTTCCCTGGACCGGAATCAAGCATCCTAGGACCGGTTTCAGGCTTTCAGCCCTCTTCAGCCAGGATAGCTTGACTCCAGTGGCGTAGTGAGCACGGGACCCACGTCTGGGCATACCCTTCCCACTTAGGGCGAAATGCAAAACACACAAGATGATGGACGGAATGTTGCACATTGGCAAACATTCACCCCCAGTCACAGATCTGGGTTTAATCCATCGTTATTTTGCTTCACCACGCCACCCCAGTACAGACATAGCCATATGCAAATCAGTCTTGACCCTGTGCCTCATGGGAACAGTCCCGACTGAACTGCCAAGCCATGTCTTCCCTGGACCGGAATCAAGCATCCTAGGACCGGTTTCAGGCTTTCAGCCCTCATCAGCAGGATAGCTTGACTCCAGTGGCGTAGTGAGCACGGGACCCACGTCTGGGCATACCCTTCCCACTTAGGGCGAAATGCAAAACACACAAGATGATGGACGGAATGTTGCACATTGGCAAACATTCACCCCCAGTCACAGATCTGGGTTTAATCCATCGTTATTTTGCTTCACCACGCCACCCCAGTTCAGACATAGCCATATGCAAATCAGTCTTGACCCTGTGCCTTATGGCAACAGTCCAGACCGAACTCTTCCCATGAGGCACAGGGGCAAGATTGATTTGCATATGGCTGGGTTCAAACTGGAATGGCATGGTGAGCAAAACAACGATGGATTTAGGCCCAGATCTCTGTACTGGGGTGAATGTATGACATTGTTCTGCATTCTGTCCATCAACTGTTGTTTTTGCATTTGCCACCCCGAGTGGGACGGGTATGCCCAGACGTGGGTCCCGTGCTCTCCATGCCACTGGAATCAAGCTATCCTGGCTGAAGAGGGGTGATACCCCAAAACCAGTCCTAGGATGCTTGTTTCCAGTCCAGGGAGGACCTGGCTTGGCAGTTCGGGCTGGACTGTTCCCATGAGGCACAGGGTCAAGACTGATTTGCATATGGCTGGGTTCAAACTGGAATGGCATGGTGAGCAAAAAAACGATGGATTTAGGCCCATGTGAGAAGTTGGCCTGGCATATGCTGTCCACTAATTATAGTGGGCACCTTGCACCAGTCCAAACAACCCCTTATTGGAGATAGGTTAAAGACAACCTTTATTGAAAGCTATCCTAGTGGTAGCTATGGAGAGCAGCCTTCAGGCTAAGTCTTGAAGGAATGTAAAGCAGCTTGTTTTACAAGTCTATAATCTCTTGAGTGACCAAATGAAAGAGGACCACACCAGGTATATATTCAAAATATATGTATTTATTACTAAACACACCCCTCTAGTCTCTTTATGAGGCTAGAGTTCGAAGTACATACGTTACGAGTTAGTTATCTACAGTAATAGCACAAATACACGTTTGAGCCCCAGGGGCGTACCAAACCATATACCAATAAAGTGGTATAAGAACCACGACTGAGCTAGACACAAGGCCTAGAGCCTGTAGAAGTGCTTGGACCACAAGGAACCACCCAAGGCAGTGACACAGGGGACCCACGGGGGACGCGTGCAGTGTATGAACACAACCGCGAACCACCGTTAACTTCTATGGGGAAAGTCACGATTAGAATTTAAAAGAAAAGGGACACTTAGAGGAGGACTTGGAGCAAACCCTTTGAGAACTAGGCTGTTCTAGTGTCAGTACCCACGGGAGCACCGGAGTACTCGAGTTACCTCACCCAGGGAAGCCGGGTGCATAGGTGTCTTTCGGGGTCGGGTTTCAGTCGTCGCTTTCTATGGCGATCTGCTGCAAAGTGCTGCTGGCGGCCAAGTCGAAAGTGTTCGGGTGGATCCAAAGGTGGATCGAAGATCTGAAGAACCTGAAAGCAGAGGGGACAGAGTCTGGGACACTAGCCAGTGACCAGGAAGGCGATGAGCAGATGCCCACCGATGTCGAGTGCTTCAGGTAGGTTGACGGTCATCTTGACTCTTCAGCCACGAGGTCCAGGAGGTGTCGACGACAACCAGGAGCTGGATTCGAGCTGTCCCATGACGTCTGTCGATTGCAGGCGTGTCGGCGACCGGATTGAACCCAACAAGCCTTGGCAACAACAAGTCTCGTGGAAATTGAAGAAGGACGATGTTGCAGACCAGCAAGGTCTGGGGGACTCACCCAGCAAGGATAAGTCAGGGCACACCTGGAGCAACCAGGGGGCCCAAGCAAAAAAAGATTGGCCTTCGGGAGGGCCTACTAGCCAACGGACTAGCGACCGCGAAGGAGCCTTGAGACGGTGCACGTGGAGCTGGCTCACAGGACACTCATGGAGTAGAGGCCAGTGATCTTCGGTGCAGTTGGTGCTGGAGGCTGGGGCTACTCGGAGCCCAAAGCACGACTTCGTGGGAGACCCAAAAGAGGATGCACTTGCAAATGCGTTCGGTGTCCAGGGGTCACGGTTCCACGTAACCCACGACAGCTACGGGCCTCAGCTTTGCTGGGGACTCAGGGCAGCCTCGGGGAAGTCTGGAAATCCACCTCTGGTGATGCAAAGACTTTGGCATCCGACGGGAGCTTCAGCGATGCAGACCGGACAATTGCTTCTTTGGTGCCTGCCAAGCAGGGGAGTCACTCCTTGACCCCAAGGGAGATTCTTCAGTCCTCTAATCTTAAAGTAGAGCGTCGAAGGTCCAGGATTCTGTATCAGAGTTTCGTCCAGGTAAATCTAAAGTCCTAAGGACTGGGTTCCCCTACTTATACTAAGGTAGGGGGTTGGACATACTCTGTGACCCCACCTATGGGAGGGTCAGGGCAGAGGGGTGGTTACACCCCTTTCCCTTTGTCCAGTTTCGCGCCAGAGCAGGCGCTGGAAGCCCCTGAGCCGGTTTGAACTGGGGTATGCACAGGGACACCAAGTGTGCCCCCAGTGCAGGACTTCAAAGCACCAGAGAGTGCTCCCGCCCAGCCCCAATACACACTATCCTGTCTGGGGAGGTGGTCACACCTCCCTGGGACAGGAAACCTATTGTCCAGGCCTCCCCTGCCGGAGTTTCGGTCAGCAGCAGGAGGCCAGACTCGTGTCTGTGGCAGCGGCATCCATTTTGTGATGCCAGGGCTTGGAAAGTCAGTACCGGGCATACCGGTGTGTACATGTCTTTCCCTCTAGAAGGGTGGAATGCTACCCCCGCTGCCAGAACTGGCGGGGGGGTAGTATTCCAAGATGTTTGACACCAAACACGACATGTTTCCGTGCAGCCATCCCAAAGTCATTTAACGCGAGGTTATAATGCGCATAAGAGTATATGGTCAGGCTGCACTACAAACAGCATCAGAGAAGGGTCTCCGAACACTGCAGAGGGGCCCTGCTCATGCAGGGGCACCCTCTCACATAGGAACCACGCACTCTGCCTTCAGGATTGATAAGGCCTGCCATAGGAGTGACTTATAGGTTTATATGTGTGTATGTATATAGTGATATAGGTAGCCTATATCACAGTAAGGGGTGCGTGCACCACCTTACCCAGGCTGCAGTAGCAGACCTGTGGTGTCAGTTTGGATGGCCTTCCAGGGGTGGCACAATACATGCTGCAGCCCCTGGTAGGCCTCTGAGGTACCTATGCCCTGGGTACATAGTATACCATATACTAGGGACTTATAAGGGCACTCCAGATTCCAAACAGAGATGTGCCTAAGGCACATGGAAACCATTTTAGAGAGGAAGCAGCTAGGCTGGGGTTCTGATTAGCAGGGCCCCAGCCAGACTAAGGTCGAAAAACAGTGAAGCATCAGCAAAAAGTGGGGGTACCCATGTGAAGCAGATCCTACTCTCCTACACAACCCCCCCAAACGTAGGGACATTAAACTAACCTTGCCCAGTTAAGTCTTCATGTTCTAAGTGGAAGTACCTAGAGAGTCCATCTGCATTGGCATGGTTACTCCCAGGTCTATGTTCCACTGTGAAGTCCATCCCCTGTAGGGAAATGGACCACCTAAGCAGTTTGGGGTTTTCACCCTTCATTTGTTTTAGCCATAAGAGGGGCTTATGGTCTGTTTGAACAAGGAAGTGAGTACCAAACAAGTATGGCCTCAGCTTCTTCAAAGCCCAGACCACAGCAAAGGCCTCCCTCTCAATGGCTGACCAACGTTTCTCTCTAGGGGTCAGCCTTCTGCTAATGAAAGCTACTGGCTGATCCTGACCTTCATCATTCAATTGTGACAGTACAGCCCCTACCCCCAATTCAGATGCATCAGTTTGAACAATGAACTTCTTGGAGTAATCAGGACTCTGTAGAATGGGAGCAGTGCACATGGCCTGCTTCAGGTCATCAAATGCCTTTTGACAGCTAACTGTCCACTGAACCTTTTTTGGCATTTTCTTGGAAGTTAAGTCATTCAGGGGTGTCACTATTGATCCATACCCCTTGACAAATGTCCTATAGTACCCAGTCAGGCCGAAGAAGGCTCTCACCTGAGTCTGGGTAGTTGGAGCAGTCCAGTCCATGATGGTCTGGATCTTGCTCTGCAGTGGTTGAACCTGGCCTCCACCCACAAGGTGGCCCAGGTACACAACCTGACTCTGCCCTATCTGGCACTTGGTGGCCTTGATAGTCAGGCCTGCTTTCTGCAGGGCCTGTAAAACATTTCTGAGGTGGACCAGGTGATCCCCCCAGGTGGAGCTAAAGACAGCAATATCATCTAGATATGCTGCACTATAGGCTTCCAGACCTGTAAGGACTGTATTCACCAGCCTCTGAAAAGTGGCAGGTGCATTCTTCAGACCAAAAGGCATCACCACAAATTGATAATGCCCACTAGGGGTTGAGAATGCTGTCTTTGGCTTTGCATCATCAGCTAGTCTGATCTGCCAGTAGCCAGCTGTCAGGTCAAATGTGCTTAGATACTTGGCCGAGGCCAAAGTGTCTATTAGCTCATCTGCCCTTGGTATTGGATGGGCATCAGTCCTAGTGACTGCATTGAGACCCCTGTAGTCCACACAAAACCTCATCTCTCTTTTCCCACCACTGGTGTGAGGTTTTGGCACAAGGACCACTGGACTAGCCCAAGGGCTATCTGAGGGTTTAATAACTCCCAAATCCAACATATTCTGGACTTCTGTCCTGATACAGTCCCTGACATGGTCAGGTTGCCTATAAATCTTATTTTTAATAGGCAGACTGTCCCCAGTGTCCACTTCATGAGTGCACCAGGTAGTCTGACTGGGTGTCAGTGAGAATATGTGTCTGAACTGATTGAGCACCTGTCTGCAATCAGTCTGCTGCTGGGTAGTGAGGCTGCCTGCCAAGGCTACACCATCCACTGACCCATCACCAGGGTTCTGTGTGAGCAGGTCAGGGAGTGGGTCACTCTCTTCCTCCTGTACCTCATCAGTAGCCATGAGCAAGCCCATGTCTGCCCTGTCCACATATGGTTTTAACCTGTTGACATGGAGAACCCTGTGGGGACTCCTGGGTGTTCCTAGGTCTACTAAGTAGGTAACCTCACCCTTCTGCTCAACAATGGTGTGGGGTCCACTCCATTTGTCTTGGAGAGCTGCTGGGGCCACTGGCTCCAACACCCACACCTTCTGTCCTGGCTGGTAAACAGTCAGTACAGCCTTTTGGTCATGCCAGGCTTTTTGAAGTTCCTGGCTAGCCTCAAGGTTTTTAGTGGCCTTTTTCATATACTCAGCCATCCGGGAGCGGAGACCAAGTACGTAGTCCACTACGTCTTGCTCTGGGGGCTTGAGAGGTAACTCCCATCCTTCCTTCACCAAGCACAGTGGACCCCTGACAGGGTGACCAAACAAAAGTTCAAAGGGGCTGTAGCCAACCCCTTTTGAGGCACCTCCCTGTACGCAAATAAAAGGCAGGGCAAGAGTATGTCCCATCTTCGCCTAAGCTTTTCTGGGAGCCCTTTAATCATGCCCTTCAAGGTTTTGTTGAATCTCTCAACTAAACCATTGCATTGTGGGTGATAGGGTGTGGTGAACTTGTAAGTCACTCCACACTCCTTCCACATTGCTTTTAAGTATCCAGACATAAAGTTTGCCACCCTGTCTGATACAACCTCCTTAGGGAAGCCCACTCTTGAGAAAATTCCCAGGAGGGCCCTTGCCACCACAGGTGCTGTAGTGGTCCTAAGGGGAATAGCCTCTGGGTACCTGGTGGCATGATCCACTACCACCAGGATAAACCTGTGCCCAGATGCTGTTTGGGGATCCATGGGACCAACAATGTCAATCCCCACCCTTTCAAAGGGAACCCCCATCACAGGTAGTGGTATCAGGGGGGCCTTTGTAGTGCCATCTGCCTTGCCACTGGCCTGGCAGGTTACACAGGAGCGACAAAACTCCTTGGTGTCTTCAGACATGTGGGGCCAGTGAAAGTGAGGGACAATTCTGTCCCAAGTCTTGTTCTGGCCCAGGTGACCTGCTAAGGGAATATCATGGGTTAGGGTCAATAGGAAGCCCCTGAACTTCAGAGGTATAACCAACCTCCTGGTAGCACCAGGCTTGGGGTCTCTACACTCTGAGTACAAGAGTCCATCATCCCAATACACAGTATGGGGACCACTAGCTTTCCCAGCAGCCTCAGCAGCAGCTTGCTGTCTGAGGGGTTCAAGAGAGGGGCAGCTCTGCTGCTCCTGGCTCAGATCTGCCCTGGAAGGTCCCCCTGTCCCCAAGAACTCAACCTGTTCAGGTTCAAGTTCCTCTGGGACAGTTCCTTCCTCAGGACTGAGATCATCCCCCTCAAGGACTGATCTTCCTTCTGAGCCAAGGGGAAGGCCCTGCCTTTACCCTACTACGCCTCTTCTTGGAAGGCACTTGGTCCATTATTCCAGAATCCAAGGCCTGTTCAGTGCTAGACATTTTGGCTTGTGACCTGGTCACAGCAAACACATCTGCAGGGATCCCCAGCATTTCTGCATGGGTCCTGAGCTCCACTTCTGCCCAAGCTGAAGTTTCTAAGTCATTGCCAAGCAAGCATTCAACGGGTAGGTCTGCACTTACCACAACCTTCTTAAGGCCAGTTACCCCTCCCCAGGAGAAGTTAACAACTGCCAGAGTATGGTCTGTTCTGACTTTGCTAGCATTGGTCACTTGGTACATTTCACCAAGTATAATCTGCCCAGGATTCACAAGGTCTTGTGTCACCATGGTGACACTTGCCCCTGTGTCCCTAAATGCCAAAGCCTCTCTTCCATTGATTAAAGGCTGTTGTCTGTACTTGCCCAGATTACTGGGACTCACAGAGGAGGTCATATCCATGACTCCATCACAGACTAGGACAGCCTGAGTGAGTTCTCTGACTAGGTCAGAGCTCATCTCTTTACCCAGGGTCAACCCTACTAAACCCTTGGCTTGTGTAGTCCCACCACCAACTGTAACTGCACTAGGGGGAGCAGGTGCCTTAGGGGCATTGGTGGGGGCTGGAGTCGAGTCTTTGGACTTGGTGCAATCACTGGTCCAGTGGGTCTTTTGCTTACAGACCTTGCACCATGCTTTTCTTTGGTCTTTCCCTTTGGTAGACTGTGAATCCCCACCTGAAGAAGATTTTTGGGGGCCTTGTGAAGACTTTGATCTTTACCCTTCTCCCCACCCTTATCAGAGGTTTTCGAATCTTGCTTCTTAGGGTCACCACCTTGGTTCTGTACCTTCTGCTTCACCCTGGTTCTGACCCATTTGTCTGCCTTCTTTCCCAATTCTTGGGGAGAGGTCAGATCAGAGTCTACCAGGTGCTGATGCAACAGCTGATTTTGACAGTTATTAAGAATCTGCTCCCTCATTATCAGATTGTACAATCCTGTGAAGTCACATACCTTACTGCCCAATAACCAACCTTCCAGAGCCTTGGCAGACAATCAACAAAGTCCACCCAGTCTTGAGTCTGTGCTTTTTGGGTATCCCTGAACTTTAACCTGTATTGTTCAGTGGTTAGGCCAAACCCATCAATTAGAGCACTCTTCAGACTTTGTAATTATCAGCATCCTCCTCTCTAACAGTGAGGAGCTTGTCTCTACCTTTGTCTGCAAAGGAGAGCCACAAGATTGCTGCCCACTGCTCCTGAGGGACCCTCTGTACTTTACAGGCCCTCTCTAGAGCAGTTATCCATTTGTGGATATCATCCCCACTCTGGTAGGGAGGGACAATCTTGCTCAGGTTTCTATGGTCATAAGACCTTTCCCTATCTTTGGGGAAACTTCTGCCACCATGGGACTCTAGTCCCAACTTTTGTCTCTCTCTATAGAGATCTAGGGACTCCCTGTCTATAGCCAATTGCTGTTTCCTGAGTTCAAGTTGAGCTTGCTCATATTGAATCAGTCTCTTTCTCCTCTCATGAGAGGATTCCCTCCTATGAGAGGAGACAGAGGTCCCTATTGAGGTGTCAGAGTGGTTAGACTCCTGAGAAGGAGACCTAGACCTTCTGGGCACACTCAGAACTCTTCCTGGGGGGACAAAGGGGAGGTCAGTCTGATCCTCTCCCTCCTCCTCCTCCACAGGAGGAATTGGATTCTCCAGGACAAGGTCATTTTCACCTTCCTGGCCAGTTTCAGAGGGGGGGGCATGGGTTTCTTCACCCCTGGCCCCTTCCTCATCTTCTGCCCCACCCTCCTTGCCTACCCCTTCAGACCCTAGGGGCCTGCTGAGATCATGAGCTAGTAACACCTCCCTGAGGTGTTGGGTGCTGGCACTTTTGCCTGTCTTCAACTTCCTAGTAGTGCATAAGGCTCTCAATTCCAAGAATGGGAGTTTATCATACTTGGAGGGAAGAAGCCTCTGGCAAGGACTCACTGGGTCCTGGCTTTGAAGACATCACTAGTGAGGTGTGGTGTATGCACTACCTACTCTAGTGTGGCCTACTAAACTCTCTTGAGTTGTAGAAAGGGTGTGCTGTCCCTTAACACACAACTCTAAGTTCAGTAGAACTTACTGTATTACTAAGTTTGATTATATGTACCTTAGGTACCCTTAGTGGTTTTCAGTTGATCAATTCAATTGAGATTATCTGGTAAAACAATAGCAAGCTGGAATCCCACACGCTGCACACCAATGTGAGAAGTTAGCCTGGCATATGCTGTCCACTAATTATAGTGGGCACCTTGCACCAGTCCAAACAACCCCTTATTGGAGATAGGTTAAAGACAACCTTTATTGAAAGCTATCCTAGTGGTAGCTATGGAGAGCAGCCTTCAGGCTAAGTCTTGAAGGAATGTAAAGCAGCTTGTTTTACCAGTCTATAATCTCTTGAGTGACCAAATGAAAGAGGACCACACCAGGTATATATTAAAAATATATGTATTTATTACTAAACACACCCCTCTAGTCTCTTTATGAGGCTAGAGTTCGAAGTACATACGTTACGAGTTAGTTATCTACAGTAATAGCACAAATACACGTTTGAGCCCCAGGGGCGTACCAAACCATATACCAATAAAGTGGTATAAGAACCACGACTGAGCTAGACACAAGGCCTAGAGCCTGTAGAAGTGCTTGGACCACAAGGAACCACCCAAGGCAGTGACACAGGGGACCCACGGGGGACGCGTGCAGTGTATGAACACAACCACGAACCACCGTTAACTTCTATGGGGAAAGTCGCGATTAGAATTTAAAAGAAAAGAGACACTTAGAGGAGGACTTGGAGCAAACCCTTTGAGAACTAGGCTGTTCTAGTGTCAGTACCCACGGGAGCACCGGAGTACTCGAGTTACCTCACCCAGGGAAGCCAGGTGCATAGGTGTCTTTCGGGGTCGGGTTTCGTCGTCGCTTTCTATGGCGATCTGCTGCAAAGTGCTGCTGGCGGCCAAGTCGAAAGTGTTCGGGTGGATCCAAAGGTGGATTGAAGATCTGAAGAACCTGAAAGCAGAGGGGACAGAGTCTGGGTCACTAGCCAGTGACCAGAAAGGCGATGAGCAGATGCCCACCGATGTCGAGTGCTACAGGTAGGTTGACGGTTGTCTTGACTCTTCAGCCACGAGGTCCAGGAGGCGTCGACGACAACCAGGAGCTGGATTCGAGTTGTCCCACAACGTCTGTCGATTGCAGGGGTGTCGGCAACCGGATTGGACCCAACAAGCCTTGGCAACGTCAAGTCTCGTGGAAAGCAAAGAAGGACGATGTTGCAGACCAGCAAGGTCTGGGGGACTCACCCAGCGAGGATAAGTCAGGGCACACCTGGAGCAACCAGGGGGCCCAAGCAGAAGAAGATTGGCCTTCGGGAGGGCCTATTAGCCAACAGATTAGCAACCGCAAAGGAGCCTCAAGATGGTGCACGTGGAGCTAGCTCACAGGACACACATGGAGTGGAGGCCAGTGATCTTCGGTGCAGTTGGTGCTGGAGGCTGGGGCTACTCGGAGCCCAAAGCACGACTTCGTGGGAGACCCAGTAGAGGTTGCACTTGCAAATGCGTTCGGTGTCCAGGGGTCACGGTTCCACATTACCCACGACAGCTACAGGCCTCAGCTTTGCTGGGGACTCACGGCAGCCTCGGGGAAGTCTGGAAATCCACCTCTGGTGATGCAAAGACTTCGGCGTCCGACGGGAGCTTCAGCGATGCAGACCGGACAATTGCTTCTTTGGTGCCTGCCAAGCAGGGGAGTCACTCCTTGACCCCAAGGGAGATTCTTCAGTCCTCTAATCTTAAAGTAGAGCGTCGAAGGTCCAGGATTCTGTATCAGAGTTTCGTCCAGGTAAATCTAAAGTCCTAAGGACTGGGTTCCCCTACTTATACTAAGGTAGGGGGTTGGACATACTCTGTGACCCCACCTATGGGAGGGTCAGGGCTGAGGGGTGGTTACACCCCTTTCCCTTTGTCCAGTTTCGCGCCAGAGCAGGCGCTGGAAGCCCCTGAGCCGGTTTGAACTGGGGTATGCACAGGGACACCAAGTGTGCCCCCAGTGCAGGACTTCAAAGCACCAGAGAGTGCTCCCGCCCAGCCCCAATACACACTATCCTGTCTGGGGAGGTGGTCACACCTCCCTGGGACAGGAAACCTATTGTCCAGGCCTCCCCTGCCGGAGTTTCGGTCAGCAGCAGGAGGCCAGACTCGTGTCTGTGGCAGCGGCATCCATTTTGTGATGCCAGGGCTTGGAAAGTCAGTACCGGGCTTGGAAAGTGTGTACATGTCTTTCCCTCTAGAAGGGTGGAATGCTACCCCCGCCGCCAGAACTGGCGGGGGGGTAGTATTCCAAGATGTTTGACACCAAACACGACATGTTTCCGTGCAGCCATCCCAAAGTTAGCATTTAACGCGAGGTTGTAATGCGCTTAAGAGTATATGGTCAGGCTGCACTACAAACAGCATCAGAGAAGGGTCTCCGAATGCTGCAGAGGGGCCCTGCTCATGCAGGGGCACCCTCTCACATAGGAACCACGCACTCTGCCTTCAGGATTGATAAGGCCTGCCATAGGAGTGACTTATAGGTTTATATGTGTGTATGTATATAGTGATATAGGTAGCCTATATCACAGTAAGGGGTGCATGCACCACCTTACCCAGGCTGCAGTAGCAGACCTGTGGTGTCAGTTTGGATGGCCTTCCAGGGGTGGCACAATACATGCTGCAGCCCCTGGTGGCCTCTGAGGTACCTATGCCCTGGGTACATAGTATACCATATACTAGGGACTTATAAGGGCACTCCAGATTCCAAACAGAGATGTGGCTAAGGCACATGGAAACCATTTTAGAGAGGAAGCAGCTAGGCTGGGGTTCTGATTAGCAGGGCCCCAGCCAGACTAAGGTCGAAAAACAGTGAAGCATCAGCAAAAAGTGGGGGTACCCATGTGAAGCAGATCCTACTCTCCTACAGCCCAGATCTCTGTACTGGGGTGAATGTATGACATTGTTCTGCATTCTGTCCATCAACTGTTGTTTTTGCATTTGTCACCCCGAGTGGGACGGGTATGCCCAGACGTGGGTCCCGTGCTCTCCATGCCACTGGAATCAAGCTATCCTGGCTGAAGAGGGTTGATACCCCGAAACCGGTCCTAGGATGCTTGTTTCCAGTCCAGGGAGGACCTGGCTTGGCAGTTCAGGCTGGACTGTTCCCATGAGGCACAGGGTCAAGACTGATTTGCATATGGCTGGGTTCAAACTGGAATGGCATGGTGAGCAAAAAAAGCGATGGATTTAGGCCCAGATCTCTGCACTGGGGTGAATGTATGACATTGTTCTGCATTCTGTCCATCAACTGTTGTTTTTGCATTTGTGTATTTGAAGGCGACATTGTTGGGTGTTCCACGGTGTTCTGTTGTTGCCTGCACATTGGTGTGAGACGTGTGCTTCCTGTTACTGTGATCGTGTGCTGTGTCACCAGGGGGCACAGGTAGTACATGTGTGCTGTGTGTTGCCCCCAACACGTGCGTGCATCCTGCTATGGCGTATGGTCCTTGCTTGGTCTCCAGCAGATCCTGCGCATTGTGTTGTACGTATGGGGAGTGGGGTACCAGGGTGATGGTGATGTACAGGACAGGTGTGGGGGACTTGGATGTGGCTGGCTGTGGGACTCCTCCGACTCTGGCGGGTGTTGGATGGGGGGTCTCAGGGGCCAACAGGTACAGCCACGCCATCAGCTTTGTGTGGGGTGGGATGTTGGTTGTCCGCTGTGTTGTTGCCATAGGCCTGTTAGGCGATGATGGTCAGGATGCGTAGGTTGGTTGTCCCTTTCAGCCTGGAGTGGAAGGTGACATTGTCAGATGTTGGGTCTGTGCGGCTGGTACGTTTCCTGGGGTTCCGCTGTCTTTGTCTGCGCTGCATCTGTGTTGGTCCGGGGGGGGTGTTCCGGGTGTGGGATAGTGTCCTGGGGTGGTGGGGGTGGGTGTTGTGGCCCTCTTGGGTGTCCGGGCTGCATGATGTGTGGCTCCATGGCATCTGTTGCCCTTCGGTTGTGGCCCTGGGCTGTGCTCCCTTTTGTGGTGCTGGCTGCCGTCCGACTTTACACCAGGTCAGAGCAGGTGTAGATTTCCTGGTGCTAACGCGCCTTATCGCCTGTTTTGTGTTTTTATCGCGGATGTGGCTGATCGTTGTGAATGTTGAGGTGTGCTGTTGTCTCGGCTTTTGTCACAGGATCGCCTACTCTGCATCTCATTAGCGATATTTGCGAGGGTCCTCTGTGGCGATGTTTTTGGCGGCTGCTATCGCGGGTATACTGGTGCTGTGGGCTGTTAACACCGGCTTGTGAATGGGGGGGTAAATTTATCACGACTTTGGCTGCGATAAAGTGCCGTTAATTCGACGATGGCTCCTTGTGAATATGCCCCTCTATCCAATGCATCAACAGTCCTCAAACCACCTCCCTCTCCTGTCACGCTTTGACGTGATGCTCTTTTTTCACCCCTCACAGCGCTCCGCTGCCTTTAGGTGGGTTTGCGCTTGAGAGATGCCATATGAATACATGCATACAAACGCAAATAAGTGCTTAATAATAACAACAATGAAGAAGAAGTGCAGGAAGAAGAAGCAGAACAACAATAGCAACACAAGCACTATACTTAGGTATATATTTCTATAAGCTGCCGAAGCGTACAATTAATATTTTGGAGGGAATCAAGAGAAGGGCAGACAGGTCGAGTACTTCAAATTTCAAGATTTCATCATGTCACATTAATATGTTTTCCCATGTAATTATTACTCTGCTGTAGTTTGGGCTCCCTAAGTTGAGATGTGAGGAGGATAATTTCAATGACACCCCGCTCTCCTCTGCACTCTTCACACCGCCCCAGGCAGTGATTAATGCTTTTGGCAGAAATACATTGGCTGACTTCACACGCCGGGGTCCCAGGAGCCTTTCCCAACTTCAGAGTGGTCTTGTCAGGCAACGCTTTGAGGAAAATGTCTCCTCGGCAGAAGGAAAGCTAACAGAGCAAGGTTAAAGAAACTCACTGGTCAGAATATATTACAGAAATTTGAGATCTGAGGGATATTTTGGGACTGTCGACTCATGTTTTCCTGAAAAACAATAAGGGTATATTCTATATTCCATATATGGAAGTTTTTCTAAAAAAAGACGCAGCGAAACCAATAGCGTGTGAATAAGAAAATTATGTTTCATGGACAGTTTACAAGGGGAAGGTTAAGAACTTGCTTCGGTCAATGTTATTTTTGGAATTTAAGTCACAGCGAATATTTTTAGCATGTTTGCTTCTGTTTCCAGGAAAGGACAGGCTAATGTAGATGGTGCTTTTTATGCTAATTGTAAAATCTTAGACCTGGTAGAGGACATCTCATTTTACAAGCACTCTACTGCACGAGTACACATAAAAATGAGTTATCATTGAAGTCACCCAATAGCCCATGCTTGAGAGATGAATGTTTCTATGCGTCGGCTGGTAGAAGGGGACTTGGGTCGTAAAAAGAGGGGGACTTGGGTTCTAAAAAGAGGGGGACTTGGGTTGTTAAAAGAGGGGGACTTGGGTTGTAAAAAGCGGCATAAAAAGATGGGTCTTCGCTACTCCTCGCTGCAGCCTGCCTGTAACTTCCAACAGTGCCCCTTCTGACCCAGTGCTGGCTAACCTTGTCCAGGGTGGAAGGCCCTTGGAAAAGAAGACCAAGCAAGCCATTAGTGCCTAATACAAAGATGATGTAGGCAAAAATTCATGAATAAATATTCGATAAAAGAATAGCAGTAAGCTTCTCTCTGTATAACACCACACTGCCCCCTATCTTACTAGCAATTCTAGCTATGGAGGTTCTGTGTCCCTTCCATTCACCCCTGCACACAATTGTGGATATTTAAATTCATGCCTTGCCAAGTTAAATCAGCTTGCGCCACACCATGCTACACAACGTCATGATGTGTTATGATATTTGTTTTTTTATAGAGCCCTCTGCCATTGGTATACCATGTACTATGACAGAATGCCTAAAATTTATAATTCCTCACCGTATGGATCAGGAATTTAGAAGGATCATAATATCGTGATCAGGGTATTGAGCAACAAAATATTAAAAGGTATGTTTGTTTAGACTTTCTATACCTATTTCCTCATATACCTACCTTGGTGATATATATATCTTCAAGGTACATAGATGTGGAGTTAAGAATAGTAAATCAATTACTCCTTCTGTGACTTTACCTCTTCGATATTTTGTCCCTGATTATTCTGGTCATGATATTGTGAATATTCAATATTTTGCCTGCGATATTCCCAATCCACAATCATTCTGCACAGATCTGGGTTTTCATACATCCCACAGTCTAATTGGCAGAGGGAATGTGTATTCTATGTTGGCAATAGGCTTTCTGTCAGTGAGCATGACTGGCAACATATCTCAGTCTAGTGTCCTAGAAAAAACTGACAGGCCACGTTCACAATATGTACTAAACCCAGATGAGTGATGGAGAATGACCCCCCTCACTGCCATCGTCAGGAACCACGGACTCAACATCGTCTCCTATGCCGACGACACTCAGCTGATCCTCTCCCTCACCAACAAAACCACAGCCGCCAGAATCAACTTCCACAGCAGGATGAAGGCTGTTGCCACCTGGATGAAAGATAGCTGCCTCAAGCTCAACTCAGACAAGACCGAAGTACTCCTCCTGGGACCCAACCCCCTCAGCCTGAGATGACTCCTGGTGGCCCGCCGTACTTGGAACTTACCCCACCCCCATGGACCACGCACATAACCTCAGCATCATGCTGGACTCCTCGCTCACAATGAACTGCCAGCTCAACGTCGTATCCTCATTCTGCTTCCACACACTCCGCCTGCTTTGAAAGACATTCAGATGGATCCCCACAGAATCCAGAAAGACGGTCACCCACGCACTCATCACCAGCAGACTTGACTACAGCAACGCACTCTATGCTGGCCTCACCCAGAAACTCCTCAGTAAACTATAGAATGTTCAAAACGCCGCAGCCACACTGGGCCTTAACATCCCCCAATGCAGCCACATCACCGAACACCAATGAGAACTCCACTGACTCCCAGTCAACAAAAGAATCACCTTCAAGCTCCTCACACATGCCTACAAAGCTCTCCATGACACAGGACCAGCATATCCGAACCACAGCCTCTCATTCCACATACGAACCAGACACCTTTGCTCCGCCCAACTGGCCCTGGCTACTATCCCAAGGATCCACAAGATCAAAACCGGAGGAAGATCCTTCTCCCACCTCGCCCCCAAGACCTGAAACACCCTGCCTCTCCACCTTAGGCAAGCGCCGTCGCTGACCCAATTTAGGAAGGATCTCAAGACCTGGCTCTTCGATAGAACCCCTGTGCCTAGATAGATCAGCAGCTCCCCCTCAGCGCCCTGAGACCCTTATGAGTGAGTAGCCATGCTATATAATCCCCTGATTGATTGATTGAGAAAACAATGTCCAGTTAGCTCCAAGCTTGGTGAAGCATGGTTTAGGTGAGTACAATCATACCCCTGGATGGAGCACTGTACATGGAAGGTGACCTGTTCTTCCTCATCAACTAAGTGTGCCAAAGCTCCTAGAAGCAAGATGTGTTTTGTATGCACATCGTTTCTCACACGTTTCTACTAAACCAATGCTTAGGCACAGCTACATTGTTGCTGCAACATGGTTTGATCGGTCTCTGTCAACCACACACAACAACAAAACACTTCCCGCGGTGGCCACACTGCAATACACACATTCTAGCCATTCATGCACTAGCATCTAGTAATTTCCCTCCCTCATTCCTTATCACTTCAAATTCACTCAAAGACACAGTAACAAAACATGGGGAGAGCACATCTCTGGACACTACACACACACATATGAAAACACTACCCACATAGGCCCCCTGACAGACACACTATTCTCTTCATAACATACCCAGAAAGTACTGTGTTACACCTTTGCAAAAGCACTTTGGATCCTCATCAGGGGAATGAAGCACTATATGACTGCAAGTTCAATATGACACAATCTTCCAGTATTGAACAGAGTATTGATGGGTAAAGATGCTACAACTGAAGTCGCACTAGATTACATGTTATGGGAGTACAGGTTCCATTCCTGGTTGACACATGGGTAAGTCAGCTGTTAAATTCACCAATTTCAACTTCTGGTTCCATGCCTAAGATGCTTTTAAGCTTCAGGTCTTCTGTCAATTTGGGTCTAATGCAGATAATTTGTCAACTCATCGTAACCTTTACAGCAAAAGCAGACTGTGATGATGTGAACATTTTTTTTATGCTGTTTGAGGGCAAAATCTAGTTGAAAGGCAGAGGGATGAAGCTGCACATTGACTGCTCTGTGGAGCATGTGGCCTAACAATTTTGGGGTTCAATATCCAGCAGAATGTGGTGGCAGAGACCTGCAGCCTGCTGGAGAAGGCTATTGCTGAACATGTAGTAGCAGCCCCAATTGTTCCAGTACCCAAAAGACTGTTGGAAGGCAAGATAAGAATATGTGCAGACTTGCAATAATGTAACCTTCTCATTCAGAGGGAACGTCACCTTGCACCTCAAGCTCTGAACATGATACGCAAGCTTATTAAAACATGACACTTCTCCAAGCATGATTTCAACCAAGGCTGCAATCAGTTGGAAGTATAGGAGTCATCCTGTCACATATCCAACTTTACCACACATTTAGTGTAAATTAAAGTGCAAGTGTCTCAGTTTTGTTACATGCAGCTGACGTCTTCTGGGAAGAAATATGAAAGAACATTGGTAGCGGCTCCTCCGCTATGGCGGAGGACCTCAAAACTTGAAAAATAAAACAGGTTTATTATCGTTTTATTTTTCAGAGTCTTCGGGTGGGGCCATCGTGGGGCAGTGCAGGCACGAGATGGAGTGGTGGCCCTTGCACTCAGTGCGCATGTCGATTTGGCTGGCCATCTCAGGCCGGCCAAGACGACATGCGCACTAAGCTGTCTCCAACCCAGCTATGTTACTGGGTTGGAGACAAATGCAAAAAAGGGTTCGAGTCTCTCTGGGAGCGCAAATTCACAGTGCTCAGGCCAATCCTGACGCTGCTTTCAAATATGAGAGCTGCATCAGGATTGGCCGCAGGGTTTTTTTGTTTTCGTCCGTCGTCTCGTCCCCTCCCTGACCTCCCTACCCCAGCACTCCGCCCACACAGCAGCCACTACTAAAGAACATTCAAGGCATCCATGGCATATGAAGATGAGATTTTGTTATTTGGCAAGACAAAACAGTAACGTGATAATAGCAATCTGATAAAAGTACGCAAAGCCTTGGCTAATTTCATCTGACAATGAATCAACAGAAATGCAATTTCTCTCCGCCATCATCATTGAGGATTTATTGACAAGTTTGGATCAGGGTGGCATGCAACCTAATGTTGAGAAGGTTGAAGCTCTACCTCAGCACCCATTTCAGAAAATGTTTCTGCCCTTAGCTCTCTACTGGGTGTGGTCAATGATTACACCAGGTACATCCAAGTCTTTAGTCCGCAAAGAGTCCCTTTGAAGAACTCATTAACGAAGGACAGAAATAAGTGTGGCCACAAACTTGTCAAGCTTTTTTTAATGGCATTAAGACTCACACTGCAGAGACAGTTGCATTTCCTACTTGCTCCTACACAGCATTCTGAGGACAAGATGGCACACACAAAAACACGTCACAGTGGTGACATCCGCGGAGAGTTCAGTGACACCTACAAGCACAGCAATCACAACAACAGCCACAATCATAAGACTCTTGGCCTCAAGTAGCACAACTTTAACTGAGAAACATATCATAAGTGAAATTGTAGAAAAGACCACTCCATACTCCGCTGTGAGCATCCCTGATCATTGTACAGTTACGTCCATGCATACAGTGCCTTCATCTGACACACCTATTGCATCTTTAAATCACAGATGCAATCACTGACAACTTCATCGTCCTCATATCCATATGATAATTGAACATTATACCCTGCCTGTGAAGAAAAAGTGTTACAGCTGTTTTCCGACTTGAACCATATGAATGAAATCTGACTTTTAATATCTTCTTATTTGTGACAAGTGAACACAACTGCACACACATATATTTAAAAAGTAATGGAAATGACATACACCTACCAAGTAACCAGACACAATGTTGTGGTAATACTCCAGGCTCTTAGAAAGACAATATATTCGCAAGAAGAAGGCATCATAAGTTGTGCCAGGGTACATGGCGCAGCAGTGAGTGAAACATCAATCCCAATCAGAGGCCATCTGCACTTTGTGTGTTGCATCTTACAGTTGCGGTATAGTTGTTAACATCTATGTGGGGCAACCAGTGTAATGTGCATATAGTCTATGGCACCCTACACGTAAGGAAAGCCTTCAATAACGTACAACTTTTCTTTTTTTGCATTTGCTGTATAAAACTCCAGCGATAGGTTGCTGCAGTTGCGCTTCACCTCACTTTTACTAAAGGCGCAGTGATTATATGTGCTCTTTATTTACCTGATTTGCTTTTACTCACTTTTACCGGCACTAGAAGTGTTTTTACTACAATTTTAGCTTCCCTTACATGCTGCAGATATAGTGCTTTTACTTTTGTTGTAC
Source organism: Calotriton arnoldi (assembly GCA_963921515.1). NCBI lineage: Eukaryota > Metazoa > Chordata > Amphibia > Caudata > Salamandridae > Calotriton > Calotriton arnoldi. Next base: position 741,014 of record CAWUFW010008808.1, on the reverse strand, counting down.
CGCTGTCTTACAAGCAGTTTGGAATTAGCCCTCTGCCCCTATGCACATTGCACTTTAGCTCTTACTCATTTCAGGGGATCCAGTCCAAGCCCAGTTTCCGTTGCGGCTTGTGCCGTTTGCGCAGAGGGCGTTACGGACCGGACATATTTCTTATTCACTTCCGGTTCATCCAGAGGCATCCGGTAATTGCGGTCTAGTTTCCCGCCGCATCTACCTACTTAACAGGATGCCAGAGCGGACGCGCAGACACCAGCGGTAAACCAAAACAACAGTCCCTTGCACACGCCGACGGTACATATTATGTATCATTGACAATAATAAACAAGCATTGGCATAGCCAATAGGTCTCGCTTTTGGGACCTTATAAGTATTTAGTTATGCAGCACAATATCCTTGGTGCAACAACATCAACTGTTGCATGGGTAAACACTTATAAGGTCCCAAAAGCGAGACCTATTGGCTATGCCAATGCTTTTTCTGTATACTTCAGTTCAACACCTTAAGTGGGACGGGTATTCCCAGGCGTGGGTCCCTTACACACTGCGCCACTGCAGCCAAGTTATACCCAAATGATAAGCTCTAACATGGGCAAAACCAGACTTGTGTTGCTTGTGTTCCGGTTCAGGCAGAACCTGGCCTGGCAGTTCGAGATGGGCTGTTCCCACCGGAGTAGGGTCCAGAATGTTCTGCAAATGTCTGGGTCCAAGCTGAGGTGGCTTGTGTGCAAAATAACAGGGATGTGGCCCCAAGTAATTTACCAGTGGCTGAGCTTAATTCAAGCATTCCATCCATCACTTTTTTCTATTCTTCAGATCTTGTTCAGCGTCATGTAGCCTATACCATCTTCCGTGTGCCACCTATTGTACACAAGTATTTATAGTATCTCATTACAGTGTCATGGACAACATCTCTGACAGCCGAGTCATGACAGTGCTGATCCAATATAGCTTCTTTCTTTTAATTCTGGGACCTGTAGTCTTGTTTATGCCATTATAAAACAGGCCTACAAGTCGCAGAATTCGAAGAAAAAAGTTTGGCCTAGACCAGCATTTTACTGTGGACCTTGGAAAATTGGCAGCTACGCCCTAACAACTGATGTAAGTTGCGCAAACTTCTGGGAATATGGGAGAGGGCTAGGAGAGAAAAGCACTAGAAGTGGGGAAAAGTGGTATTAGGAATGAGGGAGGTCAGAGTTGGGCCCACAAGAGGTGGGTCGCGAGGGCCCAGAACGCTCTTCTCAGAGCAGCGGGGGTGGAGTGGGGTAGGGGAGAGGTCGAGGACTGCATCCAGGGTGAAACAAGGAGGGAGGGTCGGTGAGGAGAGGGAGAGTGAGGAGGTTACATTCCTCCTGGCAAGTAGGAGTGAGAGCCTCGGCGCCTGCAGGAGTGAGAGAGAGTGCTAGGGGTGAGTCAGAGTGAGGAGCGAGGGAGAGCTCGAGCTGGGCCGACACACATGCAAACTATAACGTATCAACTAATTAAACGCAGCACAGTACGCCAGGATGTGGGGGCCTCTGCTCCACTCAGTGTGTTGTGTTGGCTTCAGTTCCCATGGAAACCAGTCAATAAAAGTTTGTCTCCAGGCGCTCAGAAGAGAAGAACTTCAAAACTCTATTTTAAAAAGATTGTTCTTATGTGCTGCAAAAGGATTATTCAACCTCGCAACAAAACTTTATTAAGGAGGTTAAGTGCTGCAGTTTTATATAGCACGAACTCGGCCCAAGGGATTGGAGCGCTTTATATAAGCAACAGTCGGATTCTTTTTTTTTTACTTGGCATGGGAAGGAGGTTAAGTGATTTGCCCAGAATCATAGGATGTTGAGGTGACGCCGGGACTCAAACCTGCTTCCTGAATTCTAAGGCAGCTCTGACTCTCACGCCACATCCTGTAGCAAGCAGGACTTGTGTCCAAGTGGGTGCAGAGAGGAGTGAAGTCTGGCCATCAGGGGAAGCGCATACAAGTGCAAGACGCCTGCGTCAATGGAGTCATACTGCCACTCACACAATATGGACACAAACATTTTTGATGATTCAAAACCATGAGTTATACATAGGTGATCAAGAGGGTCTGTGCATATGTAACACGAGCTGATGCTTTGCAAAACATAAAGTGCCAACATCAATATTGTAAGAGACATCTCACCAGCATGTGCGCTGCACAATCAGCCCATTCGACCCTCACTCACTCTCAGCACTGACAGAGTAACCCACTTGCATCACGCCACGGAACGGGGCAAGCGGCTGAGGCCTCTGTACTACAAAGGTGCACATGCATGTTACTGTGTCACACTGTGACAATAAAACCTAGTGTTTGGGAGTGTGCTCGGGGAAATGAACCAGTGTGACAATTTTTTTAATTTTTTTATTAGTACTTATATTGTGTGTTTTTATTGTATGGCTTTTTGTAAAGCTGAACAAATAAATAATAAAAATTGGAAGAAAAAAATTGAGCGCTTCACTTGCTGAACTCTCTTAACAGCAACAGTTCCAGGCCAGGAGAAGGAACCAACATTCTGCTTTAAGGAATCTAGAGTTGACTTTAGGATGAGGAATTACAATAAAGCATGCTCTAAGAATGTTCCCTACAATATGATTTATGTATTTTTGTGTTACATGTATTTACAAAATCGTTCTTCGCAGCTACAGGGGTAAGGGTCGTTTTACAATGGTTTAGTTGAACTAAACAAGTGCCGCAGTGCCAGTTCCCTCCTACGATTCCAGTCCGGAACCCTGCTCCAATCACTAGAAAATGTGTGCGATCTAGTGATCAAGGATGCGGCACATGCTTCAGAACACGGCCTGATGACGTCTACTCCTCGCCAATAAGAGTGGAAACCCGCTCCAAGTACAACAAAGGACACCGTGTGGCCAGAGAGGAACCTATTCTCAGCACACACTGCCTGCTGATGATGTGTAACCCGAGCCACCCGGGTCCCAAGAGGGAATGTGCTCAGAAAGAAGGGTTTAAAGTACTACATGGCACAGAGGTTAGCGCGCTCGTCTCCATAGCCAGTTTAGATTCTTGTCACATTCCTGATTAACCTGTTAATTGCAGGAAGTTCCTTCTTTCGTTTATAATGGCAATAACATTCTGCTCTGCTGTGGATTCCCGTAACAGCAGAGAATAGACGAGGAGGGAGGCAGCGTCAGCACAAGTGAAGTGCTGGAAAGCAGAGACGTCGGCAGCGTGAGAGAGGAGCGGGGGCGAGCGAGCGCGGCAGCCTGCTGAGCTGACCACACGCTTGTGCACAATGGCCATGTGTTTTCAATTATCGCGCCCGCGTCTGGGCACGATAATTGCAAACAGATGGCGGCCCTGCGGGTAACCGCAGGGAAAAGGCCATTGTGCACGAGCGTGTGGTCAGCTTTGAAATGCCCCTTACATAAAGTCTTGCAGCGCTCGTGCGCTACTCGAGGCTCGACCTAAAAATACTCTTGTTCCTCCGTTGAAACAGTCACTTTAGTTTAATCCTGAGATCCTTAGCCAACACGTGTTTCGTCGCCCTGAATTGTTGTGTGCAGCGACTTCTTCAGGGCTAAGAAACAAGCAAGTGTATAGAAGTTGGGAGTAAAAGATATCCATCACTAACATCAGATGTCCGTAACCCGTTGTGACAGTATGTTTATCGCAAAGAGCGGCTCAAGTATAGTCCTCGAGCCTGTGGAAACCCATGCTGTTTTACTAAAACATATCACCATTGCTGTCTCTAGACAGACTTGTGCAGTTAAAAGATGATCGCAATTCCAAACAAAAATTGTCAGCAAATGAAAATAAGCCAGTTTCTGGTGACTAATTTAGTGACATCCAATCTCCGAACATTTAGCAGTGACTCTTCTAAAGTGATTTAAGAAACACGGCACCCCCTCAATGTTGTCTCAGATCAAGAAAAAGTATATTTATAATCTAAGAAGTACCTCTAATCTCTTTGTATGGATCATATATGCAGAAAAGGTACAAGGGAAGAAAATAACGTGGTATTAAAATAACGAATCCACTAGGACTGGTGAATAGTGATAATTGTGGAAAGATATTGTAGGGAAACCAACCTCAGTTCCGTTTGTATTTCCGACCCGGAATGGGTTCTAGTACTCCAGTGATATTCGCACAGTAAAGGGCAACAGTGATTACTGTGTCCAAGATTTAGTGTATTCCAGAATTCCTTTCTGGGGATAAACGAGAAAGGCAGACAGAAAAGTCCCAGTTACAATTGTGAGTGCACCCCACTTAAGTAAGGGCTTGTTATCGCCCCATTCGTAGCTGACAACAGGAAGTTCCATGTACCTTAAGTGTGGATCTTGTGTGTATAAGTCATAAATCCATCATGAAGAATGATGACGTGGTATAGTAAAACCACTCTTTGGGGACTAAGTGAGTCCCTCTTGCCAGCAACCAAGTCTTTGCTGGCGTAAACGCAAACCCTAAACACAATAAAGGGAAGATGGGGATTTTGTTACAATCACTATATATGTCCTCCCCATGTAATACTTTTAAGGAGCGTACCCCAAGTTAAGGGTGCGCGTCTCAGTAGTGTAAAGTATGCCACCGCTGAGTGCTACCGGGTATCCTAACATGGGTGCTTACCTCTGTTCAGTAGCAGGGCTGCCTCCGGCGTGTCCGCAGAAGAGTTTGGCCTGCTGAGGTTCCCGCCTAAATACAGGAGAGACTGCAGACATAGTCATAGGACTACACCCGCTTATTCTAATAAATCAAAGAAATGGAGTCGCCCATCCCTGGAGTACTAGAACCCATTCCGGGTCGGGAATACAAACGGAACTGAGGTTGGTTTCCCTACAATATCTTTCCACAATTATCAGTATTCACCAGTCCTAGTGGATTCATTATTTTAATACCACGTTATTTTCTCCCCTTGTACCTTTTCTCCATATAGGATCCATACAAAGAGATTAGAGGTACTTCTTAGATTACAAATATACTTTTTCTTGATCTGAGGCAACATTGAGGGGGTGCCGTGTTTCTTAAATCACTTTAGAAGAGTCACTGCTAAATGTTCGGAGATTGGATGTCACTAAATAAGTCACCAGAAACGGGCTTATTTTCATTTGCTGACAATTTTTGTTTGGAATAGCGATCATCTTTTAACTGCACAAGTCTGTCTAGAGACAGCAATGGTGATATGTTTTAGTAAAACAGCATGGGTTTCCACAGGCTTGAGGACTATACTTGAGCCGCTCTTTGCGATAAACATACTGTCACAAAGGGTAATGGACATCTGATGTTAGTGATGGATATCTTTTACTCCCAACTTCTATACACTTGTTTGTTTCTTAGCCCTGAAGAAGTCGCTGCGCACAACAATTAAGCGCGACGAAACACCTGTTGGCTAAGGATCTCAAGATTAAACTGAAGTGACTGTTTCAACGGAGGAACAAGAGTGTTTTTTATTATTGTCAATGATACATAATATATACTGTCGGCGTGTGCAAGGGGCTGTTGTTTTGGTTTATCACATTGGGGAGGAGGGTGGCTCTTGTTATGTTTCATATATAGGCCCTAATGTAGACCCGTTCATATATGCCATAATGTAGAAAAACTCGTATATGCCCTATTATGGTCATACTCATATATGCCCTATTATGGTCATACTCGTATATGCCCTATTATGGTCATACTCGTACATGCCCTATTATAGTCATGGCTCCTAATATAGGCATGATCTTTCACCTACATTAGTTCCCTACAGTACACAATGAGCTCTGAGGGTTGAACGTTATCTAATCTGTGGTTAGAACACTGCAAGGTCTTTCCAGAACACAGGCCTACAATGTACTCATAAATTATGCATGAGCATTCACCAGCTACATCTCCCGCATAATATGTATGTACAAAGTTCACCCCTGACATCTTCCTCATGTCTAACAAAGACCAATACAAACCATACTGAGGGACAAGACACTTTAGGGTATAAATACACCACATCTTGCCACGGTAAGATAGAGGGAACCGAGACTTCCATGCTGACACACTGACCAGAGACGCTGAGGTTCCTGCATGCAGTCGCTCCAGCTGACAGCGGTCTAACACAGCCCTTGCGGGGTGTCCAACTCGAGACCAGGACAGGGTCCCACACTCTCTCTCTTCAGGTAATGGGGTTCGACTAAATCCTAGAGGGATTCTTGGCTCTTAGGCTTTTAGACCTACACATATGCTAGGTACACTCAGGTACATCTAGTTAGGCATCGTAGGAGTAAGCGCACTTTCATAATGCTTTTATATTCATGCATGTATTCATGATTATTGCAACATGGTAGAACTGTTCTATCCGTTCACTTTTATTGTACTGCTGATAATATATCTCTGCTATTGTCTGCTGATTGCTGCAGCACATATATTTTACACTAGAATAACAACTGTTCAATAAATGCTTATTGAAACGCCCAGACTGTTTATTCTGTGTAACTCTCTGAGACAAACCGAGTAAGTAAGCACGAGTGACTGAGCGAAAGGTAGTACATTGTTTCCACGATTCTGAGGAATTTGGGTTGTCATGATCTAAGGTTGCCAGAAACTAATCTCTCCCTGATAAGAGGAGATTCTAGTGGCACTGTGAGCTAGCTAATGCAAATCCGGCTAACATACACGGTGGGGGTGCACAGAGTCAGTCTAACACCAAGCCCACAGTTTATGTTATCCAAACGCGCAGGTCCTGCAGGGGTACTATAGGAACTACACGACATGGCGCCGCCAACGTTGGTTGGGTACTTATTTAACAGTAGAATCTGAGTAGTTCAGTTGTGCTATTCTCAGAGAACCTACTCACAAAACCCCAGAGACGTCTGGAGTGAGTGGGCACAAAATCTGCCGCAGCTGAGTAGTATGAAAATACTATTTATTGGCTGTTGGTTATTGAAGCTTGAAGGACATTTCGTTCCTAAATTGTGCATAACACCTCATCTTAGTTCCCTTTGAACACTTCTTCCCCTAAAGATGCCTGATTCCGAGGCAGGGGACCAGAGAGTTGACCTCTTCCTTTTAGAAGGAGGAGAAAATCCTGAGGATGCAATACAGATTGCACCAAAATTCAGAATGACAGTCACCCTAAGACTATTAGAAAATGGCTTACAAGCTAAGGGTGGCATGGTAGTTTTCGTGATTGAGGCACACGAATCAAACAAAACAGAGGTGTTCTATTCATGGGTTCCATTCCCAGCAGCAAATGCCATAACAAAGACATTTCACTACTATATAAAAGGAGATGCACCACAGGAATATGCCCCGTTTGAGGACATAGAGATTCCACTCACTTACCAGGAACATCATTACTGGTTTAATGGCGCCCTACCCCACGTAAGAGGAAGAGTAAGATTAGGCCCGCTCGTAGGAGACGGGGCCACATGGCCAATACTAGCGGCTTACACACCGCACCCTGACATTGGAACAATGCCACAGCCAGAATTACTCTTACAACACAGAGATTTAATTAAAATCTACAGAAACCTGACACAATTCGTCATGAGGACTTTAACAATCCAACCTGCACCAGGTGCAGCAAATAGTACTCCAGCTCAGGGTACAGGAAATAAAATTACTCCTCAAACATTACACGCGGTAATGGGCAAAATGCGCGCAAAATGCGAACAAATACCATTCTGGATAGCTCAGAAAATAACTCAGCTTGAGGCGGTATTCCCGAATACTACCGCTTATGAAAAACACAGAATTCTAACAATCTGCTTGCCCATGGGGATCACACCACAAGTAGAGGACTGCACCTCTTGGGGTTCAGTCTTTGCTGCCATATATACCAGAACACATGGTATCCCGTCCTTAGCAGTAGTGCCAGACGTATTGAGACAGATACAAAATGAGAACGGAGCGGAGCCTGCCCTAAACTTAGGGATGAAGTTACTAAACTAGTTTGATCAGGTATCAGCCATAATACTAGCTAACATTAAGGGGGAAGCAGCTTCAGTGGCGATCCGCCAACACCTAAGGGAGTTCAGTCCAGTGGATCAACAACACGAACTACCCAAAATAATTGAAACTGCATATCCAGAACTAGGCAGAGACAGTCTAGGTGGGAAAGCATTAAAACCACAACTGGTGGGCTGTCCTGAAAAGGACACTACAAAGCAGACACCTGCTTCTTCTAAAAAGAAGTGGGAAAATAAAAAACAACAAAAGTCTAAAGACAACAGATCTCAATCCAGAGGTAGGTCTCCTCAACAGGAGCCCCCCGAAAGGAGGTATAACCTCAGGAATAGGGATAATATTAAAAAACCTGACAGGTATCAGGATACTGATTCAGGTTCCTCTCGTTCCTTTCAGGGTTCGTCAAGAAACTCAGAGAGGGAGGGATGGTCAGAACACAGACAAGAGGAGCGTACAAAGTCCAGAGACACGCAACGCGCTGCGGACTACGCACCTAAAAAAGAAGATAAACAAAAACAAAAACCTCAGTTCAAAAAGAAGAAGGTAGCAGGTCTTAAGATCAGACATGCCCAGAATTCTGAGGACAGAGCTTCTGAACGGGGAATGGGCTCTGACGATGCTAGACAGCGTGGCAGAAGTAACGATAGCTCGCCAGAACCTGAAGGAATTTCTGGTGACAGCGGAGTTGAGTGAGTATATCACGGTGGAAACACCTGATACTCGGGTAAGTGTCCCACATAAGTTACATGAGATAACACTCCGGATGGAGGGGGACAAGCCCAGGAAAGTTAAAGGTCTATTTTGGGAAAATTTGTCATCTGGATATGACATCCTATTAGCAGAGCAAGACTGGCCGCCAGCATTCGTCATGGAGTGCCCAAAGGGAGAAAAGGTAATTTTTCCAGCATTTTCCGACCTCGTTCCCATACATTTAAAACATGCATATGCGCAGGAGTGGGCGGTCGCCCTAGTTCCGGCATTATACAAAAATCATGCTGGTTGGGATGAGGATTCAACCCACCACGTGATCCCGTTAAAAGTTTCCCCAAATGCTCAAAGGCAATACCCTATAAAGCAGGAAGCTAAAAACAAGTCAGGGAGATCCTAGATCAACTTGAATACCAGGGGGTGATAGAAAATTGCACTTCACCTATGAACAATCCTTTGTTCCCCGTATCAAAACCTGACAACAGATATCGTCTAGTTTTAGATTACAGACATTTAAACACTTGCACAAAGACATTTGCAGTTCAAAATGCACACAGTGCCGCATTAATGAATAACATTGTGCGGAAAAAATACAAAACAACACTTGATATCTCAAATGGATTTTTCGGCCAAAATATAGCGCTTGAAAGCAGGTAGCTGACCGCATTCTCAGCGCTAGGGTCCCAACGGCAATTTTGTCGACTTCCCCCAGGGTATAAGAATAGCCCGGGGTTGTTTTCAGCAAGGGTAACAGAGTTACTCTAAAATTTGGATGAAGAAGCATTGTCCTATGTGGATGATATTTATCTGACGGACGATGACTTACTGAGGCACTTGACCAGGGTGAGCACCATTATTATGGGATTCGCCTCTGAGGGCTATAAATTTAATTTCAAAAAATCTAAAATTGCCCACCTTAATGTCCTATTTTTAGGTTATGAGCTGTCAAGTGAAGGAAAAAGCTTAGCAGCTAACTTTTTAGAAAAGTGTGCTCTGCTCCAACCTCCAAAATCATAAAAAAATTTACAATCAATACTGGGATTCCTAAATTTTGGTCGAACATACATTTTGGATTAGGCAGAAAGAGTAAAACCTTTCTACGACTTAATTAAACCTGATTTTTCAGTCAGACAATGGACACAGGAACATACAAATATCCTGCGTTCCCTACAGGAAGACATGATAGCTTCTAAACATTTACAGACACGGGTAAACGTACGCAACTTAGTGATCCGAGTAATAGCAGGTCCATGCGGGTACACTTATTTAACTTTCAATGAAGGCGAAACAGTACCAATGGCATACAAATCACACCTGTACACAAACGCAGAGATGCGTTTCACTTCAACAGAAAAAATCCTGACAGCAGTGCAGACCGCTGTAGCAAGAGAAAGAGCTCTGGCTCAGGGTAAACGCATAATTGTCGTGACCCCAGTACCAGCTTTAGAAGCTGTTACAAAAGCTAGCATTCCAAATGCGAAAGCCTTACATCCCAGATGGATACAATGTGCTAATTCTCTTACTGCAACGGATGTTGAATACAGATTTGATCCAAGTTTAAAAACACAAGCATTTCTGCAATACGAACAAGAATATCCTCTACCAAATGAGATTTTGCCTCTAGATCAGTATGAATATATTATTTACACTGACGGATCTGCTCAACCGGCCATAGGGAGTAAGCAAGCTTACAGCGCAGCGTGTGCAATCGTTAAAGGTTGCATGCGCGATGGAAAGTTCCATCCCAGTAGCACTAAAACGCAATCTCTAGGAGACTGCACGGCTCAGTTAGCAGAATTAAAAGCACTGATACTGGCACTTGTAAATACGGAACACGAATTCCCCACACTAATTGTGTGTGATTCCTTTTTCTGTGTACAGTCGTACAATGAATATTTACATCATTGGGAACAAAACAGGTTTAAAGACGCAAAAGGTGGCACAATTAAGCATAAAATGCTACGGGAACAGGTAGTGGAGTTGAGAAACGAACTACCAAGGGCTCACGTGATGCATACACTGAGTCATCAGCGTGATGGCGTTCACGTTGAAGGGAATTCATTGGCTGATAAAGCCGCAAAGGGGGCTGTACGCACAGCGTCCGGAGCTGCAATCACTCGTTCAAAAACGAGAATAGACGGCGAGATTTTGGTAGCTGTCAATGCTTCACGCAAAGGCAGCACAGCAGTACCTAAAAAATTTCCACTCAAGTACGCCTACAAGTTAGATGCACAAAACATTCCATATGCTCAGATTCCTGGAGTGGGGGATAGAGTAATACCAAATATGGATCGTAGGTTAGGCTTAATTGTGGAAGCACACGAAGGGAAAGGTTCTGTACATAAGGGACTTAGGGAGACTGTTTCTTCGTTGAAACAACGCTACTGGTGGCCCGTGATGAGAAGGCAGATTAGAGACTATGTCTGGAACTGCGACATCTGCAAGCAGATGGAAGGGTTCACCGCAACACGTCCAGTACAGATACCATTATTAGACAGCATTAGGTTGTCCATTCGTGTACGTCCAGCTCAAGTTTCCTCAAGGTTTGGCCTCAGCGCTCGGCTGACGCTCGAACTGTTATAAAAGATTTGCGAGTCTTTATCGGCACATACGCAGTTGGCACGTTACATTCTGACCGTGGCCCGGCGTTTAGCTCTCGGGCTTACAAAGAGGCCATGGAAGGAATGGGCGTAGCATTGCGGTACTCCTCTCCGTACCATCCTGAGTGAAATTCTGTTGTGGAGAGGAAAAACCGGGACTTAAAGCAATCTTTAACAGCTAGGGTATTAGGCAAAGGCGGTAGATGGGTCGATCACCTTTATGGGGTCCAACGAGCAATTAACAATCAGCCAAGAAGCTCTCTAGGGGGTGTCACTCCTTACGAGGTCCTATTTGGGACAAGAATGTGGGTACCTGATCTTGATTGTGAAGGCATAGTGGCGGATGCAAAACCATTTGATATCCATGATCGTTTGGCTGTTTTACAGAATCTAAATGAATCCAGGACACAACAAAGCAACGTCCATTTAAAACAGACCGCCACTGAGGAAGTCAAGGCAGTAACGACAAGACCTGTCTGGGTCCCAAAAGTCGGGGATCTGGTCAGAGAGAAGATTGCAGACAAGAAAGAATTTGGGCCATCATACAGAAAGCCTGTACCGGTCCTAGCAATCCAAGGCACAAGAAGTGTACTTCTGCTGCCTCTTGCCGGGAAAAAGGAGAAAAGATTCGTCTCAATTGACTTAATCAAACCACACTATGTGGCCGATTCTAAACAGTAGGCCACGTGGACTCCACAGTAGCAGACGCCCTCCTCTCGCTACAAATCAAGAAGTCCAAACAGAAAGACTCATCACGTTTGAAGAGCCACCTGTACGGAATGAAGGACTAAGCAACAATGCTATGGAACTCGTTCCACTTCAACAAGAAGAAAATCAACTTAACACCCAAGTTGCAATCAGACCGACTACAGACATCTACGTCAACGTGCCTCGTCAAGAGCAAAATCCGATTTCAACAAATCCCGATGCAATTCCAACAATTGATCGAACTGCTTCTGGCTATTTCATGAACTTTTATACGTTTTCACTGGACCCAAGTGAGCCGGAAACGACGCCAGCCAAAAAATCACTCAAACAGAAACTCACTGACTTTTTGAAATTTTTTAGAAAGGCTTACCTGGTGTCACCTTGGATTGAACTATGGTATATCACTGGGATTTAATTTTTTATTTTTTGGCTAGGTTTAATAATAACTTTTAGTATGCTTATTAGTGGATGATACCTCCAGCAGAGCTCGACAGCCCAAAGAGTCAATTTGATTTTAAAACCACACCAGTCTTCACATCGTGAACCAAGAGACTTGTCTTCAGTGAACATCACAGCAGTTCCTATACCGGACGCTATAGTATGGGACAAGATTGATTATGATATATTCAGTCCGACTGAACTTTTAAAACTTAAACATGTATTTAAAATTTCTTTAAGTGATATCATTACCTCCAGTACATTTTCTGATGATTGGGACACTGAAACTGTAAATAATTTAATGTCGGATTTAGAAAAAACTGCAGCATTTCCGAACAATGAAATGTTAGAAGGTACTTCAGACTATATAATACACTGTACTGTTATCAACACTATGGTCATCATTTCTTGCACAAATCTATAACACCTAGAAATGTATTTGAATACCACCAGTGGGAACACTGCCCAACACCTCCAAAAGGTAGTTCGCAAACCTTTGCACAGAAATTCACATACTTTTCAGGGTTTAATACATCTGACCCAAAGTCATTTTATTATAAAGTGGCAACAACATCAGCACAGAAAATTATGTTGACTAACACCAAACAGATTTACTCTGTTTCCTTTATGGCCCAGTTGTCTACACAGGGTTTCGACCTATGGAAGCACACTATAGATTCAAAATCAATCTGGGGTTCTAGGGTCTGGCAAGTCCAGGTAACAGAAGCGCTTTTTCGAGCATGCCTCATTCCACAGCAGATAATATTTCTGAATGAAACTGTGCAACAGACATCCTGTCTTGGAATAGCCAAGAACAAGGAAATGAACACACCTGGGATTCCTACACCATCACAGATGGGTGGGGGGCAGAATTCAACTACACATGGGGTAAGATTAGATGACATTCTCCAGTACAACAGGTCAGATCCCAATTGGACAGGATGGCTGATTTGGCCCATTGACACGAACACTTGTCAACAGAGATTCCTAGGTACACCCGAGGGATTTAGTATCCATAGGCCAGATCCTCGCTATGTACAAAGACAACACCCAGGGGTAGTGACATCCTATAGTGTTGGGAAGTTGTGCCTTGATTGGCTAGAGACCTCAACACTCACAGAAGTTAAACATCACTTGACCTTACTCACACCTGATGTAGACCTTAGGGATTTCTTACTAGGCCCAAGGAAAACACGTCAGAAACTTTTCATATATGCTGGCCTTTATGCCTATTATAATGAAAACTGGAAAATATCCCAACAGGAGGCCGCAGAAAGAATACTGGAAATAGACCGTATTAACTTAGAGATGGCATTAGCTGTAGTGGATAATGGGTTAACAACTTTGACCTCCAGGATTTACTCCTTAGGCAACATTGTGTCTTCGGCAATCGACATATTAGAACAAGATCTGGCCTTGTTACAACACGGGCAGTCTCAGCTACGTTCTATTATGATGTTGAGCTGGACGCTGCAATCTTTGCGTGCAGGCTATGTGCCCTGGCATTTTATAAACACCACGTCTCTGTTTTCAGAATACAATCTAACCGATAAACAGACAGAAATGGCACAGAGGGGAGCCAAATATACAATGCTGCGTATTGAGAAACTGGAAAGGTTACCATTCACTGTAGCCAAATCACCATCAACAGAATGGCTAATTCATGGCCAGATCACTCTGCCGGTCACTACGTTTCAGTTTCAATATTGCCTTGAGCAAAGGCAGGCAGGCAAATATGAAAAAATGGGTAAGGGATATATCAAGGAAACTTGGGATTTACCATATAGATATCGGTGCCGGAATGGGGATCGAGAAGTGTATCTGAGTGGTACAAACTGCAAGAACGCTTTGAGCGGTTCTCTCATGTGTCAGGATATTTCTCTACACGGAGCATGTAGTGGTTCGGTGGCGAACTTATCATGTCACATGTCAGGGACCCCAGCGGCCATGATCACGCTGGTTTTCCAGCTGCTCTTGAATGGGAGTTACTTAATGCTAAATGATCAAGGTTGCTGTGGGATGCTTCTGGGCGTCGCCTATCTGGTCACTGTTATCTCCAGGGTTACTTGCTGTATGCAAGTATTGTTTCCACCACTGAACACAGTCAGGGAGGCGCCGTTATGGCCTTCGTTGAATGTTTCCTTTATACAATTTGATACTTTGAGCAGACTGAAAGCCATGCTTTTACAGCAAACCCGTGCCCTTAACCTCCGCTCGAGAAATCTTTGAACTTGAAGTTGCAAGGACCTCGACTGAGATACAAGCGCTTATACGTACAAACTGCCCCTTTCATTTCGCAGAAATGGTGGGTCGTATCTTTAACATGTCTGATATGAGCGGTATTGTACACCTATTTAGGACCATAGGGTTAGGACTATTAAGCACCTTTCAGACAGTTCTCGGAGTAATCCCAAATTTTATACACTCCGTATTGGGAAGCGTCTTTGGAGGTCTCCCGCTTATCCTGTTCCTAATTGCAGGAGTCCTGATTGTAATATTACTGCTACGCAATGGACGGCCCCATTTCCGAGGAAATGGCGAACACGCTCATGGAACGGAAATATCGTGAACGCATGGTGCAGCTTCTGGGCATACCTTGCCTAAGAGAACTGAACGCCTCTTGGTTTCTATCATTTAGACCAGTCTGGGTGGACTGCATCTTACCTGTTCTTCGATGCCTGTTCTGCGGAGAAGAATGCACGTTGGATCTCTGTCTAACGTTTCCATCGGATACGCCACTGAACCTAGATGCTATGCTGGACCCCCTAAAGGCCCATGCTCTGCGTTGTCCCCAGCGTCTTCCAATTCTGATGAATGCATTCCTTGAGAATCCACAAGTGCCGTTTGCTCCTGCTGGGTTAGGTGGCTCCTCCACAGGCACCGAGGTAACAACTGCCGCACAAGCTACCACAGCATCGACTGTTGGCAGTGCCGAATTCCATCTATGTGCGATTGACGTTCTCTGTGAAGCGTTGGATTTGTCGTCTGCAGTAGCTAACACCGATAATGCTGTATCTCCCAGCCAGGACACTTAATCTTGAATTGGCTCATCGCGTCCTGGGAAAGAATTCGGCTTCTCCACTTCGTTTCATAAATAAACGAACAAAATTTGGAACATTTCCTAAATTGACACTTTCGCTTGGAAAAGCATGCCCTTCTTCAGCTTATGGTGATGCAACTTTTATAAATGGGACAGAATTGGCTTTTTCAAGTGGTAACTAAGAAGTAATTTTTAACATTTTTTTTAAAGTCCTTTTAAAATCCATGTTTTAAGTCGTTTTTAAGTGAGTATTTTTAAATTGTACAGATTTTAAGTATGATCATTGTCATCCAATTCGGAAGTGGAGTGGGTGTTATGTTTCGTATATAGGCCCTAATGTAGACCTGTTCATATATGCCATAATGTAGAAATACTCGTATATGCTCTATTATGGTCATACTCGTATATGCCCTATTATGGTCATACTCGTATATGCCCTATTATGGTCATACTCGTATATGCCCTATTATGGTCATACTCGTACAAGGGAAGAGGTGTGGCGCCGCGGCCAGGGCGACTGACGCTGGAATCTGGGGCTCACGGTTCGATCCCCAGCACCGGCGGCAGGTCAGCCCAGCACCATGTGACTCTGGGCAATAGCTTGCTTAATCTTCCCGACGGCCCCCAGCGCCGGGATACCTTCGGGTAGCTGTTCGCGCTTTACAAATACTGGATTTACATTTACATGCCCTATTATAGTCATGGCTCCTAATATAGGCATGATCTTTCACCTACATTAGTTCCCTACAGTACACAACGAGCTCTGAGGGTTGAATGTTATCTAGTCTGTGGTTAGAACACTGCAAGGTCTTTCCAGAACACAGGCCTACAATGTACTCATAAATTATGCATGAGCATTCACCAGCTACATCTCCCACATAATATGTATGTACAAAGTTCACCCCTGACGTCTTCCTCATGTCTAACAAAGACCAATACAAACCATACTGAGGGACAAGACACTTTAGGGTATAAATACACCACATCTTGCCACGGTAAGAAAGAGGGAACCGAGACTTCCATGCTGACACACTGACCAGAGACGCTGAGGCTCCTGCATGCAGTCGCTCCAGCTGACAGCGGTCTAACACAGCCCTTGCGGGGTGTCCAACTCGAGACCAGGACGGGGTCCCACACTCTCTCTCTTCAGGTAATGGGGTTCGACTAAATCCTAGAGTGATTCTTGGCTCTTAGGGCCATATGTAACAAAAACGCGTTTTGCGATTCTTAAATTGCGATTTTTAGGGAATCGCAATTAGAGAATCGCAAAATGCAATGTATGTAGGATTTGCTAAATATTTTGCAAATCCTACATATTCCTTATTTGCGAATCGCAAATTGAGATTCGCAAATAAGGAATACCTTCCCATTCATTCCTATGGGCTAGAAGGCCCATAGGAATGAATGGGAAGCCATTCTCAATTTGCGATTCCCAATTAGAGAATCGCAAATTGAAAATGCAATTTCAAGGTTGCAAGGGTGTCAATAGGACAACCTGTTGCACCCCTGAAATAGGCATGTGTGCACATGTGGCGCTCATACATGCCCTAAGGGCATGTATGTGCGCCACATGGCACTTTGAAAAATGCAAAAAAGTGCATTTTTCAAAGAAATCGCAAATTACCACCAACCTGAAGTTGGTGGTAATTTGCGATTCCTTAAGCCAAAATCGCACAACTTGGGTGCTTCCTACATTGCATTTAAGGAATTGCAATTTGGGATTCCTTAAATGCATTAGCAAAATAGGGAATCGCAAATTTTGCGATTCCTAATTTTGCGAGTGGGTTTTTGTGTGCTACATTGCACACTGTCTAATTACGATCGCAAACGCTGAAATTCTGTGAATTTCAGCATTTGCGATCGCAATTTGGCTTCATACATATGGCCCTTGGGCTTTTAGACCTACACATATGCTAGGTACACTCAGGTACATCTAGTTAGGCATCGTAGGAGTACGCGCACTTTCATAATGCTTTTATATTCATGTATGTATTCATGATTATTGCAACATGGTAGAACTGTTCTATCCGTTCACTTTTATCGTACTGCTGATAACATATCTTCGCTATTGTCTGCTGATTGCTGCAGCACATATATTTTACACTAGAATAACAACTGTTCAATAAATGCTTATTGAAATGCCCAGACTGTTTATTCTGTGTAACTCTCTGAGACAAACCAAGTAAGTAAGCACGAGTAAGTAAGCACGAGTGACTGAGCGAAAGGTAGTACATTGTTTCCACGATTCTGAGGAATTTGGGTTGTCATGATCTAAGGTTGCCAGAAACTAATCTCTCCCCGCACTGTGTCTAGCTAATGCAAATCCGGCTAACATACACGGTGGGGGTGCACAGAGTCAGTCTAACACCAAGCCCACAGTTTATGTTATCCAAATGCGCAGGTCCTGCAGGGGTACTATAGGAACTACACGACACTCTTCCCACCCTTATGCACCGCAATCATAATTGTACACTAGTATATACTCATTGCGTATTTCCCAGGAGCGCCATTACCCTACACAATCCACCGACCAAGAAGTCCCACATACACCAGCGGTAGGTTTCCGCAGTTGCGCGTCGCCTCACTTTTACTAGAGGTGCAGTGATTCTATATGCTCTTTATTTACCTGCGTTGATTTTACTCACTTTTACCGGCACTAGAAGTGTTTTTACTACAATTTTAACTTCCCTTACATGCTGCAGATATAGTGCTTTTACCTTTGTTGTTCCGCTGCCGTACAAACAGTTTGGAATCAGCCCTCTGCCCCTATGCACATTGCACTTAGACTCTTACTCATTTCAGGGGATCCGGTCCCAGTCCTGTTTCCGTTGTGGCTTGTGCCGTTTGCGCGGAGGGCGTTACGGACTGGACATACCTCTAATTCACTTCCGGTTCATCCAGGGGCATCCGGTGGTTGTGGTCCAGTTTCCCACCGCATCCACCTACTTAATCATTATGCCAGAGCGGACGCACAGCGGACGCGCACAGCGGGCTCGCCACAGGCACACCAAAGGCAAGCCCGTCTGCGGCCGTCCGCAACTTCACCGTACCCAGCGCCATAACCCCTGCCCGTTTTACCCCAAGTGGGGGGCCCATTATCAAATACTCCAGGGACATATTAATGAGCCTAAATAGGACATCCAAATCCTATAAATGCCCCCTGCTGGACTTACAAAGTGAGCCTAAACAATGCAACCACTGTTTGCTAAATCTGAGGCTCACAAAAACTAGAGCCTGCTCCATTGCTAACCAGGACCTTACAAACAGTAACATCTAAGACATTTCTTGGGATGCTCATAAACGCAAGGTCACTGATAAAACGCAAAATAGAATTTGCTGAAATGGTGGTTACGCATAAGATTGATATGGTGTTTGTTACCGAAACCTGGGCGGACGGAACGTCCCACCCGGATTTGGTCTTAGCCATTCCCGCTGGCTTCACGATTCTCAGAGCAGATCGGATAGATAAGCGGGGCGGGGGTCTAGCCATTATCTGCAAAGATAACTTGTCTTTCAAGGGATCCACAATTGGAAGCAGGCCAGGCTGTGAAGTGCTGTCATTCAGGATTACTCAAAGCAAAAATTATACTTTTAAAGGACTCCTGTTATACAGACCCCCGGCCAAAAAAACATTTTCGTGAACTTTATCAGCCCCTCTATTGAATCTAGCATTGAAACTGATGATTTTTCAATTTTGGGAGATTTTATCTATCACCTAGAAAAACTGGAGGACTATGATACAGCCTCTCTAGTGGACATGATGACCAGCTTCTCTTTGAGACAGATAGTCGAGCATGATACGCATGCCGTAGGACATACATTAGATGGCATATTCACATCAAACCCTTCTTTGAAGGTCTCAGAGGTTCTGCCGATCACTTGGTCAGACCATGAAGCCATAATGTTCTCAGTAAATACCTTGCATCATTTACCGCGTCCCAACAATCCCTGTAGAATACTGAAAGGTCGTGATTGGAGGAATATTGATGCTCTGGCATTACAGACGTCCCTAACCAACACAAAGCCGGCTGCCTTCAGATTCTCTGACTGGATCAAAGCAGCAGCTGATTCCCTAGCCTCGGAAAAAAACATCTATACTAGGCGAAAAAAAAACTCAGAACCCTGGTTCTCTGATATCCTGATAACCCAGAAACAATTATGCAGAAAGATAGAGAGACAGTAGAGAACAAATTACGGCTCATTGGAAAAAATAAAATACGCACAAACACTGTCTGACTAAAAGAAACTGATAGTAGAAGAAAAAAGCAAGTACTTCTCAGCAAAAATCCTGCAGGCTAAAAACTCTAGTAAAGAACTCTTTGCAACAGTCAAAAGCCTAGCCAAATTACCAGAGCCCATTAGCATGGACAGCAGTGACGAATTTTGTAATTCATTAGCACGGTTTTTCAAGGACAGGGTGGTCTGTGTATAGGTCCTTTATTGATAGAGATACTGATTCAAATGGAATCACTTCAGCTGCCGCATCCTCCTTACCGTCTAATCTGTTAGTTACTTTTGGTCCACATAATTTAGAACAGATATCTCAAGTGGTTAGGACATCAAATTCTGGAGCTCCATCGGATCCATACCCCCCAAAAATACTACATCTTGCTCCTGATCTTATCAGTGAACAATTGGGGGTAGTATTCAAAGAGATTACCAGTTAAGGTATTTTTCCCAATTCCTGGAAAATAGCCTCGATCCTTCCACATTTAAAGAATCCTAATCTGGATCCAAGCGATCCCAACAGCTGCAGACCAATTTCCAGGTTACCTTTCCCAGCAAAGGTACTGGAAAAAGTGCTGAGTTCCCAACTCACAGCCTTCATCTCCTCTGTGGATCTGCTAGATCCCTCTCAATATGGTTTCCGGGAAGGGCATAGCACTGAGACGGCCTTGGTCATGGCAGCCGTAGAATTCAGAGCAGTCTTGGACACTGGTGGCAAGGCCGCCCTGATTTTATTAGATTTATCTGTGGCTTTTGACACACTGAACCATATTACTGATCAAAAGGCTTTCAGAGGCAGGTATAAAGTAGATAGCCCTTATACTGATTGAATCCTATCTGGGCAAAAGGGTTAAATTTGTTCAGATCGGAGCCTCCTCCTCAGAGCATTTATTATGATCCCCTGCAGTGTGCCACAGGGTTCTTCATTAAGCCCTACATTGTTCAACCTCTATGTGACCCCCTTGACTAAACTAATTTGGTAGTTTGGATTCTCGGTGGTATCCTACGCAGATGATACCCAGTTAGTGGTGTCAATCTCAAGTAAGGTGGAGGAAACAGCAGACCTATTCAACTGCTGTATGACCCAGGTGAACCAGTGGATGAGCTCGAATTGCCTAAAGTTGAATGGGGGAAAGACGGAGGTACTCCTGTTGGGTACGGACACCTCCTTCTGGTCGCATAGGTGGTGGCCAGCTGGTTTGGGAGATCTTCCAGTCCCAGTTAAAAAGGTGAAGAACTTGGGTTTCGTATTCAACAATAATCTGACCTTTAAATACCAGATCAACAATCTTACCTCTACTATCTTCTTCATCCTAAAGATAATCAGGAAAGTTTGCCCTTTTATACCATTGAATACCTTGAAAACACTCGTGGCAGCATTAGCCCTGTCCAGACTTGATTACGAAAATGCTCTTTACGTGGGCATCCAATAGCAGCATTTACTTAAGTACAACGTCTTCAAAATGCAGCGGCTAGACTGCTGCTGGCTATTCCTAAATTTCAGCCAGTCTCCCATGGCCTGAGAACGCTTCACTGGCTCCCGGTTGAACAAAGGATAACATTTAAATCTTTATGCATAGCTTTCAAGCCATTGCACTGTGTTGGTCCTCAGTACCTGAAGCAACACCTAACCTGGTATTTACCTGTCAGAAATCTAAGATCATCGTAGAGCAAACTCCTACAGACCCCCAGATTCAAGAAAGCTCGCTGGGGCAGAAAAAGCTTTTTCCTGGGGACAGTTAAATCAGGGAACTCGCTCCCGATTGACATAAAAAAACAGCCCAACACTACTATCCTTCAGAAAATCACTAAAAACATGGCTCTTTGCAAATTAAATCTCTGTTCCTACTCCTCTTCAGGCAACCTTTCTGTCCAGCGCCTAGACGCCCTTGGGCATTGTTGCGCTATATAAGTTTTCAAATCAAATTTCAAATCATGGGAAATACAATGCGCTGTGCACTGAGGTTTAACACTTCTTTCATCACTTGATTATTTTGAAAAAAGTGGTTTGTGAGATCTCATGCGCCATTGACACATTGTACTGAGTGCAGCCTGTTACAAAGAATTCAAGGCCTGCCAACAAATTCAAGAGTAGGTATATGTACAGTACGTATGAGAATGTCTAATATGTAGAAGGTAAATACAAATTCTAGCGTCAAGTTCAGTGGATCCAGCCATGTTCTCTTAATTCTTGGTCCCCTCCTGCGTCTATGAACCTGGACATCAAAACATTGCATGGGTATGTTGTTGCAGGACTTGCTGCTGCAGCATTGCTATGTTGAGCAACAGCATAAAGTATCCCAGTAGTGGTTCATCCACGGTGTAATGTAATGTAATCTAAGGTGGATTTGTAGAGCACTGCTAGTCACTAATCAGGATATCCAGGCGCAAGTTGTTCAGCAACATAATATCTTGCTTGCATCTTCTTGTAGGCAGAACATTTAAATCACTGTCGTTGGTGTTAAAGAATGTGTGGCCAGGTATATGAGATTTGTATTTTGTTGTGCTTATTGTATGGTCTATGTTACACGTTTGTTGGTACTATTGAATTTTACATTTCTCATCTGTATTTGTGATGTTTGCTGACATTATTATAAATTTACTTTGTACCTTTTTACTTTTCTTGTAATTTAGCAACTGCTATAAGCTAGTGCTAAATTACAGTGCTATTTTATGCTACTTTTCAAAATAGAAGATGGCTTGAAATTTGCTGTTAATTTCCATATGTAATAAAAATCATGTGATAAAGAAAAGATATTTAATACAGAAAATACTTTTCATATGCAAAGGTCTTCAATACGATTTTAACTCGTGATTTGTAACAAAAGCAGTTCCAAACTTGCAGTTGTGCAGATTGCTGCCTGCATGCAATTTTTACCAATATGTGTGTGCGGCAACTATAGTGAGGACGCTAGTGTCCTGCCTTCTTCTTCAACCTGCCTCGGTAAATCCTTTCCCCATCCTATGTCAACCATATCCCAAAATACAAATGCAAAGACAATAGGTCTGGCGTTCATCACCAGGCTTCTAGCATTTCTTGTTTTGTTGTGTCATGGTTTTTGCAAAACTTTATTATTTGGGAATATGCCAGGCCCTTTTATCTCAAAAAACAAAAGAAACACACATTACCATAGTACTTTGTTGGTGCTGCAGGGAGCTACTTTGTGTGTTGATGTGTTCCTTGTGTAGCTTATGCTACCCATCACTTTCCCTTAGGTAACCGTAGAACTGTCATTTCAAACCTCTAAATTCAGAGGTCATGAAGGGAGTGGCCTACAGAAAGTGATTAGCCTTTTAACACCCCTGTTTCTATGTTGTTGTTTTTACTTTGTGCCTTTACCCAATCTCCCCAAAGAAGGAAATGAGGGCCTGTTAAGTGGCTAATAGTTCAGTCTTATGATGTACTCTGAGTTCAGAGGTTTAGTTAATCCTCGCTCCTACCCCAGTTAGTTTGGTCAATTGTCTTCTATGGATTTTTGTGGTTCAATAAACAGAGTAACGGTCATTCATAATGTACTGGAGAATCCAAAATGATAACATTGAACCCATAGCAGTGTCTACTGCCTTTGAATGCTGAATGTTGGCTGTATGAGGGAACAACGCATGCCTTTACCATGCATGCCTTTACAACACAGTTTTAACAATGCATCAACCAGTGCAACACAACGGGCGTGGCCTGACTGTTGAGCATGGCGGACGTGTGAGCCTGGAGCTCCGCATCAGCCCGCAATTTCTCCTGAGAATCCTGGAGACCGGGACAAGCTGCAAAGCTGAGAACGGACCCAAGTCATCCGTGTGGAGTCCGTTCACCATGGGGGCGAGGTTCCGACTGCTGAGGGTCCTGGAAGAAAAGCAGACGGAATGAGCTGACGTGCCCCCGGGACCCAGAGAAGAATGGCCGGGAGACGTCGCTGCCTGGCCTGGGTGATACGGAGGGCCCGGGTGTCGCAGACAGCGCGTAAAATCAGGCTCAAGCCGAGGCGATTGGTTGCTGGGGCCGCCTTAGAGGACCAGGAGCCACCGGTGGAATCAGCGGATCCGCCCTACATCGGGAGCCCAATGGGCAAAGCAAGTGAGAGCAGCCTAGCAGGACCTATGACCAGAGGTGGGGCAGTGATATGAGCAGAGCCCAGTGGGGCGGAACACAGGCCCGGGTGTAGGAAGTGGTGCTGCCCGCGGTCAAACAGAGGAGCCACCGAGGGACGCTGTTCGCGAGTGCACTGGCCCCCAGATTGAGATGGGAGGCCGAGGTACGCATGGTGAAGGGAGTGCAGCCCAGCAAGGCCGGAGACCGGACAGAGTGAGGCGGCGTGAGCAAGGCCTGATGGTGAGGGGCACAGGCCTGCGACAGTGAGCGAGGCCACTGGAGGCAAAGGTGTGGAGTCTGTATACCTTGGGGGCGAGGGTCCGACTGCTGAGGGTCCCGGAAGAAGAGGAGACGGAATGAGCTGATGTGCCCCCGGGACCCAAAGAAGAAGGAGCGGAAGACGTTGCCGCCTGGCCTGGGTGATACGAGGGACTGGGTGTCACGGACAGAGCGTAAAATCAGGCTCAAGCCGAGGCGATTAATTGCTGGGGCCGCCCTAAAGGACCAGGAGCTGCCAGCGGAATTAGCAGCCCGCCCTACGCCAGGAGCCCAACTGGCCTGATGGTGAGGGTCACAGGCCTGCGACTGTGAGCGAGGCCGCTGGAGGCAAAAGGGGGAGCTACTGGGAGCCACCGAAACGGTTGAAGCTGCCTGGAAGGGAAGGGGTCAGCCCAGTTGGGACTCAGCAACAAACCGTACGATAGGGACAGGTGCAGCTGGAGAAAACGGAGCGCTGACCGGCACGGTGTGAGGTGAGGGGGAGCCTGAAAGATGTGCTCGATAGAGAGCAACGGAGTGGTGTTGAACATAGCACAACCCTGGACAGAGGAATAGGCTCTGGGAGACACACTTGGGAGGACGGTGGCCCCACCTGAGATTGTGGAGAGTGGGCCATACTCCGGGAGTTGCTAGTGAGGGGTCTGGGGACCTGCCAGCATAATTGAGCGACTGAATGAGCTGGGAGTGGCTCTTTTCGGCTGACACAGAGAGGGAGCAGATGACCGACTCTCGCCCTGGATCACAGTGCCGTGAGGGGACAGAGGAGATCTGATCCTTGTGGGGCCAGAAGTGCAGGCGCTGCGGACTGGGAATTCGAGATGACAGTCGCACCCCCTCACCCCCAAGAGAGTTCACATACTGGGGAAGCGGGGTATGTGCGAAGCACACACTAAGGCAGACGTGGTCCTTTCTACCCGTAGAGCACTGGGAGTGTGATTAAATGCGGCATTGGAACAACCACATAGTTGTACCCTGCGGGAAGAGACCAAAAGCCAGAGAGAAATATCGGAGCTGCCGCAGGGGCATATCTCGAGTGAGCCTCCAGCGGGTGGGAGGAAGAGGATCATCATGGGCAAGCCCAGAACAAAGTCGGTGGGAGCCCAGCTGACGCAGGGAGAGGAGCCCCTGACCCCCAACAGCCGGACATGCAGCTTCAATTGCCGGTGGACCCGGTGCAGCAACAGCTAACCAAGATCCTGGAAACGATAGCAGACACTGAAGATACACTACACCAGGACATTAACACGGTCTCTGTATGGCTGGGACTCCTTCAGGGCTGAACAACATAAGCTGAGTGAATGGGTCAAAGCAGTGGAATCGACAATAGCGGCCCTAACCAGGTGACGCTGTCACATCAGGTCCTGGACCTCTCATCCAGAGTGGGCATGCTCGAGCACAGGGCGGAGGATGCGGAAGGCTGCAATAGAAGGAACAATATCCGTGTAGTAGGCCTGCCTGAGAAAGTAGAGGACGGAGACATGATTGGCTATCTTGAAGCCTAGCTCAAAACAGTAGTCGCACCGGAGGGCCTGTCCCCATTCTACACACTGGAGAGGGCACACCGGGTCCTGGGAAGGCCTTCAGCCCCGGGTCAACCCCCGCAACCCAATAGTTGCCAGACTGCTGCATTATAAGGACAGAGACCTGCTTTTGCAAAGAGCGAGATCTGAGGGCCCGTTCACAGTGGACAACTGCAAAGTCTCTATTTTTCCAGACTATACACTGGAGGTTCAAAGAAGGAGGGCGTCATATCTAGAGGTGAAGAAAGTTCTACGAGATGAGGGGATCCAATATTCATTGATGTTCCCGGCCCGCCTCCGCATTGTATCAGATGGGCACTCCCACTTCTGCGATGACCCCAAAGTGGCTTAGGACTGGTTGGAGGCATACAAAACGGGGAAGCGATGGGAGAAATCAGGCATTCCCAGGGACAATTCGACAGAGAATTAAGGAAAAGGCCCAGGAGAAGGCCCCAGCGAGAGCGGCGGAAGAAGTCAAGTCCCTTGCAGACAGAGAGGGAGAGAGCTGCAGCACTGTGGGCGGTGGCAGAAATTGCCCACAGCTCGGAGATTCAGTCCGATTTGGGAACAGGCTCGGCTAAAGGTACGGAGGGTTCGGGATCTGAGGCATCCGGGATCAGCAGCATGGCCTTGCCGATAGTGACCCCTGGGACTCCGGATGACATCTTTGGATAAACAACTGGCGAGACACTGGAACACGGCCGGGTAAGATGGTGGACCTAGGTCATATAGACTCTGTGAAGCAGACGTGGCCTAGAAAGAACATATAGGGCTGATGCAGCAGGGCGAGATGCCAGATTTACTTAATTGGCTGCACCCCCCCGAGGGGTGGACACCACTATGGTTTCTACCCTAAGCTGGTGGTTAGTGACGAAAACAAAGTTTGGGCAGTCGACCGTTGTTGAGCCGCTCTGGGATAAGGGAGTTATATGTTATGGGGAGTTGTTCTTCTACACATTGTTGTTTTTTCCACTATATACAGATGGCTTCCGATATGTAGGGATTGCCTGGGATGGGTGGTGGGAAGCTGTGTTTTTACAAGATACCGCCAACCATGGCTACTGATACAGGCACTATTAGATTCCTCACCTGGAACGTGCGAGGGCTGGGGACCATGAATAAAAGATACACTGTGCACAGCTATCTGAGGAGGAGGGGGATACAGATCGCACTGATTCAAGAAACGCACCTCATACAGAGCAAAATTAAGATGCAACATAAAAGATGGAGGGGGAAGATATACGCAACAAACTATTCAGCCTTCGCCAGGGAGGTCTTGGTGTGGATTAAGCCAGGGGTCCCCTTAGATGTCACCAGTACTAAGATTGATAAAGAGGGGAGGTTTGTGTTGATAACTGGGAAACTGTGTGGCAGAGACATAGTAATAGGCAGTATCTACGCCCCAAACTATGATCAGTTAACTTTTCTGCGTAGTTTTTTAGCCCACTTGACAGACCAAGTGCCGGAAGACATAATAATAGGTGGAGATTTTAATTGTGTGCAGGATATAGCATTGGATCTCTCGCATCCCCCCCTCCCGGGGTCTCAGCCACATCGAACATCAATGGGGTTCCGGGAGTGGAGTGACCACTGGAGGTTAGTTGACACCTGGAGGGTGCAGAATGCAGCAGACAGGGAATACTCCTTTTTCTCCCCCCCTCCATCAACTATACACTAGGCTGGATGCTTTCCTCTGCTCTACAGGTATGAATGAGATGGTCACACATACAGAGTACCTGGGGCGCACCTGCTCTGATCATAGCCTACTGCTGCTGTTCCATCAACCACCGAGAACTAGACACCTGATCCCTATGTGGAGGTTTAGACCTGAAATGCTAGAAGATGGCCCATTCAAGGAATCCCTAGGCTCCTGTATAGAAACATACTTTGCCAAGAATGCACACTCTGCCTCCACAGTACTGGTGGAATGGGAAGCACTGAAGGTGGTGGTACGTGGACACTGCCTGAATCAGGCAGTTGGGGTCCGGAGAACTTTATGTAGAGAACTAGATGAGCTAGAGAAATGCCTCCAGGCAATTGACAATAGACAGGGACTGGATGGAACGGCATTAGCGGCCCTCTTGGATGCCAGATCCCTTTATAATGAGGCCTTGGAACGCCTGCGGAAATTCGACTATAAAGTACACCTGGCCAGGGTACATGATGAGGAGGGTAAATCAGGCCGATTATTAGCCAGGTTGATTAAACCGGAAACACAAGATTCTCACATCACACATTAGTAATGAAGCGGGTACGGTCATACATGAGCTGAGTGAGGTCAACACCCTCTTCCGAGAATATTATGAAAAATTATACACTGCCCCTTCCGCATCCCCCCAAGACAGGATTAGAGAATTTCTGGCACCTTTGCAGCTAATAGTCTTGGACGGTCAATACCTGGAACAACTGGGAGGGCCTGTGACACTAGCAGAGATAAGACAAGCCATAACCTTAATGACCGCAGGGAAGACACCAGGCCCAGATGGCCTCCCTGCCGAGTTCTATTCTACCTTTGCTGCACAATTGGCGCCCAGACTGGAAACCATGTATGCTACAGCACTGGAGCTGGGGCGGCTCCCGGACTCCACACAAAGTACCACGGTGATTCCACTCCCCAAATCCACTTCACCAGGGACTCGGGTGGGAGACTATAGGCCGTTATCCATGCTTAACATGGATTTTAACATTTTAAGTAAAGTACTGGCAATGAGATTGCTCCCCCATATGCCCACATTGATTCATGCAGACCAGAATGGGTTTATCCCCTTGCGAAACACCTCGTATAACCTGAGGAGACTCTACTCCATTCTATACCATCCAGAAGCCAAAACACAAGAGCAAGCAGCAATTTGTATCTGTAGGCCTAGAGAAGGCGTTCGATACAGTTAGCTGGTCTTATTTATTTGCATGCATGGAGCGAATGGGGCTTGGAGAGGGCTGGATCAACTGGGTTAAAATGTTATACGCCCGCCCAACTTGGAGAGTCAAAACGGGTGGAGCAGTCTCTGCCCAATGTGGGATATTTCGCGGTACGAGCCAGGGCTGCCCGATATTGCCTGTATTGTTCGCTTTGGCTATGGAGCCACTGGCGGCTTTGTTCCACCAAGGTGGGGCTGGAATGGGGCTGACAATAGATAGGAGACGGCATGTTATCTCTCTGTACGCTGATGACCTGTTGGTATACCTGAGTGAGGCAGGGCCCGGGTCGGCTACAGCCTTGCAGTATCTGGATAGGTTCGCTATCCTGACAGGACTGCGGGTGAACAGGTCAAAGACCTCTTCCCGGTGCCGGGACCACAGTCGAGACCACCTGCACTCCCGGACGACCTTAGCTGGGCCCAAAAGACTTTTAAATACCTGGGCATAAATATCTACCACTCCCTGGCTGATATGTGCGAGGGCAATTTGGATAGAGCGCTTCGCTCGCTCAGATCATGTGTAACCTTCTGGAGCTCATTGAAGCTGCCAGTAATGGCTCGTATATCACTGACCAAGATAGTTATGTTGCCCAGGTTACTATATTATTTTGTAAATCTCCCGCTGGTGCTACCTAGAAGCTAGTTTGCCCCCCTGGACTTGTTAGTACGGGACTTAATCCAGGGAGCGGGTCGTAGGAGGGTCTCGCTGACAATTCTGCGCCACCCAATCCGAAACGGAGGACTGGGAGTACCCACCTTCGAATATTCCTTCCTAGCCTCACAACTTCAGTGGCTGGCCCAGTGGCTAGAGGGAGCCAACATATAGGGAACATTCACGGACGGATTAAATGAGCACCCTACCCTTTTGCTAGCCAAGGTACTCGATCATAGGATTGTGACCCCCTATAGGTTGACATTACAAAACACAGCACTACAGTGCTGGAAGAGATGCTTGGCCAGGCTGCCCGAGCTCCCTAGGTATTCACCTCAGCTCCCCCTAATGGGTCTCCCGCATGGAACGCGGCACCAGATATTTACCTCGGAGCAAATGACGGAGTGGTCAGAGGCTGGCCTCAAGACGGTGGGTGACTGCTACCAAGACAAGACGCTGATTCCCTTTGCAGAATGGTGGAACAATATGAGCTACCAGTAGGACAGTTCTTGCAATATGAGGCCCTGGTATGTGCCTTCAGGGAGATATGGGACGGTGGTCAAGATGAGCCGTACACACACCCTTTATTGCATGCATTATTGTACCTGGGGGAAACTAGTCACCAAGTGAAGTGGTTCTACATGACCCTAGTGAAGGCGTCACTGACACCATTATCCAAACTCAGAGAACGCTGAGAACAAGTGGTAAATATACAACTCACAGATCGCAAGTGGGAGGGGGTCTTGGCTCCCACAAGTCAATATCTCGCAATACGCGACTGAAGTACATTCAGTTCAACTATGTGCACATGACTTACCTCAATCAATCAATCAGGGGTTTGTTAAATCGCGACTACTCACCCGTACGGGTCTCAAGGCGCTAGGGGTGGGGGGGGTGCAGGTTCCATTCCATCAAGGAGGGGGTCTGTCGAAGAGCCAGGTTTTGTGGTTTCTTGCGAAGATGGGGAGCGATGTTGTCTGTCTGAGGTGGAGCGGAAGGGCGTTCCATGCTTTGGCCGCGAGGAAGGAGAAGGAGCGGCCTCCCGATCTGGTCTTTCTGGTGCGGGGGACCACGGCGTAGGAGAGCTGGGCTGATCGTAGGGTCCTTTGGGGTGCGTGGAATTTGAGTCGGCTGTTCAGGTATGCTGGTCCGGTGCCGTGGAGGGCCTTGTGTGCGTGGGTGAGCATCTTGAAGGTGATTCTCGCCTCGACGGGGAGCCAGTGGAGTGTGCACAGGTGCTAGGAGATGTGGCAGTGTTTTGGCAGGTTGAGGACCAGTCGTGCAGCGGCGTTCTTGATGTTCTGTAGCTTGCGGGTGAGGTTTTTGTTTATTCCGGCGTAGAGTGCGTTGCCGTAGTCGAGTCTGCTGGTGACCAGGGCGCGAGTGACGGTCTTTCGGTGTTCGAGGGGGATCCATTTGAAGGTCTTACGAAGGAGGCGGAGGGTGTGGAAGCAGGAAGACGAGACAGAGTTGATCTGGCGGTCCATTTTGAGCTCGGAGTCCAGGATGATTCCCAGGTTGCGTGCGTGGTCTATGGGGGTTGGCGGTTTTCCGAGGGCGGGGGGCCACCAAGTGTCGCTCCAGGCGTCGGGGTTTGGGCCCATGATGAGTACTTCTGTTTTGTTGGTGTTTAGTTGTAGGCAGCTGTTTTTCATCCATTTGGCGACGTCTTCCATGCCTTCTCGAAAGTTGCGTCTGACGGTGTTGGGCTCGTTGGATAGGGAGAGGATGAGCTGGGTGTCGTCTGCGTATGACACGATGTTGAGTCCGTAGGTTCTGACGATGGGGGCAAGTGGAGCCATGTAGACGTTGAAGAGCGTCGGGCTGAGGGAGGAGCCCTGGGGGACTCCGCAGGTGGTAGGTGTGGGGTCCGAGAGGAAAGGGGGGAGTCTGACCCGCTGCGTCCTGCCGGAGAGGAAGGAGCAGATCCAGTCGAGGGCCTTGTCCTGGATTCCTACGTTGTAGAGTCTGCGTATTAGGGTGCGGTGGGAGACTGTGTCGAACGCCGCTGATAGGTCGAGGAGGATGAGGGCTACTGTTTGTCCTTTGTCCAGTAGGGTGCGGATGTCGTCTGTTGCGGTGAGGAGGGCGGTTTCCGTACTGTGGTTTTTTCTGAAGCCGGATTGGGAGGAGTCGAGGATGTTGTGTTCTTCAATGAATGTGGCGAGTTGGCTGTTGATGGCTTTCTCGATGACTTTCGCTGGGAACGGGAGCTGGGAGATGGGTCTGTAGTTTTTGAGGTCGGTGGGGTCCGCTGAGGGTTTCTTTAGGAGGGGGTTGACCTCGGCGTGTTTCCAGTCGTTGGGCACCGAGGCGGTCGCCAGGGAGCGGTTGATGGTGTGGCAGAGCATGGGTGCGATGGTGTCGGCGGCTCTGTTGAAGATGTGGTGGGGGCAGGGGTCCTTGGGGGCCCCTGAGTGGATTGACTTCATTGTCTTCAGTGTGTCTTCGGTGGTGAGGGCTGTCCAGTCGTCAATCGCTGGTTTCCGGGTGTCGGGGTGGTTGGTGAGGGTTCAGTGTGTTGGTTGTCTTCGTCGAAGTTGTCGTAGATGCTCTTGATTTTGTGGTGGAAAAAGGTGCTGAGTTTGTCGCAGAGGTCTTGTGAGGGAGGGATGTTCGTAGACTCGCTGGTGGGTTGGGCGAAGTCCTTGATGATGCTGAAGAGTTCCTTGCTGTTGTGCGCGTGGGTGGAGATTCTGTCTTCAATCGCTTTTTTCCTCATTTCTCTGATGAGTTGATGGTGGGCGTTGGTGGCGGCTCTGAAGTTGTTGTGGGCTTCTGTGGATTTGGTGTTCCTCCAGGCCTTTTCGAGGCGGCGGCATGTGCGTCTGGACTCTCGAAGTTTGGTGGTAAACCATCTGGCTTTCTTGGCGCGGGTATTGTTGTTTTTCTTGATGGGGGCTATGGTGTTGGTGCTGTCCGAGATCCATCTATGCAGGGTTCGGGCTGTGGTGTTGGGGTCGTCGTTTTCCACGATGGTTGGGGTGGAGTTGTTGAGTGAGGAGGTGAGCTGGTCATCGGTGATTTTGGTCCAGTTACTTCGTGGAAGCAGGTGATGGTGTCTGTGGATGGTGGGTGTTCTGAAGGTGAAGTGGACGCAACGATGGTCGGTCCATGGGAGTTCGGTGGTGTGGCTGAAGGTGATGGAGTTTCCTGTAGTGAAGAGGGGGTCGAGAGTGTGTCCTGCTGAGTGCGTGGGCTCGGTCACGATCTGGCGGAGTCCAATGTTGTGGAGGTTGTCCAGGAGGGATGTGGTGTTGGGGTCCAGTTGGTTGTTGAGGTGGAAGATGAGGTCTCCCAGCAGGGTGTAGTTGGTGGATGCGATGGCCTGCGGGGAGATAATGTCCGTGATGGAGTTGGTCCAGGGGGTCGGTAGATGAGGGTTCCTCGGAGGGTGTCGGTGGGGCTGGCCAGTATCTTGAAGTGAAGGTGTTCCATCAGTTCTGTGGGCTCGTCGGGGAGTGTGCTCAGGCAGAGGCTGGATTTGTGGACGATGGCGATTCCTCCTCCTGGGCGGGTGGGGCGGTCCTTCCTGGAGATCTTGTATCCTTGGGGGATGGCGATGGCAATGTCCGGTCCCGAGGTGGTGTTGGTCCAGGTTTCG
Source organism: Calotriton arnoldi (assembly GCA_963921515.1). Classification (NCBI taxonomy): domain Eukaryota; kingdom Metazoa; phylum Chordata; class Amphibia; order Caudata; family Salamandridae; genus Calotriton; species Calotriton arnoldi. The sequence continues at coordinate 708,343 of CAWUFW010008808.1, read as the reverse complement.
GTGAAGAACGCTACGTCCTGGGTGGTGCTGTCGAGGAGGTCCCAGATTTCTGTGGCGTGTTTGTGGAGGGATCGGATGTTGAGGAGGATGCATTGCAGTGTCTTCGGTTCGGTTGTGTTCTTGTGGGCGGGTTGTGCTGGATCCGTGTTCTTGGCGGTGCTGCAGGTGTGCCGTCAGCGGTGACAGCTGAAGGGTCCGTGGGTGTCGGCTGGCGATGCTAGCTTGCAGTTGTTGTTGCGGCCTGGGTTGAGTGCGTGGAGTGCTGCTGGGTCGTAGCGTTGGCGGGGCGGAGGTCCAGGGTTCCTGGCGCTGGTCGCGGACGGGTCGCAAACGTGCGCAGACGGGCTTGCCTTTGATGCGCCTTCGGTGCACCAGCGGCGCGCCCGCAGCTCCGCGGCCGCTGTGCGGCCGCGCAGTGGCCGCCATTAACTAGGGGTCGGGGAGGGCTGGACAGCTGGGAGGCGGGAGCGGGGAGGGAGCTGGATTGGGCCGGTCGCGCTGGGGGGTGGGGCCGCGGGGGCAGCAGCGGCGGGGAAAGGTAAAGGAAGGAAATAAGGGATAAAGAAAAAAGGGAAAATAAGCAGAAATAAGACACAAAAGAGCAGAGATGCAGAAAAGTGCAGAAAGGTGAAAGATAAAAGAGGGTAGAAAAACGAGTGAAAGAGCAGAGCGAGAGGAAGGGAAAATGAGCAGAAATAAGGCACAAAAGAGCAGAGATGCAGAAAAGTGCAGAAAGGTGAAAGATAAAAAGGGTAGAAAAACGAGTGAAAGAGCAGAGTGAGAGGAAGGAGACAGAGGTCCACTGGACCACCAGGGATGAGGCGCAGGGAAACCTGCGGGTGGAGGAGGGCCTCGATCACCAACACTCAAGAGTGCAGGGGCAGGGGCAGGCCTCACTTAATGGTGGAGCTGCGAGGGTGGGAGAGCAATTTCACTGACAATAAGTCAGTGGTCTTGCTCGCCTGTCCCCGCAGTGGCCGCCATTAAGTAGGGGTCGGGGAGGGCTGGACAGCTGGGAGGCGGGAGCGGGGAGGGGAGCTGGATTGGGCTGGTCGCGCTGGGGGGGGAGGGGCCGCGGTGGCAGCAGCGGCGGGGAAAGGTAAAGGGAGAAAATAAGGGATAAAGAAAAAAGGGAAAATAAGCAGAAATAAGGCACAAAAGAGCAGAGATGCAGAAAAGTGCAGAAAGGTGAAAGATAAAAGAGGGTAGAAAAACGAGTGAAAACGAGTGAAAGAGCAGAGCGTGAGGAAGGGAAAATGAGCAGAAATAAGGCACAAAAGAGCAGAGATGCAGAAAAGTGCAGAAAGGTGAAAGATAAAAAGGGTAGAAAAACAAGTGAAAACGAGTGAAAGAGCAGAGTGAGATGATGGAGACAGAGGTCCACTGGACCACCAGGGATGAGGTGCAGGGAAACCTGCGGGTGGAGGAGGGCCTCGATCACCAACACTCAAGAGTGCAGGGGCAGGCCTCCCTTAATGGTGGAGCTGCGAGGGTGAGAGAGCAATTTCACTGACAATGAGTCCGCACAGGCTCCGACTGATACATGGAGGTGAGACGAGGACGTGCCATCAGTGCGATCTACAAGATGCTGACTTTATCCACATGGTTTGGAAATGCCCAATACTGACCCCCTACTGGACGGAGGTAGTGCAGAGGACAGGGGCGACGCTGGGGAGGGAGTTGAATAGCTCTGTGGAGGTCTGCTTGCTGGGTCTCTTTCCCCGCCCATTGAAGCGAAAAGTAGGAAATAAATTCATTGACCTAGCCATGGTCTTGCTAAGAGGCGGGTGGCGCTGTCTTGGAAAGATGGAAGAGGGCCACAAATAGAGAAATGGAAAAGAGACCTTGCGGACTGGGCCGAAGCAGAGGGGATGGCACTCCTTAGGGAAGAAGGGAGTGCGCAAGCGACCTATTGCGGACCAATGGAGGGAGCTGGGAAGGGCTTGGGAGAGTCTAGAGCTGGAAAATTAGGATCCTGGCAGTGAGGGAGCTGTAGGGGCATTGGCTAGAGCGCCTGAACACACATAGTGGAGAGGTAATGCGCAAAATAGGCAGGGAATCTCAAATAGGATGGAACATATAGTACGCAGTGTGTCATAAATTAGGATAGCATGCGGCTGACAGAGGGGGGAAACACCACGGACCCTGACCCCAGCATAGATCCTACACACACACCCAGGTACCCCAATAAATAGACTAGCATTGAACAAACCCGTATGCGGAAATAAGTTGAATACGTTTAGTAAGTTACACTGGGTTTGGTTAAGTTTATGACTGGTTTCCATATTATTCGAAGATACAGGAAAGCGAACACAAGGTAACCGCAGAAGAGGACAAAAGAGAACTAGACAGCAAAGAAAGACAACACCCACGAACTAACGGGCATATTACATGGTCATGAATACATTTGAGAATGTCTGACCAGAGTGGATATGAGACACTGTTTATATAATGCTGTTGAGTTGTAAAGTGTATAACCGCAAAAATTTCACAAAAAGTCTTGATTGATATGCATGTATCCGGAAATGTGCTGAAATAATATTGGAAATGCCAATAAACAAATGTTTAAAAAAACAAACCAGTGCAACACACACCTTTACCATGCATGTCATTACCACAAACTTACATATGGGTACATTATAAGTGCCTTTACCATGCATACTTTTACATCGCATTATTAAATCATATTAAATGTAATACTTTTGCATTAAAGAAATCTAGTAAATACTGGAACAATACGTAAAATAAGGTAACACAGTATCATTTTTTACACACATTTTATATACAATAAGTATTGCAGAAATCGTAGCAAAATATAACTTGTACCTTAATAAACACCTTTACTTTTTTTCATTTACACAGTAGTCCTTCCTTTATTTTAACCCTGTCTGTGTAGCTTGTCCCCAAACAAGATGGTTGTCGTTAAATGTGAGGAAGTTAAAAAAAACGTCTTTTTCACCCAACGAAATAAATATACATTCTTTTCAGATTGTAAACCATAATAAAAAGTACATTCCAAAACATACTTTATAATGAATTACCGATTATCATGTAAAAACATATAAATTCAGCTGTCCACCATTTTGTGCTCAGTGGTACACTGACTTCGATCTTGACCACATATACCATTGAGAGCAGGAGAGAAAGAGACATTGCTGTTCTACCACTGCTACCTATCCACACAAGTAAGTACAACGGTTACAATAAACACCCTTAGTATTAACCAGCTAATTCCCAAAAACATTTATGAATGACATTTTTTTAATTTACAGAGAATATCCAAAGTAGCACCACACTTGATTTTGAGTAAATTCACTAGAGTCCTAGAATCATAAGTCACCATACAAAGCATTATTCCGAATAAAAAAAAGAATAAACCTGTAATTATTATTATTTTTTTCAAACAAATGACGTAACTGGACATCTAGGTACATAACTTACCTCAGGGCAGGTGCTGTACAGCGACAGGGGGCGAAATTACTATTCTGACTCCTCTGAGTACTTACCTTAGGGCAGTTTCAGGACACAGATGGGGTGCAAAATTACTATTTTTACCGCCAGGTACTTACCTCAGAGCAGGTGCTGGACAGTGACTGGGGACTTTCTATTGCAATTACAGATATCGCCTTAGTAGGCAGGCCATATACGTTATAAGATGCAGGTTTATTGAATAAGATATGTCTTAGTTACAGATTATAAATTGAGGGGCAGATTTACAAGCCCCCTGCGCCACCAGTACGTCACTTTTCGTGACGTACTGGTGGCGCAGGGGCTCCTCGATATTTACAAGGAGAGGAAAAGCCACCATGCGTGACTTTTTCTCTCTTGTAAATACCGTCCCTTCACACGCAGCACTTTGCGTTGAAGGGGCGTTCCATGGGTGTTGCTGTGGGTGTTCCCACGCAACACCCATGGAACAAGACACATCTCCAGATTTACGAGTAATCGTAACTCTGGAGATGCGTGTGAATGCTACGCCACCCTAGAGGTGGCGTAGCGAGGCGCACCGAGGAGAAATGTTTTCATTTCTCCTCGTTTTTCCTCTTTCAATGCGTGCTGCATTCTGCAGCATGCATTGAAAGAGGAAAAGCCTGTACTGATTGTTTTTGTGCAGAAAGGTGCCCCTTCCTGCACAAAAACAATCTCCCCATGGCGCAGGCATCCTTGCACCATGGTGCAAGGGTGCTCTGCGCCGGCGCTTGGCAGCTGTTTGTGCGCCAGCGCAGGGGAGAGCACAGGAATGCGACATATTCTTGTAAATATGTCGCATTCCTGTGCTCTGAAAGTGCCGCAGCGTGGCGCAGCCAAAGGGCTTGCAGCGCCACGCTGCGGCACTTTCTTGTAGATCTGCCCCTGAATGTATATGCCCCACCAGGCGCTGTATCCAACTGCTCAGCCCACTCTCTCCAGCTGACACGCTCACATGGCAAGCACTCAACATTCCATTACATCACACACACTGGCTGAGCAGCATGTAACAGGGAAACTAGACAAAGAATTAATTACACCTAAATTAGGATGTAACACCCCCCCTTAGAAAATAATAAAAATACATCAGGAAACGTAAGATAGAAAATCTTAACAAATAATACCACTTTCCCTCATAGAAAATCTTTTCAAATAACAACACACTTTACAGCACAGTTTTAGGACTCAACCACAAAATGGGTATATTTTAACCCACACCAACTCATTCAAGCAGGAGGGTCCTAGGGAAGTTTAAAGACCTGCACAGGATTATATCCCCAAATAATCACGAACTGAAAACTACGCACCAAATCCTTGGGTCTATTATAAATCTGAATAATACAGAAAAGGGTTTTTATTTTTAAGAAAAAGAATAATTTGAAGCAAGCTCTTTTATAAAAAACACAGCCTATAACACACAGATCTAACAGTGGAAAATTCCCTTTTCAGGACGAAATCCCTCACTCACCAAAGGTGACATGCTTCATCATATGGGATTCTCCTCTTAAGAGAAAAACCTAGTTGTCTTGAGGGCTACAACCCCCTCTCTGAGAGGGAGGAGCTCAGGGATGTTTTCAAATTCTAATTTATTGCAAATATTCTTAATCCACATGTGATGAGCAAAATAGTGTGAGTGAGGGCGCAGCGCAAAAAGAAATAAACAATGGGCAAGAAAGTGAAAATAAAACTAGCTAGGGGGTGCAAAAAATATATATTTTTTATTCTGGAGCACCCTCTGCCAGGATTAAAAACAATGCACCAGCGACATGGATCTAAGTCGCGATTGTATGGTGGACAATAGTGGTCAACATGTTTCAGCCAACAAATGCCCCTAACTCGGGCGAGGCTTTCTTCAGGACCTATAAAGATGCTGCTGCTTTAGTGCTCAAGTGAATAAACAAAAAAAGGATATAAGAACGAGATACGTTCATGTTACATCTGCTCCGGACGGTAAATTTGCCTATTGGAAACAAAATCATTTATTCAGAACTGTGTCTCTTATATAAAGATGATGCAACTGTGAGTTTAAATAGAAAGGAAAGGGGAAAACCCTTACCCGCTCTTGCTAGGCAAAGAACTGTACCTCAACCTGGCAACAGCTCAGGATGGGGGCACCGCTCTGTAAAGAAGAAAGTGGTGCAACTATCAAAAAATGCCTGATATCCTCTTCTGAATCATGTGACAGTATAACTAGACTACAGTAGTCAAAAGATGCTAAGAGCATAAAATGTAGGAAAACCTGATGGAATCAAGGGACTGACCCAGGTATCCAGCCTAAACAATGTCTCAGTAATTAAATGATCGTGGATGCACACGGTTGGAACATGCATATGACATGCAGGATCAACACCCCTTGGTTAATACTGTTCTCAAGAAAAACAACGATACTGATCTCTCTGATATACATGATAAAAGGTAACGCTCTATAAGCAGTGCTAGATAGATTAACATATATCATCACTTAATCACTTGGTTCTTACAACGTAAGGAAAAAGGATCCTTTCATTTTGACAAGTTTAACTCAGCCCACTATTCAAAGCTACAAAATGAGATCCTATCCTTAACTCTACACCGCTTCCTACTAGAATGCATGCACAGCCCACGGTAAAGATATTAAACCCTCTGGACACAACCATAGAGCCTAAAGGGCCATGCCCCGCCACTCGACTCACCTCTCCGTCGATACCCCGAGCTCTAAATGAGCCTGCAACCGGAGGTGAGCATCTGTGGCCAGGGTGCTCGTTTATATACTAGTCTGTTCACGATCTGCTACAGCTGTGGAAACCGCAATCCCCTGTACAAATGCGCAGGCGCTCATTAACTGATGCTAGCTTTCACGCATGCGCAGTTTTATTTTTCATCAACGGGGGTTTATACATTGAAAACCAAAACTGATTCATAATCATTTGACTGTTATAAACTACAGACATCGTTAAGATAAAAACCGCGGTAAGCACCATGCGGTTTCTAATGTATTTAACGACACTACTAAGCGCGGAAATACTACGTGCATGCGCTCTACAGATCATGCCCGCTGGGATATGTAGTTTCGAAAGCCTGAGACCACACAATCTTAATCTAGGGAATAAGAAAGGAGAGGCTACCCCAGCGTTACCATCATGATTTTGCTCGTATGATTGTAGCATATTCCATAGTCCTTAAGATCTTAAAAGACATAATAAAAATAGAATACATTGAGCTTTGAAAACAATACTGATGCCTCTCATTCATTCAACACACTGAATGGACACATAGACCCTCTCTATAGACTAACACCAATTACGAAAATGCCTATGTCTAATCAGTATATCGTGGACTCAAGAGACATAAAACCTGTGTTACAACTATGTTAGTGCAGCGTCCATTCACTCGCTAAGATCAGTACGTGCATGTTTGTTATCAAAAGGCAGATAAAACCTAAAGGGGGCAGCACAGTTAATCTTTTTTCATATATATTAGTGTTAGTGGTCCAGAGTGTTAAACCATAGAGGCATAGTTACTCTTTATAACGATACCCAAGGAATATCGTCATTCAGCCCTATGCTATCACTGTTCAATCTGTGCACCCAACGTTGCTCTCGTCTGAATAGATAGGTATGGATGTCGGTGACGTGATTTGGAATGGATGGTTTCTCAAGAACCGTCCACCTTAGATCTTGAGGGGAATGATTAGTTTCAAGAAAATGATTGGTCAATTTTGTTGATGATTTTCTGCAACGAATTGTACTCTTGTGTTCTAAGATACGGGTTTTGACTTTACGTGTAGTCATACCCACGTATCTTAATTTGCAGGGGCAAGTAATCAAATAAATTAGTTGTTCACTATTACAATTCGTGTGATTGCCTAATACCCAGGGTCTAGATGACCCAATGTCTATTTCAGTAGTGTGAGTAGTTTGAGGACAAGCTGCACACGAACCACAAGGGAAATGTCCTTTCACTGGCGGCATACCCCAAAGCAAATCCTGTTGACCCTTCTTCTTGCATCTAGGTCTTGTATGTACTAACCAATCTTTAATGTTCGTACTACGTTTGAATGCAAAAAGTGGGCGTGGCAATGGCATAGTGCCAATGTTCAATATTTTCCAGTTGGAAAGAATACTCTTCTTGATTTTGTTGGAAAAGTTGCAAAACGTATTCACACAGGTCAGTCTATTATTCGCTTCTTTGGGTTCTCCAAGTTCTCTAAGTGCTGCTTTGTTGTTGTTAGCAGCCCGTTTTAAAGATTTCTTCACAAGTTTCTTCGGATAGTGCCTCGCTTGTAATTGGACTGCCAAATTCTGTGCATGTTCTTGATATTTGATGGTTGACGAGCAATTCCTTCTAATGCGTAAGAATTGTCCAAACGGCAAATTCTCATGCAGAGCTTTGGGATGGAAACTCTTGTATGACAATAATGAGTTCCTTGACATCGGTTTCTTATACAACTCAGTGCTAAGGCCGCCGTCAACAGGGAAAATTCTGATATCCAAGAAGGGTAGGCCAGTGTTACTATACTCACAGGTAAAGTTTAGGTAATCATTCCTGCCATTTAGCCGTACCTAAAATTCTACAATGGTTGATGGTGCCCCTCTCCAGATCACTAACACATCATCGATGTATCGTTTCCATAACCGTATATGATCTTTATACGGATTCTCACTGCTGAAGATATGATCCTGTTCAAACACATGAACATAGAGGTTTGCCAAACTGGGGGCACAAACACTCCCCATAGAAGTCCCTGAGATTTGAAGGAAGAGTTGGTCCTCAAATTTAAAGAAGTTCTCTTTCATAACTAGCCGGGCACAAGCAGTGATAAAAGGTACTGGCGTGATGGTATCTGGAGCTTTTTGCATCAGGAGAGTCTCAATGGTGGATAAGGTTTCGTCTTGAGGAGTGCACGTGTACAAAGATTCCACGTCGAAGGTCACAAGGAAATCACGTTCAATGTCAAATTGTATATCTTCTACCAAGCGCAAAACATCCTTTGTGTCTTTCAAATATGTTGGCATTTTGCTTACCAAAGGCCTCAGAAAATAATCCACAAAAGTGGAAAGAGGTTCAAGCAAGGAGCCTAACCCTGAAACAATGGGACGACCTGGAGGTGGTATACGATTCTTGTGCACTTTAGGTAGTGCATAAAAATATGGAATGACCGGATGGGCTTTAGTCAGGAAAAGAGCTTCTTGTGTAGTAATCCATCCATTCGTGCTTGCTTCTTCCACTAGAGTTTTAATTTCAATCTCCAGTCTCTTAGTCGGATCATCTCTTAATGGTTTGTAGAAGCGGGTATCTTCCAATTGTCTGAGACACTCTGCCCTGTAGGAGGAGGTATCCATTATGACTATGGCTCCCCCTTTATCCGCGGGCTTGATGGTTATAGTATCGTCATTCGCCAAAGTCTGTACTGCTTTACGTTCTTTGTACGTCAAATTTTGATACTGCCTATCCTTGCTGGCACAGATGTTTGTAACTTGAGTCATTACCTCTTTTTCAAAAGTCAAAACCTGTGATGGTACTTGCTGTGCAAGAGGGTTAAATGTTGATCTCATCTTCAGGCCTGTGTTGGTATCGACCTCATCATCCATATTCTGCACCCTGTCTCTAAAAAAGAAATTAAGACGAATCTTGCAAAAGAACCGGGCAAGTTCTTGTTTTATCACAAAAGAGTCACCTCGATGTGAGGGAACAAAGCCCAAACCTTTATTCAACAGGGCTTGTTCATCCGTATTCAGAGTACGACTACTCAGGTTGATAACTAGATCGTTTCGTTGCTCGATCCCGCTTGAGCCTCTGTCATGCTCCGGGTCGTCCGAACAGGGGGGGTGTCCGCCCAATGTACCTGGGCTTGTTGATTCCGACGTTTCCCTCTGGATCTGCCTTGGCCAAACCCTAAAAAAGGCTGTTGTGAATACATTTGTGGATGTTGCTGATATTGATACAAATGACCCTGTGGTGGTACATTTGGAAACCCAAAAGGTCCTGGTGCCCACCACTGAGGAGGTGGAGGGGGTGGAGGGACTCCTCGGTACCCTCTCCAGTTACTTCTATTCCTACGAGCAGGACCTTTGAATCCAGATTCGCCCTGATACGAGTTCCTCTGAATCGCTTGACCAATCTTCACTGCCTGATGTGGAATAGTTTGAACCATACCTTTTCCCTTGTCGATTGAATTGGGGAGGAACATACTCCGCACTTGTGTACGGGTATACCTTTTCCATGGAAAACCGTGCAAGGTCTTTCTTGAATTTATTAATCTTTAACGTTAAAACTGAGTCTTTAAACTCTTTGTTGCTCTTATTATTCTCTTCGTTCTGTTTCTTGAACAAAGCACCTGATAAAGTCACCCGGATCTGGGATTCTAATGTCTGTATCTCTATAAGGATCGTATCTGCAATCCGTTTAGCTGTGTTTATTATTAGGATTAACCAGTCCCGGGTACACCGCCATGCCACCAGTGACCAATCCTTAAGAAACAGTTTGTCTTCTAAGAACAAACGGGGCGCGTTGGTAACTATCAGCCCGGTAGGTGCACAGTTGCCCCTCAAATATTCTGTCATGATAGCACCATGTATGTAAATGCGCGAATGAGATTTTCTGAGCAATAAAAGTTTAGACCAATCATCTCCTTGTGTCACAGGGCCTCCTTGAAAGGTGTCTATTATGCTGGGTGTGCTTAGAATGGATTCTGCAACCGTGTCATCAAAAGTCAAGCCTAGTCTCTCAGCCATCTTGAATCTAAGAAAATATTAGATGAATTAAAGGCAGGGTAACTGGTGTCTCCGTCTATCCAAAAAGTGAACCTACATAAAGCTCCTAATAGAAAACGAATATCCTGCTACAATATTCGTGAGAAAAACAGGACCCGCAGCCTCAGCTGCTCAAAGATACATTACACACCAACTCATTCAAGCAGGAGGGTCCTAGGGAAGTTTAAAGACCTGCACAGGATTATATCCCCAAATAATCACGAACTGACAACTACGCACCAAATCCTTGGGTCTATTATAAATCTGAATAATACAGAAAAGGGTTTTTATTTTTAAGAAAAAGAATAATTTGAAGCAAGCTCTTTTATAAAAAACACAGCCTATAACACACAGATCTAACCGTGGAAAATTCCCTTTTCAGGACGAAATCCCTCACTCACCAAAGGTGACATGCTTCATCATATGGGATTCTCCTCTCAAGAGAAAAACCTAGTTCTCTTGAGTGCTACAACCCCTCTCTGAGAGGGAGGAGCTCAGGGATGTTTTCAAATTCTAATTTATTGCAAATATTCTTAATCCACATGTGATGAGCAAAATAGTGTGAGTGAGGGCGTAGCGCAAAAAGAAATAAACAATGTGCAAGAAAGTGAAAATAAAACTAGCTAGGGGGCGCAAAAATATATATTTTATTCTGGAGCACCCTCTGCCAGGATTAAAAACAATGCACCAGCGACATGGATCTAAGTCGCGATTGTATGGTGGACAATAATGGTCAACATGTTTCAGCCAACAAATGCCCCTAACTCGGGCGAGGCTTTCTTCAGGACCTATAAAGATGCTGCTGCTTTAGTGCTCAAGTGAATAAACAAAAAAAGGATATAAGAACGAGATACGTTCATGTTACATCTGCTCCGGACGGTAAATTTGCCTATTGGAAACAAAATCATTTATTCAGAACTGTGTCTCTTATATAAAGATGATGCAACTGTGAGTTTAAATAGAAAGGAAAGGGGAAAACCCTTACCCGCTCTTGCTAGGCAAAGAACTGTACCTCAACCTGGCAACAGCTCAGGATGGGGGCACCGCTCTGTAAAGAAGAAAGTGGTGCAACTATCAAAAAATGCCTGATATCCTCTTCTGAATCATGTGACAGTATAACTAGACTACAGTAGTCAAAAGATGCTAAGAGCATAAAATGTAGGAAAACCTGATGGAATCAAGGGACTGACCCAGGTATCCAGCCTAAACAATGTCTCAGTAATTAAATGATCGTGGATGCACACGGTTGGAACATGCATATGACTAACCCTGGGCAAAGCACTACGCTACGCTCGCGTAGTTTGCGAAGTTTGCGCTACTTCGCACAACGCGAATTGCACGTAGCACAGTGCAAACACGCGTAGCGTAGCGTAGTGCAACAGTCATTTTGCTTGCTCGCGGTCCTCAACGTCAAGTTGGCGACCGCGAGCAAGCAAAATGACATCCCGGCGAGACTTTTTCTCGCTTCGCGATCAGCAACATCAAGTTGCCGATCGCGAGCGTGGAAAATAAACCTCCCGGCGAGATTCTCAACGCGGGAAGGTCAGGTTTCTCATTGCGAGTGGTCGCTATGCTCGCGACCGCCGCGATGAGAAACTACCAGTCCACGTTGAGAAAGCTGCCGCCGAGTAAAAATCTACTCGAGCGGCAGTAAAAGACAGCTTGCACCTTGCAAGATGCCGTTTCAATGATTGCACAGTGCGGACAAGCATCCGGCACTGTGCAATCATTGCGAACAGCGCACTACGCAGTTCGCGTAGTGCTACGCGTAGCTCGCGTAGTGCGAACTGCACTTTGCGTAGCTTCGCGTAGCGCTACTTCGCGAACTACGCCCAGGCTTACATATGACATGCAGGATCAACACCCCTTGGTTAATACTGTTCTCAAGAAAAACAACAATACTGATCTCTCTGATATACATGATAAAAGGTAACGCTCTATAAGCAGTGCTAGATAGATTAACATATATCATCACTTAATCACTTGGTTCTTACAACGTAAGGAAAAAGGATCCTTTCATTTTAACAAGTTTAACTCAGCCCACTATTCAAAGCTACAAAATGAGATCCTATCCTTAACTCTACACCGCTTCCTACTAGAATGCATGCACAGCCCACGGTAAATATATTAAACCCTCTGGACACAACCATAGAGCCTAAAGGGCCATGCCCCGCCACTCGACCTCACCTCTCCGTCGATACCCCGAGCTCTAAATGAGCCTGCAACCGGAGGTGAGCATCTGTGGCCAGGGTGCTCGCTTATATACTAGTCTGTTCACGATCTGCTACAGCTGTGGAAACCGCAATCCCTGTACTAACGCGCAGGCGCTCATTAACTAATGCTAGCTTTCACGCATGCGCAGTTTTATTCTTCATCAATGGGGGTTTATACATTGAAAACCAAAACTGATTCATAAGCATTTGACTGTTATAAACTACAGACATCGTTAAGATAAAAACCGCGGTAAGCACCATGCGGTTTCTAATGTATTTAACAACACTACTAAGCGCGGAAATACTACGCGCATGAGCTCTACAGATCATGTCCGCTGGGATATGTAGTTTCGAAAGCCTGAGACCACACAATCTTAATCTAGGGAATAAGAAAGGAGAGGCTACCCCAGCCTTACCATCATGATTTTGCTCGTATGATTGTAGCATATTCCATAGCCCTTAAGATCTTAAAAGACATAATAAAAATAGAATACATTGAGCTTTGAAAACAATACTGATGCCTCTCATTCATTCAACACACTGAATGGACACATAGACCCTCTCTATAGACTAACACCAATTACGAAAATGCCTATGTCTAATCAGTATATCGTGGACTCAAGAGACATAAAACCTGTGTTACAACTATGTTAGTGCAGCGTCCATTCACTCGCTAAGATCAGTACGTGCATGTTTGTTATCAAAAGGCAGATAAAACCTAAAGGGGGCAGCACAGTTAATCTTTTTCATATATATTAGTGTTAGTGGTCCAGAGTGTTAAACCATAGAGGCATAGTTACTCTTTATAACGATACCCAAGGAATATCGTCATTCAACCCTATGCTATCACTGTTCAATCTGTGCACCCAACGTTGCTCTCGTCTGAATAGATAGGTATGGATGTCGGTGACGTGATTTGGAATGGATGGTTTCTCAAGAACCGTCCACCTTAGATCTTGAGGGGAATGATTAGTTTCAAGAAAATGATTGGTCAATTTTGTTGATGATTTTCTGAAACGAATTGTACTCTTGTGTTCTAAGATACGGGTTTTGACTTTACGTGTAGTCATACCCATGTATCTTAATTTGCAGGGGCAAGTAATCAAATAAATTAGTTGTTCACTATTGCAATTCGTGTGATTGCCTAATACCCAGGGTCTAGATGACCCAATGTCTATTTCAGTAGTGTGAGTAGTTTGAGGACAAGCTGCACACGAACCACAAGGGAAATGTCCTTTCACTGGCGGCATACCCCAAAGCAAATCCTGTTGACCCTTCTTCTTGCATCTAGGTCTTGTATGTACTAACCGATCTTTAATGTTCGTACTACGTTTGAATGCAAAAAGTGGGCGTGGCAATGGCATAGTGCCAATGTTCAATATTTTCCAGTTGGAAAGAATACTCTTCTTGATTTTGTTGGAAAAGTTGCAAAACGTATTCACACAGGTCAGTCTATTATTCGCTTCTTTGGGTTCTCCAAGTTCAATAAGTGCTGCTCTGTTGTTGTTAGCAGCCCGTTTTAAACATTTCCTCACAAGTTTCTTCGGATAGTGCCTCGCTTGTAATTGGACTGCCAAATTCTGTGCATGTTCTTGATATTTGATGGTTGACGAGCAATTCCTTCTAATGCGTAAGAATTGTCCAAACGGCAAATTCTCACGCAGAGCTTTGGGATGGAAACTCTTGTATGACAATAATGAGTTCCTTGACATCGGTTTCTTATACAACTCAGTGCTAAGGCCGCCGTCAACAGGGAAAATTCTGATATCCAAGAAGGGTAGGCCGGTGTTACTATACTCACAGGTAAAGTTTAGGTAATCATTCCTGCCATTTAGCCATACCTGAAATTCTACAATGGTTGATGGTGCCCCTCTCCAGATCACTAACACATCATCGATGTATCGTTTCCATAACCGTATATGATCTTTATACGGATTCTCACTGCTGAAGATATGATCCTGTTCAAACACATGAACATAGAGGTTTGCCAAACTGGGGGCACAAACACTCCCCATAGAAGTCCCTGAGATTTGAAGGAAGAGTTGGTCCGCAAATTTAAAGAAGTTCTCTTTCATAACTAGCCGGGCACAAGCAGTGAGGGTTTAATATATTTACCGTGGGCTGTGCACGCATTCTAGTAGGAAGCAGTGTAGAGTTAAGGATAGGATCTCATTTTGTAGCTTTGAATAGTGGGCTGAGTTAAACTTGTTAAAATGAAAGGATCCTTTTTCCTTACGTTGTAAGAACCAAGTGATTAAGTGATGATATATGTTAATCTATCTAGCACTGCTTATAGAGCGTTACCTTTTATCATGTATATCAGAGAAATCAGTATCGTTGTTTTTCTTGAGAACAGTATTAACCAAGGGGTGTTGATCCTGCATGTTCCAACCGTGTGCATCCACGATCATTTAATTACTGAGACATTGTTTAGGCTGGATACCTGGGTCAGTCCCTTGATTCCATCAGGTTTTCCTACATTTTATGCTCTTAGCATCTTTTGACTACTGTAGTCTAGTTATACTGTCACATGATTCAGAAGAGGATATCATGCATTTTTTGATAGTTGCACCACTTTCTTCTTTACAGAGCGGTGCCCCCATCCCTGAGCTGTTGCCAGGTTGAGGTACAGTTCTTTGCCTAGCAAGAGCGGGTAAGGGTTTTCCCTTTCCTTTCTATTTAAACTCACAGTTGCATCATCTTTATATAAGAGACACAGTTCTGAATAAATGATTTTGTTTTCAATAGGCAAATTTACCGTCCGGAGCAGATGTAACATGAACGTATCTCGTTCTTATATCCTTTTTGTTTATTCACTTGAGCACTAAAGCAGCAGCATCTTTATAGGTCCTGAAGAAAGCCTCGCCCGAGTTAGGGGCATTTGTTGGCTGAAACATGTTGACCATTATTGTCCACCATACAATCGCGACTTAGATCCATGTCGCTGGTGCATTGTTTTTAATCCTGGCAGAGGGTGCTCCAGAATAAAATATATATTTTTTGCGCCCTAGCTAGTTTTATTTTCACTTTCTTGCACATTGTTTATTTCTTTTGCGCTGCGCCCTCACTCACACTATTTTGCTCATCACATGTGGATTAAGAATATTTGCAATAAATTAGAATTTGAAAACATCCCTGAGCTCCTCCTTCTCAGAGAGGGGGTTGTAGCCCTCAAGAGAACTAGGTTTTTCTCTTGAGAGGAGAATCCCATATGATGAAGCATGTCACCTTTGGTGAGCGAGGGATTACGTCCTGAAAAGGGAATTTTCCACGGTTAGATCTGTGTGTTATAGGCTGTGTTTTTTATAAAAGAGCTTGCTTCAAATTATTCTTTTTCTTAAAAATAAAAACCCTTTTCTGTATTATTCAGATTTATAATAGACCCAAGGATTTGGTGCGTAGTTTTCAGTATATTTTAACCCACCCTCAAACAGTGGGAAATGAGTCTCTTCCAACCCACGCTCATCCTAAACACGGAGCATCTTGTGAATATAAAAATAAATCTTGAATCTCTTCCACCAGAACTCATCTAATAACAGGGTATCTTGTGCACAACAAACTGGGTATCTTCCAACGCTCACTCAAACAGTAGGCATAGAGCATCTTTCAACCCTCGCTTGTCCTGAACAACAGGACATTACATACATTCGGAAATGGGTCTCTTTAAAACCACAATCACTAATAGCCAATATGGGTATTTTTCAACCCTTACTAGAGCAGTAGGCTAAGGGTATCTCTCAACCCTTACTACAGCAGTAGGCAAAGGGTATCTTTCAACCCTTACTACAGCAGCAGGCAAAGAGTATCTTTCAACCCTCGCTCATCCTTGTAACAGGACGCTACCTAAACTTAGAACCACTCATCCCAAACAAAACACGCACACACACTCTCTCCTGCATGGCAGGACCAGGGGCACTATATATGAAATGCTACTTACATTAAAGACTCTCCTCCACTGGAACAAATTCACTCCTTGCAAACTTACTGCATATGCAATTTCAACGGTAAGTAGACATAATATCAAGTTTAAAATATCGTTGTATCATAATATCGAGTTTTTAATGTCGATAGTCAAAAATATTGTGGTTTATTATATCGATGTCAAGAATATCGATTTAGTGTGCTTTATAAAATATCGTTGTGAAAAATATCGATTTAGAAAATATCGTTATTAAAAAATATCGATTTTGTAAATGAAGTGTATTTTTTATTATAGTATATATTTGTAAATATACTAATAATTTGTAATACATTGGATATGTTTTATTGAAAAATTGTTTTAGGAGCGGGATGTTGGGTTTATAGGGGATAAGGCTGGGGAGTGTTTTAAAAAAAAAATGTAATTTAAATATTTTTTAAGTAATATTAAAGAAATTTAAAATTGTTTTTTAGGAGCAGAATGTTGGGGTTATAGGGGATAAGGGTGGGGAGTGTTTTAAAAAAATTATTAGAAATTGTAACTTTTTTTAGTAAAAATGAAAAAATTTAACAATGTTTGTTAGGAGCTAAGGGGTCTATTACGATGACGGTCAGATGTCCACCGCTGGGCCGGCGGTGGCACCCGCCGGACCGGCGGTGGACATCCGCCCGATCGCAACCAAGAAAACCGCCGGTCAAATTAGGATGGCGGTGGTGACCGCGGCAGTGGGAAATTCCGACCGCAGCTTTTCCGCCGGTTGCCATCCGCACTCCTGCCTGGCGGACGGAGCAGGACCGGGATAATGGTGGCGGTGCAGAGCAGGCTCCGCCGGCAGGATTATGATGCCGGCGGTAGCCAGCCTTTCCTCAGCGGTCAAACCGCCATGGAAAGGCATGCGGAGATTGACTCCGGGGCTCATGCGGGCCCCCAATGTGTTGGGGGTTGCACTGGGGGTACCCATGGTCTCCCTACATTTCCCTGTAGCCAGGTGGCAGGCACTGTGCAGTGCCTGCCACGCAGTGCAGGGAAATGCAGGACATACTCCTTTCGGCATCGCGGCGGTGCTGCGGGCAGTAGCAACCGCCGCAATGTTAAGGCCCGCGATCAGACCGCTGCGGTCGGATTTCAAGCGCGGGTCATCGTAATTCGACCGGCGGTGATGTCGAGGTCCATGCTGGTGGTCTTTTCCCGCTACCATGGCGGTCGGGGAGGTTTTCCGACCGCCATCATAATAGGCCCCTTAGTTGGGTTTATAGGGGGTAAGAGTGGGGAGTGTTTTTAATAAAAATGTAAAACTTTAAAAGAAAAAAAAGAAATAATAATAAAGAAATTTAAAAATGTTTTTTTTAGGAGTGGGATGTCGGGTTTATAGTGGATAAGAGTGGGGAGCGTTTATAAAAAAAAATAACATTTAAAAAAAGAAAACATTAATAAACAATTTTAAAAATGTTTTTTAGGAGTGGTATGTTGGGTTTATAGGGGATGAGGGGGGAGTATTTTTTTTTTTAAAAAGTTAAATTTAAAAAAGTAAAAGATTTTTTTTTACATATATTAATAAAAATTATATTAATAGTGTGATTTTGTGGGTATTGCAGATAATTTTGTGGAGTAATGTTTAAAACAAAAAAATTGGAAAAGGTAAAAAGTTGAAATAAAAGTAAAAAAAATATATCATTATTTGTTGTTTTTATATGGGATAACAGTAGTAAAAAATTTTTTATAAAAAATAAATAAATATTTTAGGTAGAGGTGTGTTGTGTTGAGATGAGATTAGTATGCTATTTTGTTTTAAAATGTGTAATAATAGTTTACAAATTTAAAAATTTTAATTACAAAATATTTTTTTTCTAAACTTTGAGGAAGTTGAATATTTGGGTTTGTAATTGTTAATGTTATAAACATGAAAAAATAAAAAAATATTTTTTTTAGTGCATTATTTTTTTTAAAAATTGTAATTCAAATTGTTTTTTTAATTAAAATTGTTCTTATAATATTATTTATAAATAAAATAAAATGTAAAAATTATTAAAAAACTCATAACTTTGTTTCTGGATATGTTTTTAGAAGTGGGAATAGGTTAATATATATGTATAGTGTGTATTATTTTCTGTGTGTTTATGTACTTTTGATTGGGAATATTACATTTTATGAGTTCATTGTTCTGCACCTTCCATGTGTTAATGTTGTTTGGAGTTGGAATATAACATTATATATGTTTAGTGGCTAGCACTTTCCCTGTGTTACTGTAGTTTGTAGTTGGAATACTATAATTTAAATGTTTATTCTCCATTACCTTCGCAGAGTTTTTGTAGTTTGGAGTGGGAATAGTATATTTCATATGTTTATTGTCCAGTACTTTCCCTGAGTAAATATAGTTTGGAGTGGGAATAGTAAATTATATATGTTTAGTGTCCAGCATCTTCCCTGACTTTTGGTAGTTTGGAGTTGGAATAGTATATTTTATATGTTTATGATCCAGCACTTTCCCTGAGTTAATAAAGTTTGGAGTGGGAATAGTAAATTATATATGTTAAGTGTCCAGCACCTTCCCTGACTTTTTGTAGTTTGGAGTGGGAATAGTATATTTTATTTGTTTATTGTCCAGCACGTTCCCTGAGTTAATATGGTTTGGAGTGGGAATAGTAAATTATATGGGGCAGATCTACAAGAAAGTGCCGCAGCGTGGCGCTGCAAGCCCTTTGGCTGCGCCACGCTGCGGCACTTTCAGAGCACAGGAATGCGACATATTTACAAGAATATGTCGCATTCCTGTGCTCTCCCCTGCGCTGGCGCACAAACAGCTGCTAAGCGCCGGCGCAGGCACCCTTGCACCATGGTGCAAGGATGCCTGCGCCATGGGGAGATTGTTTCTGTGCAGGAAGGGCACCTTTCTGCACAAAAACAATCAGTACAGGCTTTTCCTCTTTCAATGCGTGCTGCAGAATGCAGCACGCATTGAAAGAGGAAAACGAGGAGAAATGAAAACATTTCTCCTCGGTGCTGCTTCGCTACGCCACCTCTAGGGTGGCGTAGCTCAGACGCATCTCCAGAGTTACGATTTCTCGTAATTCTGGAGATGTGTCTTGTTCCATGGGTGCTGCGTGGGAACACCCACAGCAACACCCATGGAACGCCCCTTCACCGCAAAGTGCTGCGTGTGAAGGGACGGTATTTACAAGGAGAGGAAAAGTCACGCATGGTGGCTTTTCCTCTCCTTGTAAATATCGAGGAGCCTGCGCCACCAGTACGTCACGAAAAGTGACGTACTGGTGGCGCAGGGGCTTGTAAATCTGCCCCTATATGTTTAGTGTCCAGCACCTTCCTGACTTTTTGTATAATAATAAATATTATTTGGGTTCTAATATTTACTATTAAAATTTTACAATTTTAAACAGAAAAGAAAAACATTTTTCACATTAATAATATTAATACGGTTTTTTGAAAAAACATTTTTTATAACATTTCTAATGTACATTGAGTTTAATGTAGAAAAATATTTTTCTTATTTCAATTAGGCCGCCATTTTTTAAACTAAGTTCTATTTTCTAGGCTATCTGTGTTGTTTTAGGTCATTTCTGAGGGGAGAAGCTCGCGGTTGGAAGGTGCGTTGCATCGGTTAAGAAAAGTTTAATTTAATTGCTTTCAGGCTTAATTTAGGAGTAGGGCGAAGGTAGTTAGGTAGTTTATAGTGTATGCAATGTTTGGATTTTATGTTTGTTGTGAGGTTTAGTTTGTAGTTTAGCGTATGCGAAATGCGGTTAATGCATTGATAGGTCGGTGTTAGGGTTTGCTATATATGTTTAATTATATTTAGAGTACGGTGTTAAAGGTATGTTTATGTGTGTTTTTTAACCCCTTAACTGCTGGGCCTTTCCCCCCCCCCGTGCTGAGCCCTTTTTTGGCTATTTGGGGTAGTTCGCGATTAGGCCTCTGTAACATTTTGACCACATAAGGTATCCACGCCAAATTTGCGTCCTTTTCTTACAACATCATGGGGATTCTAAAGGTACCCATGGTTGGTGGATTTCCCTGGAGGGGACCCAGAAATTAGCCAAAATATAGGTAATTTTTTTTGGGGGAAAAATGGGAAAAAGGGCTACAGATGAAAGCGTCTGGTTTTTTCCTGCAAATGGTATCCAAAAAGGGTTGTGGTGCTGAAATCACCATCTTCCCAGCTTTCAGGGACAAGCAGACTTTTGTCAAAAAACCAACATTTTTTACACAGTTTTGGCATTTTTCTGGGACATAGACTATTTTTGCTATTTTTTGTGCTTTCAAACTCTTTCCAGTTAATGGTAGAAATGGGTATGAAAGCAATAATGGATCCTGGAAAGCTATACATTTTAGAAACGTAGACAAAATTCTGAATTTATCAAGGGGTCATTTGTGTAGATCCTTCAAGGTTTCTTTATAGAAACTAACCGTTCAATATAGGAAAAATTGAAAATTAGTTGAAAAAAACAGACATTTGTGTCAACGTTTTCACCTGTAACTTCTTCTAATTATAACAGCTGTTTGAAAGCAATATACCGTTACATCCGCTGGACCTTTTTGGTTGTGGGGATATATAGGACTTGTAGGTTCACCAATAACACGACGAACCCAGAGCCAATAACTGAGCAGCGTCTTGCAATGGTTTTTTATTATGTACCGGGTATATGGCAATTAATTTGGGTAAATATATACATGGAAAAATCGGTATGTATTTCTGAAATTGGAACAAAATATAGAGTTTAGAAACAGTAGATATTTGCACATTTCCGAAATTGTGAGTACCCATACTAGCATGAGAATTATAGGTCATTTTTCAAAATGACTTCTTTTTTATACATTGTCTTTCATTTGGAAGGCAGAAATGCATCGAAAGTCAATAGGTAATAACAGTTGCTCTACAATTCTGAGTTACCCTAAGTCTCCCGATAAAAATGGTACCTCACTTGTGTGGGTAGGCCTAGTGCCCGCGACAGGAAACGGCTCAAAACGCAACGTGGACACACTTTATTTTTACAGTGAAAACTGACCCTTTTTTTGTAACGTGCATAGCTGTAGATTTTGAACCCTAGCTCTGCCGGCACCTAGGGAAACCTATCAAATCTATACATTTTTGAAAACTAGACACCCAGGGGAATCCAGGATGGGGTGACTTGGATGGTTCTCACCAGCTTCTGTTACCCAGAATCCCTTGCAAACCTAAGAAATTGTCAAAAAAAACACATTTTCCTCACATTTCTGTGGTGGAAAGTTCTGGAATCTGCGTGGATCCACAAAATTCCACCCACCCCGTGTTCCTCAAAGTCTTCCGAGAAAAATGGTACCTCACTTGTGTGGGAGGCCCAAGTACCCGCGACAGGAAACGGCCCAAAACGCAACGTGGACACACCACATTTTCACAGTGAAAACGGACCCTTTTTTTGCAAAGTGCCTAGCTGTAGATTTTGAACCCTAGCTCTGCCGGCTCCTAGGGAAATCTATCAAACCTATACATTTTTGAAAACTAGACACCCAGGGGAATCCAGGATGGGGTGACTTGGCTGGCTCTCACCAGGTTCTGTTACCCAGAATCCCTTGCAAACCTAAATAATTGTCAAACAAAACACATTTCCCTCACATTTCTGTGGTGGAAAGTTCTGGAATCTGCGTGGATCCACAAAATTCCACCCACCCCTCGTTCCCCAAAGTCTTCCGAGAAAAATGATATCTCACTTGTGTGGGAGGCCCAAGTACCCGCGACAGGAAACGGGCCAAAACGCAATGTGGACACACCACATTTTCACAGTGAAAACGGACCCTTTTTTTGCAAATTGCCTAGCTGTAGATTTTGAACCCTAGCTCTGCCGGCACCTAGGGAAACCTATCAAACCTACACATTTTTGAAAATTAGACACCCAGGGGAATCCAGGATGGGGTGACTTGACTGGCTCTCACCAGGTTCTGTTACCCAGAATTCCTTGCAAACCTAAAAATTAGTCCAAAAAACCACATTTTCCTCACATTTCTGTGGTGGGTAGTTCTGGAATCTGCGTGGATCCACAAAATTCCACCCACCCCGCATTCCCCAAAGTCTTCCGAGAAAAAGGGTACCTCACTTGTGTGGGAAGGCCCAAGTGCCCGCGACAGGAAACGGCCCAAAACGCAACATGGACACATCACATTTTCGCAGTGAAAACGGACCCTTTTTTTGCAAAGTGCCTAGCTGTAGATTTTGAATCCTAGCTCTGCCGGCACCTAGGGAAACCTAGCAAACCTATACATTTTTGAAAATTAGACACGCAGGGGAATCCAGGATGGGGTGACTTGACTGGCTCTCACCAGGTTCTGTTACCCAGAATTCCTTGCAAACCTAAAAATTAGTCCAAAAAAACACATTTTCCTCACATTTCTGTGGTGGATAGTTCTGGAATCTGCATGGATCCACAAAATTCCACCCACCCCGTGTTCCCCAAAGTCTTCCAAGAAAAATGGTACCTCACTTGTGTTGGTAGGACTAGTGCCTGCAACAGGAAACGGCCCAAAACGCAACGTGGACACACCACATTTTCACAGTGAAAACAGACCCTTTTTTGCAAAGTGCCTAGTTGTAGATTTTGAACCCTAGCTCTGCCGGCACCTAGGGAAACCTATCAAACCTATAAGTTTTTGAAAACTAGACACCCAGGGGAATCCAGGATGGGGTGACTTGGCTGGCTCTCACCAGGTTCTGTTACCCAGAATCCCTTGCAAACCTAAAAATTGTCCAAAAAACACATTTTCCTCACATTTCTGTGGTGGAAAGTTCTGGAATCTACGTGGATCCACAAAATTCCACCCACCCCGCGTTCCCCAAAGTCTTCCGAGAAAAATGGTACCTCACTTGTGTGGGAGGCCCAAGTACCCGCGACAGGAAACGGCCCAAAACGCAATGTGGACACACCACATTTTCGCAGTGAAAACGGACCCTTTTTTGCAAATTGCCTAGCTGTAGATTTTGAACCCTAGCTCTGCCGGCACCTACGGAAACCTATCAAACCTACACATTTTTGAAAATTAGACACCCAGGGGAATCCAGGATGGGGTGACTTGACTGGCTCTCACCAGGTTCTGTTACCCAGAATTCCTTGCAAACCTAAAAATTAGTCCAAAAAACCACATTTTCCTCACATTTCTGTGGTGGGTAGTTCTGGAATCTGCGTGGATCCACAAAATTCCACCCACCCCGCGTTCCCCAAAGTCTTCCGAGAAAAAGGGTACCTCACTTGTGTGGAAGGCCCAAGTACCCGCGACAGGAAACGGCCCAAAACGCAACATGGACACATCACATTTTCGCAGTGAAAACGGACCCTTTTTTTGCAAAGTGCCTAGCTGTAGATTTTGAATCCTAGCTCTGCCGGCACCTAGGGAAACCTAACAAACCTATACATTTTTGAAAATTAGACACCCAGGGGAATCCAGGATGGGGTGACTTGACTGGCTCTCACCAGGTTCTGTTACCCAGAATTCCTTGCAAACCTAAAAATTAGTCCAAAAAACCACATTTTCCTCACATTTCTGTGGTGGATAGTTCTGGAATCTGCATGGATCCACAAAATTCCACCCACCCCGAGTTCCCCAAAGTCTTCCAAGAAAAATGGTACCTCACTTGTGTTGGTAGGCCTAGTGCCTGCAACAGGAAACGGCCCAAAACGCAACGTGGACACACCACATTTTCACAGTGAAAACAGACCCTTTTTTTGCAAAGTGCCTAGCTGTAGATTTTGAACCCTAGCTCTGCCGGCACCTAGGGAAACCTATCAAACCTATAAGTTTTTGAAAACTAGACACCCAGGGGAATCCAGGATGGGGTGACTTGGCTGGCTCTCACCAGGTTCTGTTACCCAGAATCCCTTGCAAACCTAAAAATTGTCCAAAAACCACATTTTCCTCACATTTCTGTGGTGGAAAGTTCTGGAATCTGCGTGGATCCACAAAATTCCACCCACCCCGCGTTCCCCAAAGTCTTCCGAGAAAAATGGTACCTCACTTGTGTGGGAGGCCCAAGTACCCGCGACAGGAAACGGCCCAAAATGCAACGTGGACACACCACATTTTCGCAGTGAAAATGGACCCTTTTTTTGCAAAGTGCCTTGCTGTAGATTTTGAACCCTAGCTCTGCCGGCACCTAGGGAAACCTAGCAAACCTATAAATTTTTGAAAACTAGACACCCAGGGGAATACTGGATGGGGTGACTTGGCTGGCTCTCACCAGGTTCTGTTACCCAGAATCCCTTGCAAATCTAAAAAATTGTCAAAAACAATCACATTTTCCTCACATTTCTGTGGTGGAAAGTTCTGGAACCTGCGTGGATCCACAAAATTCCACCCACCCCGCGTTCCCCAAAGTCTTCCGAGAAAAATGGTACCTCATTTGTGTGGGTAGGACTAGTGCCTGCGACAGGAAACGGCCCAAAACGCAACGTGGACACACCACATTTTCACAGTGAAAACAGACCCTTTTTTTTGCAAAGTGCCTAGCTGTAGATTTTGAACCCTAGCTCTGCCGGCACCTAGGGAAACCTATCAAACCTATAAGTTTTTGAAAACTAGACACCCAGGGGAATCCAGGATGGGGTGACTTGGCTGGCTCTCACCAGGTTCTGTTACCCAGAATCCCTTGCAAACCTAAAAAATTGTCCACAAAAACACATTTTCCTCACATTTCTGTGGTGGAAAGTTCTGGAATCTGCGTGGATCCACAAAATTCCACCCACCCCGCGTTCCCCAAAGTCTTCAGAGAAAAATGGTACCTCACTTGTGTGGGAGGCCCAAGTACCCGCGACAGGAAACGGCCCAAAACGCAATGTGGACACACCACATTTTCACAGTGAAAACGGACCCTTTTTTTGCAAATTGCCTAGCTGTAGATTTTGAACCCTAGCTCTGCCGGCACTATGGAAACCTATCAAACCTACACATTTTTGAAAATTAGACACCCAGGGGAATCCAGGATGGGGTGACTTGACTGGCTCTCACCAGGTTCTGTTACCCAGAATTCCTTGCAAACCTAAAAATTAGTCCAAAAAACCACATTTTCCTCACATTTCTGTGGTGGGTAGTTCTGGAATCTGCGTGGATCCACAAAATTCCACCCACCCCGCGTTCCCCAAAGTCTTCCGAGAAAAAGGGTACCTCACTTGTGTGGAAGGCCCAAGTACCCGCGACAGGAAACGGCCCAAAACGCAACATGGACACATCACATTTTCGCAGTGAAAACGGACCCTTTTTTTGCAAAGTGCCTAGCTGTAGATTTTGAATCCTAGCTCTGCCGGCACCTAGGGAAACCTAGCAAACCTATACATTTTTGAAAATTAGACACCCACGGGAATCCAGGATGGGGTGACTTGACTGGCTCTCACCAGGTTCTGTTACCCAGAATTCCTTGCAAACCTAAAAATTAGTCCAAAAAACCACATTTTCCTCACATTTCTGTGGTGGATAGTTCTGGAATCTGCATGGATCCACAAAATTCCACCCACCCTGAGTTCCCCAAAGTCTTCCAAGAAAAATGGTACCTCACTTGTGTTGGTAGGCCTAGTGCCTACAACAGGAAACGGCCCAAAACGCAACGTGGACACACCACATTTTCACAGTGAAAACAGACCCTTTTTTTGCAAAGTGCCTAGCTGTAGATTTTGAACCCTAGCTCTGCCGGCACCTAGGGAAACCTGTCAAACCTATAAGTTTTTGAAAACTAGACACCCAGGGGAATCCAGGATGGGGTGACTTGGCTGGCTCTCACCAGGTTCTGTTACCCAGAATCCCTTGCAAACCTAAAAAATTGTCCAAAAAACCACATTTTCCTCACATTTCTGTGGTGGAAAGTTCTGGAATCTGCGTGGATCCACAAAATTCCACCCACCCCGCGTTCCCCAAAGTCTTCCGAGAAAAATGGTACCTCACTTGTGTGGGAGGCCCAAGTACCCGCGACAGGAAACGGCCCAAAATGCAACGTGGACACACCACATTTTCGCAGTGAAAATGGACCCTTTTTGCAAAGTGCCTTGCTGTAGATTTTGAACCCTAGCTCTGCCGGCACCTAGGGAAACCTAGCAAACCTATACATTTTTGAAAACTAGACACCCAGGGAATACTGGATGGGGTGACTTGGCTGGCTCTCACCAGGTTCTGTTACCCAGAATCCCTTGCAAATCTAAAAATTGTCAAAAACAATCACATTTTCCTCACATTTCTGTGGTGGAAAGTTCTGGAACCTGCGTGGATCCACAAAATTCCACCCACGCCGCGTTCCCCAAAGTCTTCCGAGAAAAATGGTACCTCATTTGTGTGGGTAGGACTAGTGCCTGCGACAGGAAACGGCCCAAAACGCAACGTGGACACACCACATTTTCACAGTGAAAACAGACCCTTTTTTTGCAAAGTGCCTAGCTGTAGATTTTGAACCCTAGCTCTGCCGGCACCTAGGGAAACCTAGCAAACCTATACATTTTTGAAAACTAGATACCCAGGGGAATCCAGGATGGGGTGACTTGACTGGCTCTCACCAGGTTCTGTTACCCAGAATTCCTTGCAAACCTAAAAATTAGTCCAAAAAAACAAATTTTCCTCACATTTCTGTAGTGGATAGTTCTGGAATCTGTGTGGATCCACAAAATTCCACCCACCCCTCGTTCCCCAAAGTCTTCTGAGAAAAATGGTACCTCACTTGTGTGGGTAGGCCTAGTGCCTGCGACAGGAAACGGCCCAAAACGCAACGTGGACACACCACATTTTCACAGTGAAAACTGACCCTTTTTTGCAAAGTGTCTAGCTGTTGATTTTGAACCCTAGCTCTGCCGGCACCTAGGGAAACCTAGCAAACCTATACATTTTTGAAAACTAGACACCCAGGGGAATCCAGGATGGGGTGACTTGGCTGGCTCTCACCAGGTTCTGTTACCCAGAATCCCTTGCAAACCAAAAACTGTCCAAAAAACCACATTTTCCTCACATTTCCGTGGTGGAAAGTTCTGAAATCTGCGTGGATCCACAAAATTCCACCCACCCCGCGTTCCCCAAAGTCTTCCGAGAAAAATGGTACCTCACTTGTGTGGGAGGCCCAAGTACCCGCGATAGGCAAGGGCCCAAAACGTATTGAGGAGACATCAAATACAAGGGGGGTCACCTGGGTTTTTGGCCCCGTGCTCGGTGGCCAGCTAGGTAAACCTATCAAACCCACACATTTCTGAAAACTAGACACCTGGGGATTCCAGGGAGGTATTGGTTGCATAGATCCCCCAACGTTTTCTTACCCAGAATCCCCTGCAAACCTTAAATTTAGCTGAAAAAAATCACTTTTTCCACACATTTTTGTGTGGGAAAGTTGTGGGATCACTGGGCTGACACAAATATCCTACCACCCAGCGTTCCCCCAGGTCTCCCGATAAAAATGGTGCCTCACTCGTGTGGGAGGCCCAAGTACCCGCGACAGGCAAGGGCCCAAAACGTATTGAGGAGACATCAAAATTGCCTATCACAAAACAACCTGGTTTTGCAAGGGGTCACCTGGGTTTTGGCCCCGTGCTCGGCGGCCAGCTAGGAAACTTACCAAGCCCACACATTTCTGAAAACTAGACACCCGGGGATTCCAGGAAGTATTGGTTGCGTGGATCCCCAACGTTTTCTTACCCAGAATCCCCTGCGAACCTCAAATTTTGCTGAAAAAAATCACTTTTTCCACACATTTTTGTGTGGGAAAGTTGTGAAGTCACCGGGCTGACACAAATTTCCTACCACCCAGAGTTCCCCCAGGTCTCCCGATAAAAATGGTGCCTCACTCGTGTGGGAGGCCCAAGTACCCGCGACAGGCAAGGGCCCAAAACGTATTGAGGAGACATCAAAATTGCCTATCACAAAACAACCTGGTTTTGCAAGGGAGTCACTTGGGTTTTTGGCCCCGTGCTTGGCGGCCAGCTAGGGAAACCTACCAAACCCACACATTTCTGAAAACTAGACACCCGGGGAATTTAAGGGAGGTATGGCTTGCGTGTACCCCCCAGCGTTTTCTTACCCAGAATCCCCTGCAAACCTCAAATTTAGCTGAAAAAATCACTTTTTCCACACATTTTTGTGTGGGAAAGTTGTGGGATCACTGGGCTGATGCAAATTTCCTACCACCCAGCGTTCCCCCAGGTCTCCCGATAAAAATGGTGCCTCACTCGTGTGAGATTCCCAAGTACCCGCGACAGGCAAGAGCCCAAAACGTATTGAGGAGACATCAAAATTGGCTATCACAAAACAACCTGGTTTTGCAAGGGTGGGTCACCTGGGTTTTTGGCCCCGTGCTCGGCGGCCAGCTAGGGAAACCTACCAAACCCTCACATTTCTGAAAACTAGACACCCGGGGGATTCCAGGGAGGTATGGCTTGCGTGGATCCCCTAACGTTTTCTTACCCAGAATCCCCTGCGAACCTCAAATTTAGCTGAAAAAATCACTTTTCCACATATTTTTGTGAGGAAAGTTGTGGGATGACCGGGCTGACACAAATTTCCTACCAACCAGCCTTCCCCAGGTCTCCCGATAAAAATGGTGCCTCACTCGTGTGGGAGTCCCAAGTACCCGCGACAGGCAAGGGCCCAAAACGTATTGACGAGACATCAAAATTGCCTATCACAAAATGTTTTGGGCCCTTGCCTGTCGCGGGTACTTGGGCCTCCCACACGAGTGAGGCACCATTTTTATCGGGAGACCTGGGGGAACGCTGGGTGGTAGGAAATTTGTGTCAGCCCGGTGATCCCACAACTTTCCCACACAAAAATGTGTGGAAAAAGTGATTTTTTCAGCTGAATTTGAGGTTCGCAGGTGATTCTGGGTAAGAAAACGTTGGGGGATCCACACAAGCCATACCTCCCTGGAATCCCCCGGGTGTCTAGTTTTCAGAAATGTGTGGGTTTGGTAGGTTTCCCTAGCTGGCCACTGAGCACGTTGCCAAAAACCCAGGTGACCCCCTTGCAAAACCAGGTTGTTTTGTGATAGCCAATTTTGATGTCTCCTCAATACGTTTTGGGCCCTTGCCAGTCGCGGGTACTTGGGCCTCCCACACGAGTGAGGCACCATTTTTATCGGGAGACCTGGGGAAACGCTGGGTGGTAGGAAACTTGTGTCAGCCTAGTGATCCCACAACTTTCCCACACAAAAATGTGGAAAAAGTGATTTATTCAGCTAAATTTGAGGTTCGCAGGGGATTCTGGGTAAGAAAACGTTGGGGGTCCACGCAAGCCATACCTCCCTGGAATCCCTGGGTGTATAGTTTTCAGAAATGTGTGGGTTTGGTAGGTTTCCTAGCTGGCTGCCGAGCATGGGGCCAAAACCCCAGGTGACCCCTTGCAAAACCAGGTTGTTTTGTGATAGGCAATTTTGAAGTCTCCTCAATACGCTTTGGGCTCTTGCCTGTCGCTGGTACTTGGGCCTCCCACATGAGTGAGGCACCATTTTTATCGGGAGACCTGGGGAACGCTGGGTGGTAGGAAATTTGTGTCAGCCCGGTGATCCCACAACTTTCCCACACAAAAATGTGTGGAAAAAGTGATTTTTTCAGCTGAATTTGAGGTTTGCAGGTGATTCTGGGTAAGAAAACGTTGGGGGATCCACACAAGCCATACCTCCCTGGAATCCCCCGGGTGTCTAGTTTTCAGAAATGTGTGGGTTTGGTAGGTTTCCCTAGCTGGCCACTGAGCACGTTGCCAAAAACCCAGGTGACCCCCTTGCAAAACCAGGTTGTTTTGTGATAGCCAATTTTGATGTCTCCTCAATACGTTTTGGGCCCTTGCCAGTCGCAGGTACTTGGGCCTCCCACACGAGTGAGGCACCATTTTTATCGGGAGACCTGGGGAAATGCTGGGTGGTAGGAAACTTGTGTCAGCCTAGTGATCCCACAACTTTCCCACACAAAAATGTGGAAAAAGTGATTTATTCAGCTAAATTTGAGGTTTGCAGGGGATTCTGGGTAAGAAAACGTTGGGGGGTCCACGCAAGCCATACCTCCCTGGAATCCCCTGGGTGTATAGTTTTCAGAAATGTGTGGGTTTGGTAGGTTTCCCTAGCTGGCCACTGAGCACGTTGCCAAAAACCCAGGTGACCCCCTTGCAAAACCAGGTTGTTTTGTGATAGCCAATTTTGATGTCTCCTCAATACGTTTTGGGCCCTTGCCTGTCGCGGTACTTGGGCCTCCCACACGAGTGAGGCACCATTTTTATCGGGAGACCTGGGGGAAGGCTGGGTGGTAGGAAATTTGTGTCAGCCCGGTGATCCCACAACTTTCCCACACAAAAATATGTGGAAAAGGTGATTTTTTTCAGCTAAATTTGAGGTTCGCAGGGGATTCTGGGTAAGAAAACGTTAGGGGATCCACGCAAGCCATACCTCCCTGGAAACCCCGGGTGTCTAGTTTTCAGAAATGTGTGGGTTTGGTAGGTTTCCCTAGCTGGCCGCCGAGCACGGGGCCAAAAACCCAGGTGACCCCCCTTGCAAAACCAGGTTGCTTTGTGATAGCCAATTTTGATGTCTCCTCAATACGTTTTGGGCCCTTGCCTGTCGCGGGTACTTGGGTCTCCCACACGAGTGAGGCACCATTTTAATAGGGAGACCTGGGGGAACACTGGGTGGTAGGAAATTTGTGTCAGCCCAGTGATCCCACAACTTTCCCACACAAAAATGTGTGGAAAAAGTGATTTTTTCAGCTAAATTTGAGGTTCGCAGGGGATTCTGGGTAAGAAAACGTTGGAGGGTCCATGCAAGCCATACCTCCCTGGAATCCCCCGGGTGTCTAGTTTTCAGAAATGTGTGGGTTTGGTAAGTTTCCCTAGCTGGCCGCCGAGCATGGGGCCAAAAACCCAGGTGACCCCCCTTGCAAAACCAGGTTGCTTTGTGATAGCCAATTTTGATGTCTCCTCAATACGTTTTGGGCCCTTGCCTGTCGCGGGTACTTGGGCCTCCCACACGAGTGAGGCACCATTTTTATCAGGAGACCTGGGGGAACTCTGGGTGGTAGGAAATTTGTGTCAGCCTAGTGATCCCACAACTTTCCCACACAAAAATGTGTGGAAAAAGTGATTTTTTTCAGCTAAATTTGAGGTTCGCAGGGGATTCTGGGTAAGAAAACGTTGGAGGGTCCACACAAGCCATACCTCCCTGGAATCCCCCGAGTGTCTAGTTTTCAGAAATGTGTGGGTTTGGTAGGTTTCCCTAGCTGGCCGCCGAGCACGGGGCCACAAACCCAGGTGACCCCCCTTGCAAAACCAGGTTGTTTTGTGATAGCCAATTTTGATGTCTCCTCAATACTTTTTGGGCCCTTGCCTGTCGCGGGTACTTGGGCCTCCCACATGAGTGAGGCACCATTTTTATCGGGAGACCTGGGGGAACGCTGGGTGGTAGGAAATTTGTGTCAGCCCAGTGATCCCACAACTTTCCCACACAAAAATGTGTGGAAAAAGTGATTTTTTCAGCTAAATTTGAGGTTCGCTGGGGATTCTGGGTAAGAAAACGTTGGGGGGTCCACGCAAGCCATACCTCCCTGGAATCCCCAGGGTGTCTAGCTTTCAGAAATGTGTGGGTTTGGTAGGTTTTCCTAGCTGGCCGTCGAGCACGGGGACAGAAACCCAGGTGATCCCCCTTGCAAAACCAGGTTGTTTTGTGATAGGCAATTTTGAAGTCTCCTCAATACCTTTTGGGCTCTTGCCTGTCGCGGGTACTTGGGCCTCCCACATGAGTGAGGCACCATTTTTATCGGGAGACCTGGGGGAACGCTGGGTGGTAGGAAATTTGTGTCAGCCCGGTGATCCCACAACTTTCCCACACAAAAATGTGTGGAAAAAGTGATTTTTTTCAGCTAAATTTGAGGTTTGCATGGGGAGGTTGGGTAAAAAAAAACAATGAGAGCCACGCAAGTCATTCACCTTTGTACTCGCCCCCCCCTTGTCTACTACTCAAAAATGTGGAGGTTTGCCTATTTGACAACTGAGCTAGGACACAAAGTCCCCTGCTACTCATTTTGACAAAAAAAAAAGTCTTACAAACGGCCATTAAACCGCCACAAATATAACTCTAACACTAATTTGATAAAGATAATCCACCAATTACACTGGTTGGTTTTAGCACCTCCAGAAACGCTGGCTTCAAAGCACAAATACTTATCAAAGTATATAAATATTGAAGCCAAGCCTTCTGAAGGGGAGCCATAAAGCCACATCAAGGCACCAACCACTTTATGGTCCATTCACACGCCATTCACGCACCACACACAAGTCTTCCATACCGCCAGCCCCGGGCCCAAACAACCAGATCACTTGCACTCACATAAACATACCGCCGCCATGCAAGGGCTCATCACATTCATATGCCACAAGACATAATGAGTTTGACTACATTTTACCACCTGTAAAGTCTCCCCCTCCTTCTTCCTAAACATTACCAAACGCATGCCGAGTGAACCTTTACTAATGGCTCCCATGACAGCCGCATGAGGCTCAGGAAGACATGTCTTTCATGCGCCTTTAGCGCACTCACTGTGCTCAATCCAACTCCTTCTGTTTGTGGATGCAAGTTGGGGGGTGCCCGAGTATGCCGCAAAGTAATTCCTCGAGCTGAGCAAGCATATCTACCTTTGAAACTAAGGCAAACATGCTGGAAATTTTCAAAAGCTTTCTAAAGATAACATCACAAACTATGAAGAACGGATGAATGTGAAATACGGGTAGTCCGTGACACGTAGCATATGTCCAATCCACCGTTATGTGCAGTGACTGTAACGCACTTATGATACAGCAAACTGACCATCTACTAAGTTCTAACGGAGGATGAGCATGGCAAGCAGCATTGACCCATAAGTACTACAGTAAATTCAGTGTGAGTGTGGCAGCAATGGATTTGAATCCATGGGTGAAGATGAAGTCATGACGTGTATCTATACTACCTTTACTATCTGCCTTCTACCTTTGCAATATTCCTCGGAAAGCGCACCTACCGTAAGCTGTTCTAACCCGTTCGTGTGTCTGTCCTCAGAGTCCTGACTAATCCTGTCAATTGTCAAGAGACCCTATACTAATGCCTTCCATCTCTAGC
Organism: Calotriton arnoldi; assembly: GCA_963921515.1. Classification (NCBI taxonomy): domain Eukaryota; kingdom Metazoa; phylum Chordata; class Amphibia; order Caudata; family Salamandridae; genus Calotriton; species Calotriton arnoldi. The sequence goes on along the minus strand of CAWUFW010008808.1, from coordinate 674,944 downwards.
TACTTGAAGCTTGAGTAAACATTTCTGTCACGTGCTAACAATGCTCTCACTATGCTCAATCCAACTCCTTCCAGTTTGTGGATGCAAGTTGGGGGGTGCCCGAGTATGCCGCAAAGTCATTCCTCGAGCTGAGCAAGCATATCTACCTTTGAAACTAAGGCAAACATGCTGGAAATTTTCAAAAGCTTCCTAAAGAGAACATCATAAACTATGAAGAACGGTTGAATGTGAAACACGGGTACACTATGACAACGTGGCATATGTTCTGTCCACCAGTATGTGCAGTGTGGGGACTATAATGCACTTGTCAATTGGCGAACAGAACAACTACCACGTTCTCAAAGCAGATAAAGGTGTTGAGAAGTCCATGATTTCCTGAAGTAGAGGAACAAATATTTTGCACCTGCTTGCGTAGTGGAGGAGTGGCCCACAGACAGTAGGTATCCATTCACACCAATTGAAAGGTTTACCTATTGGCAGCTCCACCTCAGTCAATTTCCCAGTATTTTGCTTTAGTGTGATACAACATAAAGCAAGTAGGAAAACAGAAGGCAGGCTTACTTGGGCACTGGGGACAGTAAACACGAGTCTCCTGCCTCTTTCCCTGCATCGAGCACACTTTACAACGACGACATGGTCGCTCCTTTTTGGGTGTTGCAGGAATTTTATGAGTAAAGTGTCGCTCCTGCAGCCTTGCCACGTCCTCCAGAACACATGAAGTGGAGGCTGCTGCTTCTGTAGCAGTGAGACTTTCAATCACAGACAACTGAAAGTCAAGGAAAGACATGAGTCTTCCTGTGGTGGTCTGACGATAAACAACATACGCATTGTATGTTGCCATCTGGATCAGGTGAGTAAACAGTTTCTTATACCAAGTGCGAGTTTTACGACTCGCATTGTATGGCTGAAGAACCTGGTCATTCTTGTCCACTCCGCCCATGTACTTGTTGTAATCAAGTATACAGGTGGGCTTGTGGACTTCGGCCATCTGACCCCAAACCGTGACAGGGGAAGTGCTCTCAGCATGAATTGTAGTGAGCACGTACACGTCACGCCTATCTGAGAACTTGACTGCGAGCAGTTCGTTGGAACGCAACGCAGTACTCTGGGATTTCTGGAGCTTCTTGCAAACAAGCTCCTGCAGGAATCCTTTGCGGCGACAACGAATTGTACCACAAGCCACAGTGCCAGCTTTGTAGAGCTCACTGAACAGCTCTACTCCTGTATAGAAATTGTCCACATAAAGGTTATAACCTTTGTGAAGAAGTGGCTGGACAAGCTCCCATACGATCTTTCCTGTGACCCCTAGCGTGGGAGGGCAACCTACAGGGTTAAGACTTGTGTTCTTCCCTGTATACACTCTCAAGCTGTACACATAGCCAGTCGGGCTCTCACACAGCATGTACAGCTTGATGCCATAGCGAGCGCGTTTGCTCGGAATGTACTGCCTAAACAGCAGCCACCCCTTATACAAGATCAAGGACTCATCAATGGCTATACTCTTTCCAGGAGTATAAACCTCTGGAAACCTGGCAGACAAATGTTCCACGACAGGCCGAATTTTGAACAACCTGTCATGGTCTGGATGGTCCCGGGGCAATGCAGCAGAATTGTCATTGAAATGCAGCATGCGCTGCAATAGCAAAAAACGATCTCTGCTCATGTATGGTGCGAAGATGGGGGTTAACCAAACCGTGCGAGTAGACCAGTAGGATAGCAAGGTTGGTTTATGCAGTACCCCCATTTTAAGTGTGAGGCCCAAAAATATCTTCAACTCCCCTAAAGAAGTGGGAGTCCACTTGCGAGCCCTAGAATGAGGCCCAAGAGTGCCTCCTTGCTCCCTCAGAAATTGTTTGGCACGCAAATTTGTTTGCTGCCCAGTTTCGTCAAGGAAGTCAACATCCAAAAAGAGATGGACATAGTCAATTGGCAAAAAATTTGCCGTATCGACTTTACATCCAGCGTCACCAGTGAAAGGCGGAATTTGGGGCTGAACTAAATTGGGAAGCTGCCAAGACAGCACTCCGTCTGTGCTTGCGGCCGCACGTGCCTGCGCTCTGGGTTGCTCTAACCTGTTACTGGTGTCCTGCTGCACAGACTGTGCAGGCAAAGGGACAGCACGACTGACATAGTCTCCTTCAGAATCGCTGGAAGATGAGTCGTCGGATGGAACTGCGCCGACTGAAAAATCACTCCCAGATTCGGCGCCATTGTCCTCTTCCTCAGATGCTGTCTCAGTATCTGCTGTCTCAGTCTCTGATCCTGCCTCAGAGCTGGACTCCAGAACCAGACTTAGGGCCTGGGCAGCATTTATCCAACGATACGCCATCTTTGCTAGTGCCTAAAACTATCCTTTTAAAACACTGTCCTACGTAGAAGGCAGATAGGTTGTTGGTTTCAAAGTGTAGGTGGGTGTGTGCGTGAGTGAAGTGTTTAACAGTCAATAATGACGAAGTCACCTTACCTTTCCTTTGCGAAATCCGTACGCTCTCCAAAAAGACTAAGAAAGAGAGAAAAAAGACACAGTATTACTTTACCTTGCCACATACCCATCATCGAAGCCTTTTAGCGCTGGTGGAAGCCAGTGCGACCATCATTTTGGCGCCAAGATACCTACGGGTGAACGTGTGCTTTACAGTTGCACACTATGACCTCCTTTAATTCCCTCACTACCATCCTTGCAAACGTGCCCCTCATCTCTCCATAGCCCCTCTCTCACATACATTTCATCTTTCAAAGTGTTTCTACTGTGTGGCTTTACTAATCCACTTAGCTATCCACATAATACAGATCTGTTCTTTCCAGCATGCCCTTTATGGCGTCAAAACTGCCACAAGACAAAAGTCAGATATCTCTATCTAGCAGGAATTTTTTTTTGTACTCTGCAGCAGTACCACACTTTACTGCCTTTCATGTAACTTCAAAGAGACTCAATATAGTTCTTTCACAGTCTCATATTTTCAGCACTGAGAAATCTCTCTGTAAATATATATATATATATATCAAACAATTAATTCCCAATGTCAGCACGCTCAATACCTGGTGCAGGCAGCAACGGGTAGAATCCTTACCCGAAATTTAAATTCAGAAACACAAAGAATGCCGCACTCCAGAGACAGGTTTCAGAGTTGCTTTATTTTCACCACCACTACCACCAGTCGTGGTGAAAATAAAGCAACTCTGAAACCAATCTCTGGAGTGCGGCATCCTTTGTGTCTCTGAATATATATATATATATATATATGTATATATATATATCTATATATATCTCCTGCTTCGCCTCTCATACTCCTTTCAAACAAAAACATACGAATGCGGACCCAAGTTCTGGTGCAATAAGTTTTATTTCGTGCCCTGAACCGCCGCCATATATATATTTATCCAGGCTCTGTTTCCTTGTTTCCCAAAAAGAAAAACAGCACTCGCGGGGGCAGTTGCTAGAGTTTATTGGCAATGCAATAAACTCTAGCAAGTGCCCCCGCGAGTGCTGTTTTTCTTTTTGGGAAACAAGGAAACAGAGCCTGGATAAATATCGCGGGCGTACCCCCGCGTTTGTAAAGCACCCGTCCGCGAGTGCGCCGTTCACTATGCATCAAGGAGCATATATATATATATATATATATATATATATATATATATATACACACACACAGACACATATATATATATACATATACATAGAAGATTTGATCTCTACATATATTTATATATATATGTATCTATACATATATATGTATATAGATACATTATATATCATTCACTCTGTAGACTTATGTATATATATGTATCTATATACACATACATATATATATAGATACATATATATACATATATCATCTACAGAGAGAAAGAGACTCTCTCTCTATATATATATATATATGTATAAAGAAAGAGATATCTCTCTTTCTCTATTTTTTTTATAGCTATAGCTTCCTGGGGGCCGATTGTGGCCCCCACGGAAAGCACATGGCTATAAAAAAAAAATGCCCCCACAGGGGGTCGGCCACTGAGCAGGAGGACCGACCCCCTGCCAATAACGCCGCCATTTTAAAAAAAAAATGTTTTTATTTTTTTTTACATTTTTGGGGGGCGATCGCGCCCCCCAAGGAAAGCCAACATTCTTTTATTAATAAAATATGCCCCCGGGGGGGCTGACCCATTACCACGAGGGCCGACCCCCCCAAAGACATCCCTGGTGTCTAGTGGGGTTTCCGGCCGTGGATCGCAGCACTGCCGCAATCCACGGCCAGGAAACTCTTTCAGGAAGGCCTCGTTTGAAAGGGGGGACTCTCCCCTTTCAAACGAGGCCTCCCTAAAAGCTGGGGAGGCCGTTTTCGGCCTGATTTCCCCATCGGAGTCGAGCGCGGCCTTACTTGCGGCTGTCCTCAGCTCCGGTGGGAAATCAGTGACGTCAGAGCGCCTCGCGGCGCGCTGACATCACAGATGGGCGGGAGGGAGGGCGGGGGAGACACGGAGAGCCTTCCGTGTCTCCCCTAGGGGAAATTTAAAAAAAACAATCTCCGGTGCTTTGCACCGGAGGTTTAAAGGGGGGCCTCCCTGGTGACGGCCAATGGACGTGCGCCGCACCAGGGAGGTAGTGCTTGCGTCGGCCATTGGCCGACGCAAGCACTAAAAGGGTTAATGGTTTTACTGTATATTTGTGCAGGAGGGATTGTGTTGTTCTTTCCAAAGGTATTCGATGTCTCGAAGTTGCCGTTTAGAGAAGGATACTTTTTAAGGAAATGTGTATTAGTTTCTAGTAAACTAATAATTATTTTACATTTCCTTTATTTTTGGGTTTTCCTGGAGCGTTTCTTTTTTAACTTTATTTTTCAGGTTTTTTATGGATTCAACATTATGGATATATTGCCAGCGGATTTTATTTTATACAGTTGTATTTTTCCATTTTGTTGTGGGACTTTTAACTAAGTATTGGAATACCTCTACGTTTGGATTTCTTTTTGGCTGCTTGGATTACATTCTTCAGCTACACAAATGTAAGTTATTTTAAATTATTTACAATGGGAGGGAAATGTAATTTGTGTAATTGTTATTGATATTTTTTAAGATATAAAATATATTTATGTCTAATCATTTTTTTTTCAAGTTTAAATTAATTGACATAATATTTATATTTTAAATGTTTGAAAAGAAATGTTTAGTTAAGAACTCAGTTTACAATTACAATTTTTCTATGTTTATGTAATAATGTTTTAAAGTAGGGATTTTGCTATTGTTTCTAAATATTCTAGTGTTTGGGTAGAGTCTTACTTTGTATTGTAAGTGCTCGAACATTGTTTTAGTTTGTTTAGTTAGTTTTGGACCTAGCTGTGTTACAGACTGTTCAAGTCTTAGGGCCCGATTCCGATCTCGCTCGGAAGGGCTCCTGACGGCATCCGTCAGGCACGAGTCCGAGTCGCAAGTGCGATTTCTGACCGACTCGTCCCGCCGTACGAGTGAGCGAGTATGATGTGAATATCGCCTCGTGCTCCGAGCGACTCGTACCCGTCAGCGAAGCCTTCCGGACGACTACAACATGGCCGACTCATGCAGCGCAATGGGTCCGATTTCCGAGCGACCAAGTACAATGCGTGCGTCAAGCATCCGGATCGACTCGGAGCCTCCGACTCGAAAAAGCTTCGGGAAGGCCGTAGCGGGCACCCCTTCACCCGTAGCCCTACGACTCAGGCACAGCAGGGACCCAAGGGACCCCCTACACATGCATGTACGGTGCGGGGGTGCCGACGCATCCCCACGACGGGGGGTGCCGAAGTGTCCCCACGACAGGGGTCGCCCTTTTCCGCGACTTACTTTTTTCTCAATGGAAGCCTATGTACGCAACGTACAACAGGCTCCCATTAACTTCAATAGGGCTCCGAGCGACCCGAGTCCGTCAGCGCATACTTGCATCGTACTCGGGCGTTCGGAGCCCAGGAGCAAGAGTCGTTCAGAAAGCTCTACGGGACCGAGTCGGCCGTAGGGCTTTACGAGCGAGATCGGAATCGGGCCCTTAGTTGTTGGTAGCTTTGTTCTTTTTGTTATTAGTTTTTGCTTCTTTGTTTAGGAAACTGATATATACATTCCACCATGGAATGTGGAATTTGGGCTGTCTTCTGTGTCCAGATCTGTGTAGCCTTCCCACCCAGGTATCCTCGAAATAGTCGAGTAGAGGACTTAGTTTATGTTCATTTGTTTGGTAATAGGGGCTTTCTATTAATAAATTGTAGTGTTCTGCTACATCAGTTATTGGGACGTATGCTAGTACAATTAGCTTTTTAATTTCATATGCGAAATTGCTATTAGTTGCATATTCTACACTAAGCATAGATTTTTTAAAGTGTCTTCATGTGCATTGAGTAAAGTGGAAATAGCAACCTTGTATTGCTGTGTGAGGGTAGTTTTTCAGGATGGCTTGTATCATTGACTGTTCAAAGTCTATGATGATTTTTTGAGGGTAGTAATTATTAGTTTCTTGCTTTACCTTTGGTAAGAGATCTACATAGGTAGTAGTTTGTTTGTTTGGTAACAGGGCATATATAAAGGGGATGTTGCTATTGTGATACTGTCCATGGATTGTGTATAATTGGTAAAATGGTTTGGGACATATTTTGAATGTTCCATCCATCATCCATGTCTCACAATTCTGTAGTTTAAGTAAGTTTGTGGGAGTTGCAAATATTATAATCCTTTTTTCGTTAGATTTATTGTCATAAAGAAGAAATTGCTCTTCATTATGAGTTACAGTGAGTTCAGGTGGTATTTGAATTTTACTGAAGGTTTTGGGGGCTGGTGGGGTGGTCATAGTTGATTTTTTTGTTCTAGCTATTAGCCTTTTTAGCATTGAGACGGAGGGTAATTGGCCAGTTACATGTTCTGGAACTCGGGGGAGTACGTTTTTTAGTACTTCAGTAGTAGGTTTTTGAGAGCTAGTGCTAGCTTCTTTCAGAGTCTCTAAAGCGTCTCTCTCTTCTATTTCAGCTATGTTAGGATGGTGGCTATGTTCCTTAACATTTAATACAGTAGTTTCTTTTGTTGTAGCCCTCCCATAACATGCATTTGTATAATATTTGCTGCATTTCCAATTAATTATGTTGCCTGTTTGTTTTTCTTGGGTGTAGACATATCCCAAATAGCATAATAAAAGTTTTCCTTTCTGGGAAGTAATGAATTTTGCACCTTCAGTCATTCTGATGTTTCAAATGCAATGAGAAATGTATATAAAAAATATTAAATATATTGTAATTGTTTTTATTGTAATACAGATTTTCACATACAAAATTATACTTACATGCTTTAATATGTTGAACTTTTTTTGACGATGAGATGTTTCTGTTGGTGCTTGGCTTTAGTGTTTCCTTTTATTTTCTGCAGAAAAAAATAATAATTTTAATAAATTTGTTTAACAGCATTTTCTGTATTTTGGGGTTTGTGTGGTTAGTGGGCGCTTTGGGTTGGGATTTTTAGTTCTTACATTATTATAATTGTAATTTATACTTACTTTTTTTGCAAGGTGGTTTTTGATGATGTTTATAGTTAGTTGAGTGTCTTTCAGCGTTTCTGTAGAGGAGATATAATTAAAATAAATATTACATTAATTATTTAATTATTGTAAAAAGTTCTTTACTTATATTTTATACAGTTGTAACATTAAATTGATATTTTACTTACTTTGTAAAGTTGAAATCAGAGTTTTCAATGAGGAAGTCCATTGATGTAGAAGCAATCCGGCAGAGATTCCCCTTATTCTTGTGTTTGTCGTTGTAGCATAAAATAATGTTAATTTTTCTTTAGTTTATATAGTGTTTGTTTAATTGTTCTTTAAATCTCATTGGCTTATTTAAGTTGTAGGTGTTTTTGATTGGCTGTTACTAATTTTTGTCAATTATTTTGGCAGTTGTATCCTTATTTGGGAAACGCTATTTAATGTTCAGTTAACCTTTTTTTTATTCTTTATTTATTTAAAAGTATAATAGTATATAATGTGTAATTTATATTGTATTGAAGGTATAAATATAATTATTTATTTTATATATTCTGTTTGTAAAGAGTAATTAATTTGGTGGATTTACATATGATAAAGTTATTTTTGTATTTATAATTTATTTTATTTTATTCTATTTATTTAATATGTTGTGTGTGTTTGTGATATTGGTATATTTTATTTGTTATGTATTGTGTTATTTGAAATATTTTTAAGGTGCCAATATTTTGTTTTTGAGGATAATAGTGTGGTCTATATTTTTGTTTTCGATATTGGTGTTATTTTGTATGTTTATTTAATGTTAACGATCGTAGTTATAACGATACTATACAGTTCGATATTAGTGATATCGATGTTAATGTTTGACGATATTTTTGTGTCGATATTTGTGTATTTTTTTAACTAAGTATAGCATATCGATATGTATGTTTTCGATATTTGAGTCGATAATTTTGTAGGTCGATACTATGATTGTCGATGTTATGTCAGTGATCCAATTTCAACATGACACACAACATTAACAGTACTTTCTGCAAAAGTGATTAAAAGTCTCCACTTCAAAATGGCATTACAGTAACAACCTTAACAAAATTTTGTGCAAAAGTGTGTAAAATCCTCCACTTCAACACGGCATGGCAGTAGCAACATTAACAATATTTTCTGCAAAAGTGAGTAAAATCCTCCACTTCAACAAGGCATGGCAGTAACAACATTAACAATATTTTCTGCAAAAGTGAGTAAAATCCTCCACTTAAACATGGTATGGCAGTAACAACATTTACAATATTTTCTGCAAAAGTGATTAAAATCCTTCACCCCGGTGAGCAACTCCTCACCCGAACACATTGCAAACTCCTCACCTGAACAACACATAGTACTTTGAGCCTAAATTCAAATCATAGAGACAACTTACAGTTCTTAAGGTGTTCAGTTCAATGTCCCCCCGCAATGTAAATCATCAAATACCTGCAATACGAGTGCGTATCAGGAAACAACCACACTTTTGAACAGCTAAGCTCATCCTACAGGGGTTTGGCCTCTCACAAAAACGTTGCATGCTGCTTAGACATGTTTCTATAACAACGATGCCAATGCCGTTGACTTCCGCTTGGCGTTGACTTGCTGATAACATGCAATCTAGTCTTTCGCTGCACGTGGCAGGTCGCTCTGGGTGCCCCTCTACTTGTTCCCAGGCACACTGATTACAAAGTCGTTGGCTCATGCTCAGGATACTTTTCTCTCTCCCTAGGAACTCACGCTTGACTTACATCCCCACTACTTCAAGGCTCATGCCGTAAGTCATTTAACTAATTTGCACACTTGGCCAAAACACTGCACTGACACAATATACGCCACATTGAAAGTTGTGCGCTGAACGTGACATGACTGATTAATATGTTCAGGCTCATGGCACTCAAGCTTCTTGGTATAGATACACGTCATGCCAGTCTCACCACTTCACAGCGCAGGCCAGCATAGCGGCCCATTCAAATACTTGTGCTTTCAACTGTCACTGCCCACTAAAATCACCACTCATATTCATTGAAGGAAATAAATCCAATTAAATCTGTATATGGTACAGACCATTTCTACAGAATCCATAGTCCATTTAGTCAGGCACAACAGGTCTTGTTCTGTGTACAGTTAGGTAGACCTCCCTCTCCATGTGCAGGCTGTCTGATGGATAGAGACACTGGTGGGGCTCAGAGTGTCTCCTTTCCTCTTTATGCTTCTATTTTCTATTTTTTAGTCCTCAATCTCTTCCTCTTTGTTCCTTGTAGACTTTATCTTCCTCTTCGATCACCTTGCATTAGTTTCCTACTCAAATAGTTTCCAACTCGTCGCCAGTGTTGCAATAAAAGATATCTCCTTAGTGGGCAGGCCACATAGGCTATATGATGTAAGTTTATTGAATAAGATAAGTTTTAGTTACAGGTTATAAGATGAATGTATATGCCCCACCAGGAGCAGTATCCAACTGCTCAGCACACTCTCTCCAGCTGACACTCTCACAGGCCAAGCACTCATCAACATTCCATTACATCAAACACACTGGCTGAGCAGCAGGTAACGGAAACTAAAGAAAGAATGCATTACACCTAAATCAGGATGTAACACTTAGGGGCCGATTCCGATCCCGGTTGTAAAACATCCTGACCGACACGAACCTGGAATGGCTTCCGACCGACACGTACGCACGCTGTCCGACCGACGTAGTACGATCCAAAGCATGTCAAATACAAACGACTCGCACGGAGCACTATACGGACGAGCTACTCGGTCGGGAATCAATCCGTCCGAACGAGAACTCCCGGAAAGAGCTGGACGCGACCGACTCGTACGCGAACGATGCAACATAGCTTAGCGTGAATGGGACCGACTCGGACTGCCCCGCAAATACATGAAAAAGCATCTGTTGCGGTCAACGGAACGTTTCCTTTATGCTCAACAAAATACAACAGAAACAGACAGATATTGTCCAAACAAGCATTGTCAAAGGCAAAAATAAAAATTCCAAAATGAAGACACACCCACAACTCCGCCTATATAAAGGGCCAAAATCCTTACCATGATCCTTTGCAAATTCCACAGACCTGGCAGCAGATACCACCACTACACTAATACAGACACACAAAACCAACACAGCACACAACATGCACACCACCACCACCTGTCAAATACCACACTCACAAACACACTCCTTTACTCATACTCACCCACCCTCACCTTCACACTCACCCACACATCCATCTCCACCACCACCCATCATCATGCCCCCAAAGAAGAATCCAAAGTTCACAGACAGTGAGTTGGAAGTCCTGGTAGATGACATTCTCAGAGTAGAGCCACATTTATTTGGCACCTTGGTCCAACAGACTCCCCTGTCCCAGAAAACCAAGATGTGGGAGAGGATTGTCAACAAGGTGAACGCTCAAGCACCATGTCCACGCACAATGGAAGATATCAAGAATAGGTACTACGATGTGCTAAGGAGGGTCAAGAAGCTCATCAACAGAGAGCACGAACTGAGTCAGCGGACTGGCGGTGGCCCTCCTGCAACACCTGTGCACTTCACTACCTGGGAGGAGAAGGTGCGGGCCATCCTACCACCGGAGGGCGTACATGGAATATCAGGAGTACCAGAGCCTGGTGAGTACAGACTCAAATTGCCAATATTGATAGCAAATACACAGCCAGAGACATCACTGTCAAGGACACAGCAATACAAATCAGCCTCAGCAAAGCCACTACAACAGTAAGCAAATGAACCTGTGACGTGTATGCCAGTTAGACAAACAAAATACCAGCAATCACAGAGTAAAATTTAACAATTTCATGATATTTAACAACTTACCAAATAACACAGCAAGGCTTTGGGCTCAAAACAGCAACCACCACTGTCAGCCATCTTGCCAGCACTGTTTCACTCACTCACAGGGAAGCAGAGTCAAAAGGAAGGAAGTTTGGGTCTGCTGGGAAGGTATGTGTAGCTGAAAGCATGATGGGAGTCATAGTCATAGCCAACAGTCCCCCACCCACATGGCCCCACAAGCCCACCTTGAACCATGCACATCTCACAGGGAGTGAAAAAGTACTGGCAAGATGGCTGACCCTGGGCTCTGGTGTGTGAAGCACAAGGCCCTGTTGGGAGTAGTGCTCAAACAAACACCAGGCCACACAGTCAGACATCTTGAACCTAAAGTTTGACTCCCTGTCATGGAAGCATGGATCATGGTGGCCTATCAAGACTGGGGGGGGAGTAGTGCTAGCTCTGACTACATCTACCAGCAGGCCCTGTCACACACACACACACACACCTCCCACCAACACACAACAACACACCTGGGAATATGCTCTCCATGAGAGTGAGGGAAAATCCACTCCAAAGATGTCTGACACTGGGCTCTGGTGTGGGGAGCACAAGGCCCTGCTGGGAATTGTGCACAAACAAATACCAGGCCACCACTGTCAGCCATCTTGCCATTGCTGTTTCACCCACTCACAGGGAAGCAGAGTCAAAAGGAAGGAAGTTTGGGTCTGCTGGGAAGGTGTGTGTAGCTGAAAGCATGATGGGAGGGAGTCGTAGTCACAGCCAACAGTCCCCCTCCCACATGGCCCCACAAGCCCACCTTGAACAATGCACATCACACAGGGATTACAAATGTACCGGCAAGATGGCTGACTCAGGGCTCCGGTGTAGGGAGCACAAGGCCCATTTGGGATATGTGATCAAAAATTGAATTAATCATAACAACACACCTGCAATGTACAGGAAAGATCACCATTCACAAAAATGTACTAACTTAGCAATAACCAACAGCAAGGCAAAGTGATCCAAACACCAGTCACATGCAGCAGCCAACTTGTTTGCACACATCCACTCCCAGGAAAGCAGAGTCACAGGAAGGAAAGTATGGTTTGGTAAGGTGGGTGTAGCTGAAAGCATGATGGTAGTTGTAGTCCCAGCCAAAAGTCATCCTCCCACATGGCCCAACAATCCCACCTTCAACCATGCCCATCTCACAGGGAGTGAAAAATGACCGGCAAGATGGCTGAGACATGGGCCTTATGTATGAATTGGCTACAAGTCACAACTAGGCCCTGGCCCTCTCACACCAGTCCCCACTCACAGCCACCTTCACTGTACTTTTACACTCACTGTCTGGGGATGCATTGTCCCAAGTGTGCTCCCTGGGCTGTCCAGGAAGGTGTGTGGAGTACAGGACATGGTGTGAGTTGCAGTCATAGCACTTATCACTACCCACACACAAAGCAACATGTCCATCAGTGACAAGGGATACCTGACAGTGAATGGAAGGGCAACAACAAGATGGCTGACACTGTAGCATGGTGTCATGTACACAAAGCACTGTTGGAAGTTGCATTCAACTCCTACATCATGCAGCGTTGTCAGCATCCCTGCCACAACATTCCCCTCACTGTCCTTGATACTTTGTCCATGAAGAGTAAGCTGGACTGGGTGGGAGGAGGGGTACAATTTCCAGCAGCATAACACAAGCACACAAACAACTGTACCTCACAGCTCTGACTCTTAAAAAGCTGGAAACTCATCTGTCCATGGAGGACAAGGCCAAATACATGATGTGATTAGGCACAAAGCAAAGCAGTCAAACCATTTGCTACTGACAGCCATTCACATGTGTGCAACGAGATAAGAACTAGTAACACATTAATTGAAATACCATAACCCAAACACAACATACATTCCGGGCTGTGATTGTGTATGACCCACACCTATTTGCCTGCTAACTACATGCACAAACGCCAGCACACATGCACATATCTTGAAACATATTGTAAGAGGAAGAGTACGCATATCATTTCAAAAGCACTGATGTGGGAAATACCAACACACCTGTGTCATACACAGGGTGTCACTTGCCAGTCAATGCCTATGTTCAGTCAAATGAACAAAACATGCACATTCATGCACAGAGCTGGACATGCTCAGCAAAACACTTCTTGTCAAAATCACTATGTTTGCTGGAAACCTAGGCCTGGGTCTGTGACGATACAGGATTAATTAATGTACTGCCACTCATCATAATGTACAATAGCTAATGTAATGTGTATGATACGATGAACTGTGCAAATACACAACAAACATTGTGTCTCTCATCTTACCACAGGGGCTGCTGGGGATACTGCAGGAACAGAACACCAATCCCAGTCCCAGACTCTGGTTGACCCTGAGCTCTCCGGTGTGGATGTCTCTCAGCCCTCAACGGATGACGAGGACCTACCTGGCCCCTCCGGCATGGGTCAGCATGCAGCACCAGCAGCTGTGCCACCAGCACCACCTGTGACCACTACTGCAACATCTGTCAACACCCAGATGATCACTACCCACACGGACACACAAAGACGACAAGACCCAGAGAGCACAACAGCACAGGGCACTCAGGAGTTGGCAGCCAACAACACCACTGTCAACGATGAAGGAGGTGCCAGTGTTGTCTGTGCCTGCAATAACCGGTCCTGCTCGTGTGGGTAGGGGTGGTGGGAGGGGTCATGGGGAGAGGTCACATCAGGCAGCTGGTGCAGATGAACAAGCTGACCCACAGTTGGAAAGCATTCTCCATGCCTACAGAGATTGCACCAGAGACTTTGGCCAGGTAGTTGGGATCCTTAGGGACATCAAACAACAGCAGGCTGCCCATCATGCCAACATGGAACAACACATGGCAAGGATGGCGGCCAAAATGGACAAAATTGATGACCTGGCAGCGGTGCAGAGGAACATACTCACCTGTCTCCGCCAGATTGCAACCAACATAACCCCACCTCCCTATGTGCCCAATACATCAGTTACTCCTATATCTGCAACTGCCACAGGGAGGGATGAGGACTCTGGCGGAGAGTCCCCTGCACTGCGGCAGCCTGCACCTGAGGACCCCGCTCCCCCCCAAAAAAGAGGGGTCGTCCTCCGAAGGACAAATGAGAGACAGATGGCTATGCATCCCCCCCAGGGAGTGACAACCTGCTCCTGATATCCTCCATTGTGTGCTGAGCATTCACTCAGTTGACAGTCCCTGAACTTTCCCAACTGGGATGGAGGGTCTAAGTAGGACCAATTACTCAAATGACTGTGGACTTGGCTCTGAGAATTTCATCTACTGGCACTACCAACTCCTTAGTGAACTTTGGACTTCAAACCTTTGTACAGCACTATACCTTTCATTAAAATAAATCACACAGGCACTGTAATAAATCAATATTCACACAATACTTGCTTCTGTCGTTAATGCTAAGCAGTTTTCAGATTGTAAAGATGATCAAACAAGCTCGGAATTGAATGACAATGACATTGGCTAACATCCAAGTACATCAGTCTATGCAACTGTCTTGTGAGTATATGTAACCTGACACATATGGGAGATACACTCAAGGTCATCACAACACACATAGTACATGCCATATATCCTCATAGCCTCCACAAATCTAAGATGAATGCACCTTCATATGCACAAACAATATTTATCGGTCGATGAACAGCACATCTGGGAACATATACAGTATGTAAATGATTGTTGGATGTGTGGAAACAGACAAGGCACACCTCAATGTGGAGCACACGTTTATTACACAGGCCCAACATGTTGCCTCCACAACAAATGCTAACTAATCACACTGTGACAGTAAGTGCCAATCATAAAAGACCTTGTAAATAATTCTGAAGTGAGTGTGTGGCACAGATTTATGATCCCAAGAAAACTTCCAATCTGCAACTGCATTGTGTGTTTGGGAGGTCACATGTCTCCATACAACAGCCAAAGGACCCTGTACAATAGAGACATGGAACAGTATTCACATAACAAATAAATTGTATACATCTCCAAGAGACATTTCATACTTCAAATTGGGAACACGTGCACACTGGCTAGGAGTCATCTCACCACTGTACTGGTGACCATACCAACAAATTAGACACTAAACTACTCCAAGGATCATGTGAAGTATCATACATCCACATGTATACAAATATATTGTACAACAAACACATATCATGCAAACACATTCCTTTATCAAATCACTATTGCATACTCACAATCATGAGAAGAAGTTGTTCATGAGCTGTCTCCGGACATCCTCCTCCTCCTCCCCATCACTGGCAACATGCCCCAGGCCTGGATCCTCCCCTGCTGGAGGCTGCTGGTCCCCGTCATCTTGAATGAGAGGCAGCTCATTCCTCACTGCCATGTTGTGTAGCATGCAGCACACGATGATGATCTTACACACCTTTGCTGGTGCATACTGGAGGGCTCCTCCTGTACGGTCCAGGCAGCGAAATCTGCTTTTCAGTAGCCCAAATGTCCGCTCAATCACTCGCCTGGTCCACCCATGTGCCACATTAAAACGAAAATCAGCAGGGGTGACAGGGTTCCTGAGTGGGGTCATCAACCATGGCATGTTGGGGTATCCAGAGTCTCCTAAATTAGAACATAAAAGACTTCATGTGTCTGAAAACAGGGTACAACCTGACATACAAGCAACACACAATATAGACAGAAAACATTACCCACCAATAAGCCAGGCACGCTGATTTGGCAGCTGAGACATCTTCTGTGGGATCCTACTGTTTCTCATAATGTAGGCATCGTGTGCTGATCCTGGGAAATGCGCACAGACATGTGAGATTGTCATGTCAGGCAGACATACCACCAGCGCATTTATAGAGTGGAAATGCTTGCGATTCCTGTATGTTAGTTCATTGGCATGTGGTGGGAACAAAGCCACATGTGTACCATCAATGGAGCCAATGAGGGTAGAGTGGTTGGCCTAACGGCTAGGGCAGTCGACCTTGAATCTGGGGAACTGAGTTCGAGTCTCGGCAATGACGCTGAACATCCTGTGATTCTGGGCAAATCACTTAATCTCCCCGTGCCTAACAAAAAAATGAATGTGTCCTCATGTAACGCAACTGGTGCTATGTAAAGTGCTCTGATACCTGATACCTTCGGGTCAAGTTTGCGCTATATAAAACTCTGTAAAATAAAAATGAAAAAAAAAATGAAATGTGGCATTCGGCCAAAAGCATAAAAGTTACTCTTGATGTCGGCAAACTGCCCTGGTGTTAGGAACTTGATGTATGTGTTCAGGAAATGTAACATTGCCTCCAAGAAATCTCTGAGCACACGGCTAAACATTGTCTGTGACATCCCACCAGCAGTAGCCACAGTATACTGGAAGGTTCCTGTGACAAAGAAATGTAGGGCTGCCATCACCTTCACCTTGGGGGTCAGCGCAGTAGGATATGGGCGTCCAGGCAGCAAATGTGGGGCCAACTGCTCTGCCAAATCCTCAATGATTGGTCTGGTGAAGCGGTAACGTCTGATGCAGTCACGTTCTACCATGGTCTTTAGGTCGGGGAAGGGTCTGTGGACAGCTGGTCTCCTGCGGTACATAGGTGACAAAGAAACATGATAAATCCAATTCCTATTGTGGCAAGTAACATGCTAAATATCATATGCAACATCAAAGCAAGACTCCATGAAGTCAGGTGGGTGATGTTGAGCATTGACACAAAGGCCAGCTATGTGACCCTCACATAACATTTCATGTCATGATGTTTTACAACAAGTGCAATGCTGTGCTGTGACCAATCATTGGTGTCTGTCACAGTCCATGTTAACAAACATCACATACTAAACACACAGCTAGGGGGCGTGGCTTTTGTGCGTCAAGATGGCGGTCGCACTCTAAGAGTGCTCCGGACCCCTCTGTCATCTGCGCCATGATCTACCGTTACCGGCAGGCATCCGTTCTCCTTTTCTGCCATCACAGCCTTGCTGCAACTCACGGCACCTATCCAAGGCCACACCTCCCCTCAAAACCTCCTATTCCCGTGCCAGACGGACCAACACGGCGCCACCGCTCCGCAAGATGGCGGCCTCTGACCCCGGGGCGAGGTGTCCTGCCCTGCATCGGCGCGAGGGGAGTGAGACCCGGAGCCAGACCACCGGATGCCTGCGATTGCAGCGGGGACCGGAGGCGGCGCAAAGAGACATCCGCGCGTGGCAGACCGATGGCCTCTCTATTGTGACCCGACGGGTCGATCATACACGCGGCGCCTGTGGGAGGCCTCCTCTCTCGGCAGAGACCTGGGACCGCTCACCTCGCGAGGCCCGCCCAAAACAACCCTATCCTGATCCTCGCCCGGAGACCAGCAACCCACGGCGGGGCCTTTGCAGGCTGCGAGTCGCGGACTGGTGTGACCTGGGGCGGCCTGGCGCTGTTGGGGCTGGGCTGCGGGCTATGCTGCAGCGAGGCCGTGGTTTCGGCCGCCACCTCGGGCGGCGGGGAGAGAGTGAATTCGCCTGCAGTGTCGCCGGCCTCCCCCCTCATTGGCTTGCTGGACTCCTGCGAGAAGGCTGATCTGCTGCACCTCAATCTACCAGGCTGGTCCCCAGCGGCCTGTGAGTGCCCGGAGGCTCCAGAATACACCCGGTGAGTCCGGCGGCGGTGGTGGGCGGTGCTGGGGCCTGGCTTGGGTGGTGCTCCCCATACATTGTGGGCAGCTAGCTGGGGGGGTGGAACCGGCTGCTTTATCGAGCAGCGAGGGGTTCTGGGCGTGGGCCCCCTCCACTGTTCCCCCTCTTCCGCTCCTGGGGCGCCCTGTCCAGGCCCTGCAGGCCTCTGTCACCCGGGCCCACACTCCTGGACTGGAGGACTCAGCCCGCACAGCACTCTACATCTCTGTGGGCCACCTGCTGGGGGGGTGGAACCGGCTACACCCACGAGCAGCGTGGGGCCCGGGGTGAGGGCCCCCTCCACGGTCCCCCCTCTCTTGCTCCTGCGGTGCCCCTTCTGGACCCGGCTGGCCACCAGACACCTGGGCCCACGCAGTTAGACTTGGTCCACTTCCTGCAGATTGACCGGCCCAAAACTGGGATCCAGGCCTCGCGGCCCTGCTCCGACCCCAGGGCCCCCCTGATTGCGCATGACCGGGCTCCGCAGGGACTGACAACGGGCTGAGCCACGGTGTGGCTGCAGTTTCGGACGTCATTTCGGGCGGCGGAGGGCAAGAGCATCCGTGACGTCCCCAACGCTTCACCCTTCCCGCTGACCCTGCCAGTTCCAGGACACGGCTATTGAACAGGGGTGCCCCACCCCACCGGGTGCAATCCCAACAGCCTGGGGGTACCCCACAGCTCCTGTGGTGTCCGACGTGTGCAGTGGCGGCAGTGAGGGGCACCAGGACGAAGCTGAGGTGGCGCCCCTTGTGCAGGGGAGGTGGAACCAGCTACATCTACCGAGCAGCGTGGGGTCCTGGGTGTGGGCCCCCTCCACTGTTCCCTCCGCGCCCCCTCAGCGGTGTCTCTCCCAGGCCTTGTCGGCTGTTGGCCACCGAGACTCGCTTGAGAGAATTGCTTCAATCCTGACCTGCACCCTGGTGTGGAATCCTTCCCCCAAGCCCAGCCTCTACACCGATATTGGGCACCCGCCCTGGGAAGTGCCCACAAAATCCTGAACAGCCAGCCGTGACTTTCAAGCTGCACCCGCTCCTGGAGCAGTGACCTCAGAACACGGCAGACTCTTGACCCTTCACTTAGGGTACTCAACCGGCCTTGGCCCGCCAGGACCACACCAGCCCCGCCCTGACCCTGAAGCTCCTCTAGCACGCTGCCCATCAACCGTCATGGGGAAAGACCGGAGCTCCAAATCGGCAGCCACCCACACGCAAACAAAGATAGACCAATTTACCGCAGCTGACCATGAGCCCACCGGGCAGGGTGAAGGCGGCCCCCCTCTCCAAGGCAAGGATTTCCCCGCTATCCTACAGGCGATCAGCGCATCGCAGGCCTCGGTGGAGGGAAAGTTTGGGGAGGTCAGGGTAGACGTGTCCCTTATTCGACAAGACCTACCTAACGCCACTGCCCGCTGTCACGACTCGCTCCCTGCATTCTCGTGTCCACCACCAGGGGGCCGAATTGTGGGGCTTCCCAGTGTTCTAACAAGCTTCCAGACCCTCCCCTTCATGTACAAACTGACTTCCAGCCATTTCAACACTATTTGGGAATTGACATCCATTCCCAATCCATGCCGGGTTTTGTGGAAGCCATCCTGCTCATGCCTGAAACTCCATTACCCAGAATTCCCTGCTCACTGCTTCGTCTCCACCCCTGCAGGCCAAGGATGGGTGGAGGAATTCAGCTCACCTGTGGCTGGCTGCTGCTAGCCTGCTCACACCTGATGCATGTGATTAATGTGAGCTCTTTTAAGCCCCAGCTCCCTTCAGCCCAGTGTTGGTCATTGTAGCTGTATACCGGTGAGGCCAATCCTTGTTTCCAGTGTTTCCTGAGTTCCTGAGCTATAGCTATTCCTTGTGCCTGAATTAGCACTGCCTGCAGAGCTACCTTGTTTCCTGAGTTCCTGAGCTATAGCTATTCCTTGTGCCTGAATTAGCACTGCCTGCAGTGCTACCTTGTTTCCTGAGTTCCTGAGCTATAGCTATTCCTTGTACCTGAATTAGCACTGCCTGCAGTGCTACCTTGTTTCCTGAGTTATAGCTATTCCTGTTCCTGGGCTTCAGCTATTTCTTGTGCCTGATTTGCACTGCTTGCAGTGCTCTCTTGACTCCTTGTTTCCTGAGCTGTAGGTATTTCCTGTTCCTTGAACTAGCACTGCCTGCAGTGCTACCCTGACTACTGAGCCTTAGCATTCCTTGTTCCTGACCTGCAGCAGTTTCCCTTCTCCTGACCTAGCACTGCCTGCAGTGCTACCCTGACTCCTGAGCCTTAGCATTCCTTGTTCCTGACCTGCAGCAGTTTCCCTTCTCCTGACCTAGCACTGCCTGCAGTGCTACCCTGACTCCTGAGCCTTAGCATTCCTTGTTCCTGACCTGCAGCAGTTTCCCTTCTCCTGACCTAGCACTGCCTGCAGTGCTACTTTGACTCCTGAGCTTTTGCCCAATTCTTGTTCCTGCCCCAGCACTGCCTTCTATGCTTTGTTTTCTTGATTCCTGAACCTGCACTATTCTAATATACCCTTGTAGCCTCCCCTTCTGTATATCCTTTTCCAGTCCCTGCCTTTCTTCCCATTTCCTTGGTTCCAGTTCTAGTTTGCTGTCTTTCTATTCTGCTGTCTTGCTTCTGTTACCTTGTATGTTTGTTACCTGCTTTCTTCCAAGTGTGCCCTGTGATTTCCATCCTTACCTGTTAAGCACTCCTCCTTGCTAGCTCCTTGTCTATTGTGCTTGTGTTTAGTTCTACCCCTTTGCTGTTACTGCCTTGCGTGTTCCTGTTTGATCGCCAGGATCCGTGGGCACAGCTGACTACCTAGGTGGTGTTTCTTGTTCACTGTGAGTATTGTCTTTGAGTTACTGTTATAACATCACCATAGGTATAAGCTCCACAGACCCTGCCTTTGAATACATATCCTATATGTGGGTATTTTCAGTCAGTATCTGTAACAGCAATTGTGGGTGAGGAACTTACTGAGCTTCAGTCTTACCGTGTGGAGCTCCTGAGTGCTTTACCCCACACTCCCCTTTATTGTTAATGTTGTTTCATATATATGTCTTGCACATTCGTCCTGGGTGTAGTTTTTCTGAAAGCTAAATTGCCTCATGCGTGCCCTTCCTTTCTGAGTCTTACCCATCTTGTTCACTTCTACAGGCTTCCCCTTTGGATCCCTTTTTTCCTCTGACTCCCTGTATGATCCTGGGCAGCGCTGTACTCCTCTTTATGTGTACGTTTTCTACCCAGTTCCCAGTCCTTGCCCGAGTCCCTGACTGTGTTCCCCACATAGTCCCGGACAGTCCCTGACAGAATGACCAACCTACAATTCCAGGGTTACTTGTGAGGTTTCTTTGCGTTCAGTTAGCTACCCTTTTTCTGTTTCATTTGTGTGTGCAAATATTAAAGGTGTGTCACAATGAGAGGTTTAAGAAAGAGACACCAGTGCATCATTCAAGTTTGTGCAGGGCAGTTCACCAGTGCCCACCAATGAGAGACATTTAGTGTCTACTTTACAGTTTGAGAATGTTCACCCTAGTCCTGAAACAATTAATCCTCTTATGAAAAATGGACATTTACGTTCTGAATATTTTACTCATTGGCTCTCAAACACCTCTTTGCCAGATCCGGACTTAATCTTCTGTTCTGATCCAGATTCAATGTCTGTGTCAGCATTGCATAAGGAGAATGCTACCTTACTCAGTTTGCTGAACAAGAATTCTGAATCTCGCATGTCTGCTGTAAGTGGTTGTAAAATACAGTATTCAACCACACAACCAAAGAAAGAGCAGATGCATTTTATAACCTCTGGTCTCCATTCAAATAATGTTACCCAGTCTTGTAGTCCAGTAAATAGCACAGTCCCGGATACTAAAGGGACCTTGTTAAAAATACCACATTCAAAGTAAACCATAATCAGTTTAACAAAAGAGAGAAAAGACCTACTAGAACACAGGCGGCTAATAGCCACTTTGAACAAAATCCAAGGTATAGCTCTGTTGCTTGTTGTGAAGTTGCCAAGTCTACCACTGTCCTTGTAGAGAAAGATCTGCAGCCTTCACAGGATATAATTACATCTAAGGTTCTTGAATTACAACGAGAGAATAAAATGTTTCTGACTCTGTTAAAAAATTATAACCCAGAGTTCAAGTGGGAATCTAAAACCCCTGTCCAAGACCACCTTTCCACCTCTATGTTAGCCTCCCTAGAAATGGAGAATGAAGCCTTGCGCTCTCTTTTGCGTTCCCCTCAGAGCTGGTCCAGCAATTGTGTGAACAATACAGTGGCTGATCCCTCAGATTCCATTCAGAAAAACCATAGTACTTTGTCTCACAATCCAGTTAATGAAAGTAATTGTTTGAATTCTGAAATTTCTACCTCCTCTGATGTGTTGTCTTCTAGTGCTAAACTGTGTATAGGCACTACATCTGAGATGTGTCCCTCCACTTCTAAGGAACCCCAGATGCCAAGAAAGACACTAAATACTTGTTTGCTTTCTCTTCCTGGTAGTGAGGTCAGTTCCACCCAGGGGTATCACATACACTGGCCATTGACATACAGACAAAACCTGAACCAGTGCCCAACATAATCCCTGATGTGACAATGTCCTGTGACTCAGACTATGCTCTTGATTTAACTACTGCAACGGAAGTCAACCTCCTCGCTGAGAAGAAACAAAATCCTGACCCCTTCTTTGCTGTTTTGCCTTCAAGCACACCACATACTGAAAAGTCAGGAAATGATAGTATTGTATGCTCTGATGCACCTGTACCACCTTCTAATGCAGAAGAAAATGAGAAAATTTCCAAAGACCAAGTGATCTCTTACCTGTTTCCTCTGACTAAGACATGGGAACTGCCAAATGGTAAAGGGAGTCTGGTCATCAGAGACTCTAAGATAAGCAGTACTCTTAGCCATCCCGAAGAAAGCGCTTCAGTGTGTTTTAATGAGCCAAGGAACTGTGAAGATTTCACTATTGACAACAGGGAATCTACTGTTCACGGGCTATCGCCATTCCCAGAATTTAAAGTTTGTCATCCTTGTGCCTCTCTGCCATCAGCTTGTCTTCTTGCAGAGTATCCAGAGACCTCAGCCGGCCTGCTGCTTTCAGAGACCTCAGCCGGCCTGCTGCTTTCAGAGACCTCAGCCGGCCTGCTGCTTTCAGAGACCTCAGCCGGCCTGCTGCCATCTGAGCCCGAGCCTGCAGCCTGCCTGCTGCCATCTGAGCCCGAGCCTGCAGCCTGCCTGCTGCCATCTGAACCCGAGCCTGCAGCCTGCCTGCTGCCATCTGAACCCGAGCCTGCAGCCTGCCTGCTGCCATCTGAACCCGAGCCTGCAGCCTGCCTGCTGCCATCTGAGCCCGAGCCTGCAGCCTGCCTGCCATTAGTACTGGAGCCTCCGGACTGCCTGCATTCAGAGCACAAGCCCTCAGCTCACCTGCCTACTAAGTCAGAGCTTCCAGCCTGTCTGACTTCCGAGCCAGAGCTTCCAGCCTGTCTAACTTCCGAGCCAGAGCTTCCAGCCTCCCTGCCTTCAGCACCAGAGCTTCCAGGCTCCCTGCCTTCAGCACCAGAGCTTCCAGGCTCCCTGCCTTCAGCACCAGAGCTTCCAGGCTCCCTGCCTACCGACCTTGAGCCTCTATCTTGCCAACTTTTTGACCCTGTGTTTCCAGCTAGCCAGCCTTCAAAGGTCTCAGCACATATACTTTCAGAGATTGAACTTCTAGCCGCAGAGACAAAACTCTCAACATGTCAGCCTCCAGGGCCTGGGTCTCCTGCATACCTGCTTCCAGCGTCTCCTGCATGTGAGTCTTCTGTATGTTTTCCTCCAGGGCCAGAGCTTCAAGTCTGCTTCCTGTTACCTCCTTTGACTTCAGCCACCTTGCCTTTGACCTCTGTGCCTCCTGCCAATCCATTATCTGTTTTTGACCCTACAATCAATCTGCCTTCGTTTCTAGAGTGCTACTCTAGACTGCCATCATCTGGACTTCAAACACCTTTGATTCGGGGTTCTAAGCCCCCGTTACTGGCTTTGGATGCTTCAGGTTCTGCCTCCAATACTCCTGTTAATTTACAGCCTAATATTCTACCCTCCAGACCATCACATTTTTCCCACAGTCCTCTGGTATCTTGTACTACATCTCTGATGGAAATGGACCTATTTCATAGGAGCAAAGGCATTGAATCCAGTCCCAGATTCCGGGAGCCGGTCTTTGGAGGGGGTACTGTCACGACTCGCTCCCTGCATTCTCGTGTCCACCACCAGGGGGCCGAATTGTGGGGCTTCCCAGTGTTCTAACAAGCTTCCAGACCCTCCCCTTCATGTACATACTGACTTCCAGCCATTTTGACACTATTTGGGAATTGACATCCATTCCCAATCCATGCCGGGTTTTGTGGAAGCCATCCTGCTCATGCCTGAAACTCCATTACCCAGAATTCCCTGCTCACTGCTTCGTCTCCACCCCTGCAGGCCAAGGATGGGTGGAGGAATTCAGCTCACCTGTGGCTGGCTGCTGCTAGCCTGCTCACACCTGATGCATGTGATTAATGTGAGCTCTTTTAAGCCCCAGCTCCCTTCAGCCCAGTGTTGGTCATTGTAGCTGTATACCGGTGAGGCCAATCCTTGTTTCCAGTGTTTCCTGAGTTCCTGAGCTATAGCTATTCCTTGTGCCTGAATTAGCACTGCCTGCAGAGCTACCTTGTTTCCTGAGTTCCTGAGCTATAGCTATTCCTTGTGCCTGAATTAGCACTGCCTGCAGTGCTACCTTGTTTCCTGAGTTCCTGAGCTATAGCTATTCCTTGTACCTGAATTAGCACTGCCTGCAGTGCTACCTTGTTTCCTGAGTTATAGCTATTCCTGTTCCTGGGCTTCAGCTATTTCTTGTGCCTGATTTGCACTGCTTGCAGTGCTCTCTTGACTCCTTGTTTCCTGAGCTGTAGCTATTTCCTGTTCCCTTGAACTAGCACTGCCTGCAGTGCTACCCTGACTACTGAGCCTTAGCATTCCTTGTTCCTGACCTGCAGCAGTTTCCCTTCTCCTGACCTAGCACTGCCTGCAGTGCTACCCTGACTCCTGAGCCTTAGCATTCCTTGTTCCTGACCTGCAGCAGTTTCCCTTCTCCTGACCTAGCACTGCCTGCAGTGCTACTTTGACTCCTGAGCTTTTGCTCAATTCTTGTTCCTACCCCAGCACTGCCTTCTATGCTTTGTTTTCTTGATTCCTGAACCTGCACTATTCTAGTATACCCTTGTAGCCTCCCCTTCTGTATATCCTTTTCCAGTCCCTGCCTTTCTTCCCATTTCCTTGGTTCCAGTTCTAGTTTGCTGTCTTTCTATTCTGCTGTCTTGCTTCTGTTACCTTGTATGTTTGTTACCTGCTTTCTGCCAAGTGTGCCCTGTGATTTCCATCCTTTCCTGTTAAGCACTCCTCCTTGCTAGCTCCTTGTCTATTGTGCTTGTGTTTAGTTCTACCCCTTTGCTGTTACTGCCTTGCGTGTTCCTGTTTGATCGCCAGGATCCGTGGGCACAGCTGACTACCTAGGTGGTGTTTCTTGTTCACTGTGAGTATTGTCTTTGAGTTACTGTTATAACATCACCATAGGTATAAGCTCCACAGACCCTGCCTTTGCATACATATCCTATATGTGGGTATTTTCAGTCCGTATCTGTAACAGCAATTGTGGGTGAGGAACTTACTGAGCTTCAGTATTACCGTGTGGAGCTCCTGAGTGCTTTACCCCACACTCCCCTTTATTGTTAATGTTGTTTCATATATATGTCTTGCACATTCGTCCTGGGTGTAGTTTTTCTGAAAGCTAAATTGCCTCATGCGTGCCCTTCCTTTCTGAGTCTTACCCATCTTGTTCACTTCTACAGGCTTCCCCTTTGGATCCCTTTTTTTCCTCTGACTCCCTGTATGATCCTGGGCAGCGCTGTACTCCTCTTTATGTGTATGTTTTCTACCCAGTTCCCAGTCCTTGCCCGAGTCCCTGACTGTGTTCCCCACATAGTCCCGGACAGTCCCTGACACCCGCATCACGGAGGCTGAATATCGCCTCTCCACAGCAGAAGACAACATCTACCAATTAAAAGAACAGGTAGCCCACTTGCAATCTCACACCAAGGAGCTCCATCGGCGTGCAGAAGACGCTGAAAACCGCTCGCGCCGCAATAACCTCCGCCTGGTGGGCTTCCCTGAAGGGGCTGAGAAAGAACAGGTGTCCAACTTCATCGAATCCTGGTTTTCCTCCTGGATGCCCAAGGATGCACTCTCCACATGGTTTGCGGTGGAGAGAGCCCATCGGTCCCTGGCGCCCAAGCCGCCACCTGGGGCCCCGCATTGTCCCTGTGAGAAGTTGGCCTGGTATATGCTGTCCACTAGTTATAATGGGCACCTTGCACCAGTCCAAACGACCTTTATTGATGATAGGTTTAAAGACAACCTTTATAGAAAGCTATCCTAGTGGTAGCTATGGAGAGCAGCCTTCAGGCTAAGTCTTGAAGGAGTGTTAAGCTGTTTGTTTTACCAGTTATAATCTCGTGAATGACCAAATGAAAGGAGAACCACACCAGGTATATATAGAAAATATATGTATTTATTACTAAACACTACCCAATAGTCTCTTTATGAGGCTAGAGGTCAAAGTACACAAGTTACAAGTCAAATAGCACAGTAAAGTAGCACAATATACGATTAGCCCTAGGGCGTACCAAACCATATATTAAGAAAGTGGTATAAGAACCACGACTTAAGTAGACACAAGGCCTAGAGCCTGTAGAATCGCTGGGACCCCAAGGAACCACCCAAGGTAGTGACACAGGGGACCCACGGGGGCTGTGTGCAGTGTGTGAACACAGCTGCAAGCTCCGTTAAAGTCTATGGGAAAGTCGCAGTTAGAGTTTTAGAGTTTAAGGACACTTAGAAATGGACTAGGACCAAACCCTCTTGGACTTAGACAGTTCTAGGGTCAACACCCACGGGAGCACCGGAGTACTCGAGTTACCTCACCCAGGGAAGCCGGGTGCATAGGTGTCGAATGGTGTCGGGTCGCGGCGTCGATTTCAAGGGCAGCCTGCAACGAAGTGCTGCTGCCGGGAAGATGCGAAGTGTCCGAAGAGATCCAAGCCTGGATCGGGGATGAGAAGAACCTGAAAGCAGAGGGGACAGAGTCTGGGTCACTTGCCAGTGACCGGGGGCACAATAGTCGAATGCCCACCGATGTCGGGTGCTTCAGGTGAAAGAGGTGAAGCTTGACTCTTCAGCCACGAGGACCAGGAGGTGTCGACGACAACCAGGAGCTGGATTCGAGCTATCCCACAAAGGATGTCGAGTGCTGCAGCGTTGGTGTCCGGATTGAACACAACAAGCCTTGGCAACAGCAACCCATGCAGAAAGGAGAAAGATGCTTCTGTGCAGACCAGCAAGGTCTGAGGGACTCACCACTCGGTGGGGAGTCAGGGCACATCTGGAGCAACCAGGGAAGTCCAATGAAAATCAGAGTTGCCTTCACAGGGACCCACCAGTTGACGGACCAGGGATCGCGAAGGAGCCTCAAGCGGAAATGCAAGAAGCGGGCCCACGGAACACTTGTGGAGTGTAGGCTCACAATCTTCAGTGCAAATGGTGCTCGGGAAGCAATCAAACAAGCAAAAATCCCCTACCTATTTATTTAATAATATGCTAAACGTCATATGATATAAACATGTGAACAGTGCTGAAAGGAAGAAAGGACAAAAATATAACAAAATAGATTTATTTTTTCAATGAAAATACAAAAAACTCAGATGTAGTACAAAAAATAATTATTAAATAAATACATGTACGTAATCCCACCACTCATTTAAACAACTCACAACTACAAACATACTAACATACTTCTTTCATGCAAACAACCGACCTGCATACACTGACTGAAACGACACAAAAAGACAATGAATGATAATATGTTCGATAAATATCATGAATCTAATAAAACAACATTCAATTGATCATAGAAGTATCACAAACGCCGACGCGCGTTTCGATTGTACAAGCCAAATGTGGCTAAACACCTTCATCAGGGCGTGGATACCACAACAGGGGGTGGTGGGGAAATTTCTGAAATTAAATAAACAAACATATAAAAATCATTCCTACAACTAGTTACAGAGACCTGTAGGCATATATCATATTTAAATAAATAAACCAATTGAATTAAACAAAAATATTAACATGATAAACAATTCCTGCAGCACTGTTCAGATAGACCATTGATAGAGGAAACATTTAATTCTATTTAGGCGGAAAAAAGGATGATACTTCGGTAGTGCACATTCAAACAGATAAAAAGGAATGAAAAGAAAAATAGAACAAACATAGAACAAAGTGAAATAGACAAAAGCACAATAAAAAGACATCACAAATACAGAGCCATAAACAGATACAAACAAACATAAGAATATTTGAAATACAAAAAATAAAGAAAAATACTATTTGCAAATCTGAGAAAAAAGGAGACAATACAAATAACCCATTAGCACAGGGGAAAGATGAAAAGATAAAGGAGACAAACCACAACGGGCTAAATGCCTACCGGTGAATTGAACAGCTGTCCAATAGGCTGTGCCAGAAAGTGCCGTACAAGGGACTCGATGGCGTAATTTAAGTTTGTTGTTCCATGGGAAAGGCCTGAGCTGAGGTGTTGATAAAATTCAAATAACAAACAGAATTTCTGGTTGGAGATGAAAAGCGACATATTAATAGCGCTAAAGGTGGCGGCATAGAAAAAGGACGACTGTTTCCAAGCGCTCAACAGTATAAGAGACCAGTTTAATACACCTACTAATTACCTGAAGTCCGATATTCAGTAGGAGATATAGAGACGTTGGGGTCAGGAAAAGACTCGTCTTGCCCAAGGAGTTAGTTTTAATAAAGCACCCAATAGTTGCTGTAAAAATAAGAACAGAAGCAACTAAAGTAACGCATGATAAATGAGCGTTATGTGTTGCAATATACTGGCACTAATACAGTCTTTAATCAGTGCCAAAAGCAAAACAAACAAGACAAAAAACACAATAAATGAGAGACACCGCAGACCGCTAGTTGACGCAGAATTTTGGAAAAGCCATCGGATGCTCAAATGTAACAACGCTAGCAAATCTTTAAACTGTGCCCATAGTAAGCCTAAACAACTCAGAAAATGAATATAATTGTACCGAAACCATAATATACAGAAAACTAAAAACAGTGCATTAATAAATAAATACCTCGAGAATCGAGTATTCACCAGTCCGGCAAAAAAAGTGTCACGAAAATCATACAGACACCCGCTGGGCGTCCCACGCTCAGGATAACAGAGGGGACCTGTAATGGTAGATATACAGGCACACTAAGAAACAAACCGTCCACTATGTATCCAATAAAGCGAACAAACACCCTAATTTGAGAGCCAACCACAACTTACTCGGATAGGGCTGGTCATGGCGGCGACATGATGGTCGTTGCTTCGTAGCTGATGAAAGAGGCATAAACAAGGAAACACAATGGCGCCAAGATTTAAATAAAAAATACGGAGAAAAAGAGCCAATACGATAAGTTCAAAAAGGTCATCTGACCCGGGCAAGGGAATCACGGAAACAAACAAGATGCGGAATGGATTCAGATACCAAAACGGGAAAAGAAATCTCGGACACAGGAACGGAAAGACTAGTGGATAATATGCCAGAGCTAAAATAGGTCAGGTCAATTAATCCAAACCGGAGGAGCCCAGAAGAAGCCAAGAAGCAGATGGCTTCAAATACTGAAAAGACAAGCGTCACAGAGATGAAAAGACTAGCGTATAATGCGCAGAAAATGCTGAAAGAAGGATCAGATCGTCTGATCCCAACCAAAAACTCTCAAAAAGAAACAGAATATGCAAAACAAATTCAAATACTAACAAAACCACTGAGGGAGCAAACATGACAAACCAGACAACACACATACTATGAACCTAATAGAAATAAACCAAACCCAATTAATAGAACAATAATCAACTAAAGAAGCCAGAACACAAAACTCAGAAAAAACACACAAAAGACAATAAGAGGAAAAGAATACAAATAATTATGAAAACCGTGAAAAATACATAACTGTCAATAATTTTCAAATAGAGATAAAGTAAAAAATATAGAGATAAAATGAAAAAGGGTCCGAAGAAGATTTCAATGCCAATAAAGACAAACAAATATCAAATTAGAGAAAGGCATGTTCCCACTGTAGAAGTTCGTTAAGTCCTTGGTCCTTGGTGTTAAGGGAAAACATCCAGAATAATTCGCGTTTACGGCGAATAGCAGTCACATCCATGCCAGTGGAACTACGTACCTTTTCCAAAATAGTCCAGCGTAGATCTTTAACGCTGTGTTTTTGCTGCGCCCAATGTTTAACTAATGGAGCCGAGGGTTTCAAAAGCCTGATATTTGATTTATGCTCGCCGATACGCACTCGACATTCCCTAGCTGTCTCTCCGATGTATGCCAGATCGCACGGGCATAAGATGGCATATACAATGTTGGTAGAGCGGCAGTTGGTCATTTCTTTGAGATAGACAGTACGTGAATTGATGGAAATGTGGTCGCCCACAATCGCATTTTGGCATGCTTGGCAGCCTCCACACTTGTGGTTACCCTGGACGGGGGTACCTCCCATGAGTGAGAGCTGCATGTTGTGTGACCTCTGAGGTCTTTTAGCATGTACTAACATGTTACTCAAATTTTTGTTCCTTTTGAACGAGTAAATAGGTTTACTGATAGACGGCATAGAGTGGTCAAGGTTAAGAAGGTGCCATTGGGAGTTAACAATTTGGCGCATTTTATTATTGAACCAGGAGTGTTTGGTGACACATACCAACTGGTCGAATTTATTATTAGCTTTGGGTTGGAACATAGAGTCCCGGTCATAATATTTCGCTCTTTTAAGAGCGTTCTTAACAAGTTTAGGAGGATAGCCTCGGTTGATGAGTTTACTCTTAAGGTTACCAGCATGGTACATATATTCACTGATGGTAGTACAATTTCTCCGATATCTGAGAAACTGACTGAATGGAATTCCTTCTTTTTGGCACTTGGGGTGAAAGCTCTGATAATGAAGTAAAGTATTTCTGGCGGTGGGTTTAGTGTAGAGTGAAACCGTAAGTTTGTAGTCACATGCCTCAATCCACACATCCAGAAACTCCAATTTTTGGGTGCTGGTGTGGGCAGTAAAAGTCAGATTGGGGTCCGCTAAATTGATCCAGGTTATAAATTCGTTGAGTGTATCCTGGTCTCCTCGCCAGATGAAAAAGATGTCATCAATAAAGCGGGACCAGTGGTGGACATTCTCATAAAAGGGGGCCACTTCATTGTATATGTTGCACTTTTCAAAGTACCCCATATACAAGCAGGCCACACTTGGAGCACACGCTGCTCCCATACTAACCCCTTGATCTGGTGAAAAAAGAATTCTCAAATTCAAAGAAATTTTCTGATAAAACAATATCAAGAAGTTGAAGAATAAAGGAAGAGTTGGGCAATGAACAATCTACCTCAAGCGTGTTCTTAATAACCCCTAAAGCTTCCTTTTGAGGGATATTAGAGTAAAGGGATTCCAGGTCCATAGTCACCAGTATCTCCTGAACATTGTTGTAAGGGAGGCCTTCAATCTGGGAAATAAAATGGCCTGTATCCTTAATGTACGAA
Source organism: Calotriton arnoldi (assembly GCA_963921515.1). Taxonomy (NCBI): domain Eukaryota; kingdom Metazoa; phylum Chordata; class Amphibia; order Caudata; family Salamandridae; genus Calotriton; species Calotriton arnoldi. The sequence continues at coordinate 643,289 of CAWUFW010008808.1, read as the reverse complement.
GGAAGCGTGGCGACCAATGGTTTTAAAAATTGGTCCACGTACTTAGAGAGGGGTTCAGTGGCCGCCCCGATGGTAGAGACAATAGGTCTAAGGGGGGGATCAGTTTGGTTTTTGTGAGTTTTTGGCACCCCATATATAATAGGGATACGAGTAAAGGTGGGTGTGAGGAATTCAGCCTCTTGCTGACAGATAAACCCCTTTTCCACAGCTGCTTCAACCAAAGTCAGAATCCTGCGTTTGAGATGCAATTCAGGGTTGGTCATAATCTTGGCATAATGTATGGGGGAGCTCAACAAAAGCTCCATTTTGGTTTTATATTTATCAGAATCAAAGATGACTATTCCTCCACCTTTATCACAAGGTTTGATAGTAAGCGAGGTGTCATCTTTGAGTTTCTTAAGGGCAAGATGTTCTTCCTTAGAGATGTTGAAGATGGGTTTGGGGATAAATTTGATAGCCTGCTTAATTTTTTAAAAACAGCTTTTTCACATATCAACCTCAACTCCCACCTGATCTATTTCCGGGTAAAAGGTGGACGGGGGTTTTAAACCTGATAGATTCTCTTCACTGGGCACATAGTCTTTAACAAGGAAGAATTTTTTTAGGCGAATTTTGCGAAAAAAAGAGTGTAGATCACTCATTAGTTCGAATTCGTTAAAGTAGGTGGTAGGGACAAAAGACAACCCCTTAGTTAATAAACTTCCCAAATGGTGCTCGGGGCCTGGGCTACAAGTCACCCAAAGCAGGACTTCAAGAAACGTCGAGAATTTGATGCACTAGCAAATGTGCACGGTGTCCAGGGGTTCTAGTTCCACATCACTTGTGAGGGCTGCGGGTCTCAGCTTTGCTGGGGACTCGGGTCGGCCTCTGAGAAGTCTGGAAATCCTCTTCCTGGGCTGCAAGTGCTTTGGAGTCTGGCGGGAGCTTTGGAGATGCAGACCGGCAAATGCTTCGTTGGTGCCTGCCAAGCAGGGGAGTCACTCCTTGACCCCAAGGGAGATTTCTTCAGTCCTCTAGTCTTTAGTAGAGCATCGAAGTTCCAGGATTCAGTTGCAGAGTTTCGTCCAGGGATATCTAAAGTCATGTTGCCAGGGGTTCCTTACTTATACCTAAGAAAGGGGTTGGACTAACTCTGTGGACCCACCTATGGGAGGGTTTGGAAAGAGGGGTAGCTACACCCATTTCCTTTGTCCAGTTTCGTGCCAGAGCAGGGGCTGGCAGCCCCTGCAACCGGTTTGAACTGGGGTATGCACGAGGACACCAAATGTGCCCCCAGTGCAAGACTTCAAAGCACTCTTGGAGTGCACCCACCCAGCCCCAATCCACTAAGGCCTGTCTGGGAGGTGGTAACACCTCCCTGTGACAGGAAACCTATTGTCCAGGCCTCCCCTGCCGTAGTTTCGGTCGGCAGCAGGAGGCCAGACTCGTGTCTGTAGCTGCAGAATCCATTTTGAGATGCCAGGGCTCTGTTTAGTTGGTACCGGGTATACCGGTGCTGTCATGTCTCTCCCTCTAGAAGGGTGGGATCATACTCCCACACCAGTTACTGGTGTGGGGGTATGATTCCAAGGTGTTTGACACCAAACACGATATGTTTCCGTGCAGCCATCCCAAAGTTAGCATTTACCGCGAGGATATAATGCACTTAAGAGTATATGGTCAGGCTGCACCACAGACAACCCCGGAGAGGAGATTCTGAGGGCTGCAGAGAGGCTCTGCTCATGCAAGGGCACCCTCTCACATATAACCAAGCACCCTGCCTTCAGGATTGATAAGGCCTGCCATAGGGGTGACTGATAGGTTTCTATGTGCAGTGATAGGTGAGATATAGCAGGGCCCCAGCCAGACTAAAGTCGAAAAACAGTGAGACATCAGCAAAAAGTGGGGGTAACCATAAGGGGCAGATCCTACTCTCCTACACAACCCCCCCCCCAAATGCAGGGACATTAAACTAACCTTGACCAGTTAAGTCTTCATGTTCTAAGTGGAAATATCTGGAGAGTCCATCTGCATTGACATGGTTACTCCCAGGTCTATGTTCCACTGTATAGTCCATCCCCTATAGGAAATGGACCACCTCAAAAGTTTGGGGTTTTCACCCTTCATCTGTTTTAGCCATAAGAGGGGCTTATGGTCTGTCTGAACAAGGAAGTGAGTGCCAAACAAGTATGGCCTCAGCTTCTTCAGAGCCCAAACCACAGCAAAGGCCTCCCTCTCAATGGCTGACCAACGTTTCTCTCTGGGGGTCAGCCTTCTGCTAATAAAAGCTACTGGCTGATCCTGACCTTCATCATTCAACTGTGACAGTACAGCCCCTACCCCCAACTCAGATGCATCTGTTTGCACAATTAACTTTTTGGAGTAATCAGGACTTTGCAGAATGGGAGCAGTGCACATGGCCTGCTTCAGGTCATCAACTGCCTTTTGACAGCTAACTGTCCACTGAACCTTTTTGGGCATTCTCTTAGAGGTTAAGTCATTCAGGGGTGTCACTATTGATCCATACCCCTTGACAAATCTTCTGTAATACCCAGTCAGGCCTAAAAAGGCTCTCACCTGAGTCTGGGTAGTTGGAGCAACCCAGTCCATGATGGTCTGGATTTTGCTCTGCAATGGTTGAACCTGGCCTCCACCCACAAGGTGGCCCAGGTACACAACCTGACTCTGCCTTATCTGGCACTTGGTGGCCTTGATAGTTAGGCCTGCCTTCTGCAGGGCCTCCAAAACATTTCTGAGGTGGACCAGGTGATCCTCCCAGGTGGAGCTAAAGACAGCAATATCATCTAGATATGCTGCACTATAGGCTTCCAGGCCTGTAAGGACTGTGTTCACCAACCTCTGAAAAGTGGCAGGTGCATTCTTCAAACCAAAGGGCATCACCACAAATTGGTAAAGCCCACCAGGGGTAGAAAATGCAGTTTTTGGCTTTGCATCATCAGCTAGTCTGATCTGCCAGTAGCCAGCTGTCAGGTCAAATGTGCTTAGATACTTGGCTGAGGCCAAAGTGTCTATTAGCTCATCTGCCCTGGGGATTGGATGGGCATCAGTCCTAGTGACTGCATTGAGGCCTCTGTAGTCCACACAAAACCTCATCTCTCTCTTACAGTCTTTGGTGTGAGGTTTAGGCACCAGGACTACTGGACTAGCCCAAGGGCTATCTGAAGGCTCAATGACACCAAGTTCCAACATTTTCTGGACTTCTGTCCTGATACAGTCCCTGACTTGGTCAGGTTGCCTGTAAATCTTACTTTTAACAGGCAGACTGTCCCCAGTGTCCACTTCATGAGTGCACCAGGTGGTCTGACTTGGAGTCAGAGAAAACATGTGTCTGAACGGATTGAGCACCTGTCTACAATCAGTTTGCTGCTGGGCAGTGAGGCTGCCTGCCAAGGCTACACCATCTACTGACCCATCATCAGGGTTCTGTGAGAGCAGGTCAGGGAGAGGGTCACTCTCCTCCTCCTGTCCCTCATCAGTTGCCATGAGCAAGCCCATGTCAGCCCTGTCCACATATGGCTTCAGCCTGTTGACATGGAGCACCCTCTGGGGGCTCCTGTGAGTTCCCAGGTCTACCAGATAGGTAACCTCTCCCTTCTGTTCAACAATTGTATGGGGGCCACTCCACTTGTCTTGGAGGGCTGCTGGGGCCACTGGCTCCAACACCCACACCTTCTGTCCTGGCTGGTAAACAGTCAGCACAGCCTTTTGGTCATGCCAGGCTTTCTGTAATTCCTGGCTAGCCTCAAGGTTTTTGGTTGCCTTTTTCATATACTCAGCCATCTGGAGCAGAGACCAAGTACATAGTCCAGCTGACATCCCTGTCTAGGAACTTCATACAGGACATGGAGCACTTAAGCCTTGTGGTACTAAATGGTCGCTTCAGGGGAGACCAACCGCCAGCGGCAACTTTTCACAAAGCCATGGCAAGCTCTACAATAGATTATACGCTGGTTACTCTACAATTGTTTAGCAGGATCTCTAGTTTTAGGATTGGAACAAAAGAGCATAGCGATCACCAGCCCCAGGAAATTTCGTTGTGTATAAAGGAGAGGCCCTTGATCTTCCCAGTGGAGGATCCGGCAACTATTTATACTGTGAATCTCAGAAGGCTCAACTGTAAAACCAGCCAACCGGATAAACTGCAAACCATAGCCAAGTCAATCTGGGAAAATCAAGCAGAGACATATAGTAATGCGAAAGCCCGCTGGGAAACATTGACAAAACAACTAGGGGAACAATTTGCCAAAAGATCAGGGCGCCCGGTACAAGACAGACGATCGCCCAATACACAGATTGTAAGATCTCAATCTGGAAATCAACTCAACCATTTACCAATTTCATGTATACCAAATCTGAGGGCCCTAAATAAAGATATAAATAAAACTTTACGAAAGCTAAGACAAGGGGGTAACGAAACTATTCTACAAAATACCCTTGCGCAACTAAAAGCAACAAAGAAGAAAACGATCTGGCAAGCAAAAAGGGCAGCAGAAGATACTTTGTGGGCTAAGCTCCTGTTTGACGCAAAGACAAATCAAAGTGCAAAATTCTGGCGAACAATAAATAACTTAGGTAATACCCACGTGCAGAGTATCAATTCCCATCTAACAGAGGAAATTTGGGCAGGCCATCTCCAGGAACACTTTAACCCAAAAGGGGAAAGTCCCGTTACAGCACAATTAGGGTCAGGACAACTCGACAAGCTGGGCCCCCATGGAAACATCAGCAGGAGGTCAACAAGAGAACTGCATTTCACGATTCTGCAGATTAAAAACCGAGTAGCCAAAGGTAGGCTAGAGGGTGCACCTGGCCCCAATGGTATCCCCCAATATTGTTTAAAACTGATCCGAACTACTGGGCGGCTGCATTACTACCAGTGTTCAATTCCATAGAAGAAGGGGCTGGTATCCCAGACTCCTGGAAAGGCTCCATAATATCTCCAATCTACAAGAAGGGAGATAAGAATAAACCTACCAGCTACAGACTCGTAGCCCTAATTGATGTCGAGGCAAAATACTATGCCGGTCTCCTTCTGGAAGAATTAACAGCATGGGCAAAAGAAAAATCCCTCATTCCCATCAATCAGACAGGCTTCACCGTAGGCACAGGGACCATTTCAAATCTATTTGCCCTGACGCTACTGATGGACGTCGCTAAAGCAGCAAATCTCCCCCTATTTTTCTGCTTTATCGATTATTCAGCTGCTTTCGACAGTATAAATAGGCACAAACTGTGGGCTAAACTAGCGAAGATGGAAATTGCAGCAGCACTATTAAAGCAGATAATCCTCCTACACACTAACACTTGAGTTCAAGTAAAACTAGGAACCAGTGAATATTTGTCGAGGAGAATTCCAACAGCAAGTGGATTAAAGCAGGGGTGCGTGCTGGCCCCCACGCTTTTTAATCTGTTTATGGCAGACCTTTCGACAGAATTAAACAACAGCACCTCTCATGCACCGGGGCTGGGTGGGCTGACACTCTCTAATTTACTGTATGCTGATGATGTTGTTCTAATTAGCCGAACCCCAATCGGGCTTCAGCACTTGCTAAATACAACTGCCAATCATGCAGCAACTAACGGTTTAACCATCAACCTAGAAAAGTCAAAGATCATGCGATTTAACCCGAAAAAGAACACAACCGGGTTTCACTGGAACTTGGCAGGTGCAGCCATGGAAGTTGTGTCAGAATATAAGTACCTAGGGGTGATACTAGATGAGAAAGGTACTTTTAAGCCACAAAAAGAAGCCATAAAGCGGAGAGGAAATTCCATAGCGGTAGCTCTAAAATCTCTGAAGCTTAAAACTGCCGGGCCAAGTTTTTACCCCTTACTACAAGTACTACAAACAAAGTTAATTCCAGCTATTACATACGGGAGTGAGTGTCTCAGGAGAAAAGATGAAGAGACTTTGGAACAAACTGTGCTAAGATCAGCAAGAATAATCTTTAGCCTACCAAATTATGTCTCTCCCGCGTAAATCAGGCTGGAGCTTGGCCTTCAGTCACAAAAAATAGCTCGAAACGCTGCTTATGTGAAATGCTGGTTTATGATCAAAAACTCCGACAAGTGCTCTCTGAATTTCCACCTATGGAACGAGATAAACTCAAGTAGAGCCTGCACCCCAAGAGATTACCTGACCGCATCCATAAACCGCCTAGGCTTAAAGGAGCTCTGGGCAGCCATGGGAACGCAGAACAGCTTTAAGTCTTTGGTAAATAAGACAGTAAAAAGCTTTCAGTGCTTGAAGACAAAGAAGCGCTCAGGAGAAGGTCTCACGGTTGGTGCGTGTTGCAGAGCTATACAACACCTGGCCCGCAAAACTACCTGCACGCTGGCTTCAGCAGGAGGATAAAGAGAAATACCTCCGGTTTCGACTGGGGATTCTCCCGGTCCTCCCGCATCTTCCACCATGGAAGCGAACCGCAGAAACAACTCAGTGCCGCCTTTTCCGGAAAGCAGAAGAGTGCATTATGCATCTATTATGCATATGCCATGGTCTGGACCTAGAACGACGCCTGTTTTTGAAATCTATCTTTAACACCAAGAGGATAAGAACTTGCAGGCAAGCAGTGAAGGCTTGCTTTGGCGGAGGTGACATTCAGCTGGCATGCCGGTTTGTACAATTCATGGGGGCAGTAGAGGAGAAAATGAAGAGATCTGGTGCACCATAAAATAGCTCTAATTGAGGGCTTCCCATTCCCGTACTCGAGATTGGCCTGTTTTTACACCGGGGAAACCCCTGATACAAAAAAGCTTTCCTGCACTGCCTTGAAAACTATTGGGCTTTGGAAAGGCCAAGGATCAGTAGTATTTATATTACAAAAACTGATACAATCCTGATAAATGTAACTATTAATTCTGTGACTTTTAAATATAAATGTAATTTAAGCTCTTTATTATGTTTTTAAATCATATATTTCGGATTAAGGACTGACCAAAGTTCATTTGATGAAATAGACACTCTGTCGGAGGAAGGCATAACCCAACTGAAAAGGAAAAATAGGGCTATGCCAAATTCTCCCATACTTCCCTTTCCTTTTTTTACTGTTTGCATAAATGATGAAATTGTAGTGCTTCTCTTTATGAACTTTTTATCTGAGTAATTTCCTTTTGTAAAGGTTTTTATTAACTTGTACAATAAATATTTACATAGTCCACTATGTCCTGTTTAGGGGGTTTGAGAGGTAACTACCAACCTTCCTTCACCAGACACAATGGACCCCTGACAGGATGGCCAAACAAAAGTTCAAAAGGGCTGTAGCCAACCCCCTTTTGAGGCACCTCCCTGTATGCAAATAAAAGGCAGGGCAAGAGTATATCCCATCTTCGCCTAAGCTTTTCTGGGAGCCCTTTAATCATGCCCTTCAAGGTTTTGTTGAATCTTTCAACTAAACCATTGCATTGTGGGTGATAGGGTGTGGTGAATTTATAAGTCACTCCACACTCCTTCCACATTGCAGTCAAGTAACTGGACATAAAGTTTGCACCTCTGTCAGATACTACCTCCTTAGGAAAGCCCACTCTTGAGAAAATTCCCAGGAGGGCCCTTGCCACCACAGGTGCTGTAGTGGTCCTAAGGGGAATGGCTTCTGGGTACCTGGTGGCATGGTCCACCACCACCAGGATAAACTTGTGCCCAGATGCTGTTTGGGGATCCATGGGACCAACTATGTCAATCCCCACCCTCTCAAAGGGAACCCCCACCACAGGTAGTGGTATCAGGGGGCCTTTGTGGTGCCACCTGCCTTCCCACTGGCTTGGCAGGTTACACAGGAGCGACAAAACTCCTTGGTGTCTTCAGACATGTGGGGCCAGTGAAAGTGAGGGACAATTCTGTCCCAAGTCTTGTTCTGTCCCAGGTGACCTGCTAAGGGAATATCATGGGCTAGTGTCAATAGGAAGCCCCTGAACTTCAGAGGTATAACCAACCTCCTGGCTGCTCCAGGCTTGGGGTCTCTACTCTCTGAGTACAGGAGTCCATCATCCCAATATATCTTATGGGTTGCACTAGCATTCCCAGCAGCCTCAGCAGCAGCTTGCTGTCTGAGGGGTTCAAGAGAGGGGCAGTTCAGCTGCTCCTGGCTCAGATCTGCCCTGGAAGGGCCCCCGTCCCCAAGAACTCAACCTGATCAGGTTCAAGCTCCTCTGGGTCAGTTCCTTCTTCAGGCCTGAGATCATCTTCCTCAAAAGACTGATCTGCTTCCTGAGCCAAGGGGAAGGCACTGCCTTAACCCTACTGCTCCTTCTCTTGGGAGGCACCTGGTCCATTGTTCCAGAATCCAGGGCCTGTTCAGCTTTTGACATTTTGGCCTGTGACCTAGTCACAGCAAAGACATGTGCAGGGATCCCTAGCATTTCAGCATGTTTCCTGAGCTCCACCTCTGCCCAAGCTGAGGTTTGAAGATCATTGCCAAGCAAGCATTCGACTGGTAGGTCTGCACTCACCACAACCTTCTTAAGGCCAGCTACCCCTCCCCAGGAGAAGTTAACAACTGCCAGAGAATGGTCTGTTCTGACATTGCTAGCATTGGTCACTTGCTACATTTCATCAAGTATAATCTGCCCAGGATCCACAAGATCTTTTGTCACCATGGTGACACTTGCTCCTGTGTCCCTGAATGCCAAAGCCTCTCTTCCATTAATTAAAGGCTGCTGTCTGTATTTGCCCAAATTATTGGGACTCACTAAGGGGGACATATCCATGCCCCCATCACAGACAAGGACAGCCTGAGTTGGCACTCTGACTAGGCCAGAGCCCATCTCAGTACCCAGGGTCAACCCTACTAAACCCTTATTCTGAGTGTTTCCACCACCATTTGTAGCTGGACTAGGGGGAACAGTTGCCTTAGGGGCAATGGTGGCTGGATTAGAGTCTTTGGACTTGGTGCAGTCACTGGTCCAGTGAGTTTTCTGCTTACATATTTTGCACCATGGTTTCTTTTGGCCTTTTCCTTTAGTAGATTGGGATTCCCCACCAGATGCAGATTTTTGGGGACCTTGAGAAGACTTCGGGTCTTTCCCCTTTTCCCCACCCTTGTCAGAGTTTTTGGAATCTTGCTTCTTCTGCTCACCACCTTGGTTCTGTACCTTCTGCTTCACCCTGGTTCTGACCCATTTGTCTGCCTTCTTTCCCAATTCTTGGGGAGAGGTCAGATCAGAGTCAACCAGGTACTGAAGTAGCAACTGATTCTGACAGTTATTAAGAATCTGCTCCCTCATGATTAAATTATACAATCCTTTGAAGTCACACACCTTACTGCCAAGTAACCAGCCTTCCAGAGCCTTGGTAGCACAATCTACAAAGTCCACCCAGTCCTGTGTCTGTGCCTTTTGGGTATCTCTGAACTTTAACCTGTATTGCTCAGTGGTTAGGCCAAACCCATCTATCAGGGCACTCTTCAGGACTTGGTAATCATCAGCATCCTCTTCTCTTACAGTGAGGAGCTTGTCTCTACCTTTGTCTGCAAAGGAGAGCCACAAGATTGCTGCCCACTGCTCCTGGGGGACCCTCTGAACTTTACAGGCCCTTTCCAGTGCAGTAATCCATTTGTGGATGTCATCCCCACTCTGGTAGGGAGGGACAATCTTGCTCAGGTTTCTATGGTCATAAGACCTTTCCCTACCACTAGGTAAGTTGCTGCCACCATGGGACTCTAGTCCCAACTTTCTTCTTTGTCTATGGAGCTCTAGGGACTCCCTGTCTATAGCCAACTGCTCTCTTCTGATCCTAAGCTGAGCTTCTCTATACTTGAGCAGTCTCTCTTTCCTTTCATGAGAGGATTCTCTCCTATGAGAGGAAACAGAGGTCCCTACTGAGGTGTCAGAATGGTTAGACTCCTGAGAAGGAGATCTTGACCTTCTAGGCACACTCACAACTCTTCCTGGTGGGACAAAGGGGAGGTCATTCTGGTCCTCCTCCTCATCTTCAGGAGGAGCTAGATTTTCCAGGGCAAGATCATTATCATCTTCCTGGCCAGTTTCAGAGGTCAGGTCCTGGGTATTTTCACCCCTGGTCCCTTCCTCATCTTCTGCCCCACCCTCTCTGCCTACCCCTTCAGACCCTGGGGGTCTTCTGAGATCATCCAACAGAAGCACCTCTATGAGGCGTTGGGTGTTGGCACTTTTGCCTGTCTTCAACTTCCTAGTACTGCACAATGCTCTCAATTCCAAGAATGGGAGGTTGTCATACTTGGATGGTAGAAGCCCATGGGCTTCTGGCAGGGACCCACTGGTTCCTGGCCTTGAAGACATCACTAGTGAGGTGTGGTGTATGCACTACCTACTCTAGTGTGGCCTACTAAACTCTCTTGAGTTGTAGAAAGGGTGTGCTAAGCCCTTGACACACAACTCTAAGTTCAGTAGAACTTACTGTATTTCTAAGCTTGAATTTATATGTACCTCAAGTACCTTTAGTGGTTTGCAGTTAGTCACACACTTGAGATTATCTGGTAAAACAAGGCAAGCTTGAATCCAACCGCTGCACACCAATGTGAGAAGTTGGCCTTCTATATGCTGTCCACTAGTTATAGTGGGCACCTTGCACCAGTCCAAACGACCTTTATTGATGATAGGTTTAAAGACAACCTTTATAGAAAGCTATCCTAGTGGTAGATATGGAGAGCAGCCTTCAGGCTAAGTCTTGAAGGAGTGTTAAGCTGTTTGTTTTACCAGTTATAATCTCGTGAATGACCAAATGAAAGGAGAACCACACCAGGTATATATAGAAAATATATGTATTTATTACTAAACACTACCCAATAGTCTCTTTATGAGGCTAGAGGTCAAAGTACACAAGTTACAAGTCAAATAGCACAGTAAAGTAGCACAATATACGATTAGCCCTAGGGGCTTCCCAAACCATATATTAAGAAAGTGGTATAAGAACCACGACTTAAGTAGACACAAGGCCTAGAGCCTGTAGAATCGCTGGGACCCCAAGGAACCACCCAAGGTAGTGACACAGGGGACCCACGGGGGCTGTGTGCAGTGTGTGAACACAGCCGCAAGCTCCGTTAAAGTCTATGGGAAAGTCGTGGTTAGAGTTTTAGAGTTTAAGGACACTTAGAAATGTACTAGGACCAAACCCTCTGGGACTTAGACAGTTCTAGGGTCAACACCCATGGGAGCACCGGAGTACTCGAGTTACCTCACCCAGGGAAGCCGGGTGCATAGGTGTCGAATGGTGTCGGGTCGCGGCGTCGATTTCAAGGGCAGCCTGCAACGAAGTGCTGCTGCCGGGAAGATGCGAAGTGTCCGAAGAGATCCAAGCCTGGATCGGGGATGAGAAGAACCTGAAAGCAGAGGGGACAGAGTCTGGGTCACTTGCCAGTGACCAGGGGCACGATAGTCGAATGCCCACCGATGTCGGGTGCTTCAGGTGAAAGAGGTGAAGCTTGACTCTTCAGCCACGAGGACCAGGATGTGTCAACGACAACCAGGAGCTGGATTCGAGCTGTACCATAAAGGATGTCGAGTGCTGCAGTGTTGGTGTCCGGATTGAACACAACAAGCCTTGGCAACAGCAACCCATGCAGAAAGGAGAAAGATGCTTCTGTGCAGACCAGCAAGGTCTGAGGGACTCACCACTTGGTGGGGAGTCAGGGCACCTCTGGAGCAACCAGAGAAGTCCAAAGAAAATCAGAGTTGCTTTCACAGGGACCCACCAGTCAATGGACCAGGGATCGCAAAGGAGCCTCAAGCGGAAATGCAAGAAGCGGGCCCACGGAACACTTGTGGAGTGTAGGCTCACAATCTTCAGTGCAGATGGTGCTCGGGGCCTGGGCTACAAGTAACCCAAAGCAGGATTTCAAGCGATGTCGAGAAGTCGATGCACTAGCAAATGTGCATGGTGTCCAGGGGTTCTGGTTCCACATCACTCGTGAGGGCTGCGGATCTCAGCTTTGCTGGGGACTCGGGTCGGCCTCTGAGAAGTCTGGAAATCCTCTTCCTGGGCTGCAAGTACTTCGGAGTCCGGCGGGAGCTTTGGAGATGCAGACTGGCAAATGCTTCATTGGTGCCTGCCAAGCAGGGGAGTCACTCCTTGACCCCAAGGGAGATTTCTTCAGTCCTCTAGTCTTTAGTAGAGCGTCGAAGTTCCAGGATTCAGTTGCAGAGTTTCATCCAGGGATATCTAAAGTCCTGTTGCCAGGGGTTCCTTACTTATACCTAAGAAAGGGGTTGGACTAACTCTGTGGACCCACCTATGGGAGGGTTTGGAAAGAGGGGTGGCTACACCCATTTCCTTTGTCCAGTTTCGCACCAGAGCAGGGGCTGGCAGCCCCTGCAACCGGTTTGAACTGGGGTATGCACGAGGACACCAAATGTGCCCCCAGTGCAGGACTTCAAAGCACTCTTGTAGTGCACCCACCCAGCCCCAATCCACTAAGGCCTGTCTGGGAGGTGGTAACACCTCCCTGTGACAGGAAACCTATTGTCCAGGCCTCCCCTGCCGGAGTTTCGGTCGGCAGCAGGAGGCCAGACTCGTGTCTGTGGCTGCAGCATCCATTTTGTGATGCCAGGGCTCTGTTTAGTTGGTACCGGGTATACCGGTGCTGTCATGTCTCTCCCTCTAGAAGGGTGGGATCATACTCCCACACCAGTTACTGGTGTGGGGGTATGATTCCAAGGTGTTTGACACCAAACACGACATGTTTCCGTGCAGCCATCCCAAAGTTAGCATTTACTGCGAGGATATAATGCACTTAAGAGTATATGGACAGGCTGCACCACAGACAACCCCGGAGAGGAGATTCCGAGGGCTGCAGAGGGGCTCTGCTCATGCAGGGGCACCCTCTCACATATAACCAAGCACCCTGCCTTCAGGATTGATAAGGCCTGCCATAGGGGTGACTGATAGGTTTCTATGTGCAGTGATAGGTGAGATATAGTGAACCTATATCTCTGAGAGGGGTGCATGCACCACCTCACTCAGGCTGCAGTAGCAGTCCTGTGGTGTCATTTTGGATGTCCTTCCAGGGGTGGCACAATACATGCTTCAGCCCCTGGTAGGCCTCTGGGGTACCTATGCCCTGGGTACATAGTATACCATATACTAGGGACTTATAAGGGCACTCCAGAATCCAATCTGTGGTGTACCTAAAGTACATGGAATCAATTTAGAGAGGAAGCAGCTAGGCTGGGGTCCTGGTTAGCAGGGCCCCAGCCAGACTAAAGTCGAAAAACAGTGAGACATCAGCAAAAAGTGTGGGTAACCATAAGAGGCAGATCCTACTCTCCTACAGTCCCATCATAGCCCGAATCCTCAACTTTAAGGACCGGGACGCAATCCTGCGTGAGGCACGCTCCCTGGGACCCCTCAAGTTCAAAAACCACACTATCATGGTATTCCCTGATTACACCAGGTTGGTACAGGATCAGCGCCGTTCTTACATGGAAGTCAAGAAGAAACTGCGGGCCCTCGGCCTTCAATACCGACAGCTGGTCCCGGCCCGCCTTCACGTCATCTTTCAGGGCAAGACACAGTTCTTTGAATCGCCCCAGGCTGCCTTGACATGGTTGATGGAGGAGCGCCCCTTTGGGTCCCGGAGGAACCAGTCTCCCGCACCCCCGGGCCCCAACTCCACGTGGCCCCGATCCCCCATGCAGCAGCGACGGAGGCGCACACAGTCCCACAGGAGGCGTCAGTCCCACGGAGAGGCACTCAGATCGTCGAGCCTGGCAGCAAGCAGGCCCGAAGCTTCTCCTAGCCCTCCGGGATCCCCGTCTCGCCACAGATACCACTCGACTAGCGGCTCTTCTGGGGAACCTCCTTCACTGGGTCACCGGGACTTGGCGGCTGCAGATTCGGACTTGTCCCGTAGCCCAACCATCTGAAACCTAAGGAGAAGAAATCGTGGTCTGGGGGGTTGGCGCCGCCTCTCAGTTTGATGTAAAGTCGATGAGCCACACATAGCAGAAAGGGGGTGCGGGCGGGTGTCTCCCGTGGCCACTACGGGCGGTGACCCCGCCCGCGTTGTGGAACTCTTTGCCCCGGAGCACCACCCGTTCCCCGGGACGATCCGTCTCCTCAACCCACACGGAACTGTAACAGGGCCTTCCTAAGACCTGTCCGGCAGCGCCCTGGCGAACTTGGGCTTCCAGGGTGCCATCCGGGGACGTGTCTTCGCCGACTTAGTGGCAGGGCGCCATGGCAGAGCTGTTGCTCCATTCCGCTTGTTTCTCTGCCCAGAGACTATACATCCATCCACGCAACCTAACCCGAGCGTTTTAGTTTGGTTTTACTTTGCTGAAGTTTGACGACAGATGCTTCTGTTCTCGAAGTATAGGGTGGGGGGAGGGAGGAGGGAAAGGGGTTGGGACCATTGTCCCATTGTTGATATTCTGTTGATGTATTTCTTCACCAGCCTTATTGATGCACTCTACGATATTCCCACATTCCATCGGCAAAGCGCAGTCATACTTGCTATCCCGCGCCCGACCCCATACGCAGCCGCTGCTAGGTGCGACGATCCATCATTCCAACCAGCGGCCACCATGACCGACACAACCACTCCGGGAGCTTCCCTCCCCAAATTGTCCTGGAACGTTAATGGGCTCCTAGATAGAGTCAAGCGCACGGCCGTCCTACGCTATGCCCAACGTCTAGGCACTGATGTACTCCTGCTCCAGGAGCCTCACTTGGTGGGGAACCACTGCCCCTTCCTGGCACGCTACGGGTACGATAGAGTATGGCACTCAGGGTTTGCCTAGGGCTCCCGGGGGGGTGACTATCCTTCTGAAGCGTACTCTTCCCTTTGTGTCCACACGGGCCACTCACGACCACTAGGGAGTATATGTGGCCCTCAGCGTAACATTGGGCGGAAACCTCCTCAACCTTGTGTCCATCTACTCACCCCCATCGATGCTCACGTCAACCCTGGAACACGCCACCGACCTCCTCACCTCCCTGCCCCTGGGCACCACAATAGTGGGGGGTGATTTTAACGCGGTTCCTAACCCACACCTCGACCCTACAGGTCCACCATCCACCTCCAGAATTGCTCACGCCAAACAATTAACGAACTGGGCTGATTCCCTGGGCCTGTGCGATGCATGGAGAATTTGGCACCCTCACACCAGACAATTTACTCATACATCTGCGGCACACCACACTCAGGCGTGCATAGATGCTATATTCGTCCCCTCCACTGACTGCCAAACGATCCAAGACATCTGTATACTTCCTAGAGGTATCTCCGACCATTTACCACTGCTTCTCAGTATCGGGGCCCCTCCCCCCTCGACGCGCCCAACCTGGCAGATGAACGCCTGGTTCCTCCAGGAGAAAGAATTTAGAAAGGTGGCGGGGATAGAACTCCAACAGTACTTCCTTGCCAACACTGGCTCTGTTCCCTCGCCAGGTACCCTATGGGAAGCAGGCAAAGCCACCATCCGAGGCTTCGCCGAGGGCCAACTCAAATGTCAGCGACAAGCCCAGGTACACCAGATCACCCTGCGAGAGGCGCAAGCGTTGCTTCTTGAACAATCCCCTCCTGATGACTGCAACACCTCCCGAGAGAGGCAACTCGCACGCCTTCGGGCCGAAATCAAGCAACTCTCCCTAGATGCCGCCAAGCTCCTCTGGAGATCATCCATAGCTAGGGTGTACGGATGGGGCAACAAGAATGGGAACATCCTCCACAGATTAGCCACATACCCAAGGGCCAACCGCATTATCCCGGAAATTGTCGACCTGGATGGGCTAGCGCACCGATCCCCTTTGGCAATTGCCCGCGCCTTTGCCTCCTACTATCGAATGCTCTACTCGGCGCAGAGCCCCGTACTGTCCCTCTCTGAACTGCTGAGCACTGGCCATACCCACCTCCCTCGCCTAGGCCCTGCCGAGTCAGCTGGCTTGGACCTCCCCATCACCCATGAAGAAATTAACAAAGCGATAGCACATGCCTCATCGGGCAAAACCCCAGACCCGGACGGGCTCCCGCAGGAATACTATGCTGCATATCGAGAGACTCTGGTCCCACACCTCGCAGACCTCTTCGACGAGGCCCTATAGAAAGGCTCCTTCCCACCCGAGACAGACATGGCCACCATTGTTGTTCTCCCTAAAACACAACCCCTGTCTCCTCGCTGCGTGGACTACCGCCCAATTTCTCTCATAAATACGGAGGTTATAATTTTCGCTACAATTCTTGCCCAACGACTGAGGCCCTATCTCGCCAAGCTGGTTCACCCGGACCAGTGTGGGTTTATGCCCATGCGAGGGACTAGACATTGCCTCCGTCGTCTCCATCTGGCCTTGGCACACCGCCACTTGCTCACCCCCTACTTCTTCTTGTCGATTTCGAGAAGGCCTTTGATTCTGTGGACTGGCAATACCTGGGCGACGTGCTGGAAGAAATGGGTTTCAGCCCATGCTTTCGCAACCTGGTAAAGGTTCTTTATGCCCGGCCCCAGGCACGGGTGCTAGTCAATGGGGTATTATCAGAGGCCTTCCCCATTCGTAGAGGGATGAGGCAGGGGTGCTCCCTCTCGCCCCTCCTTTTCGCCTTGGTGATGGAACCCCTAGCAAACCTGATTCGCCGGGGGACCGCATCCGGGGATGGGAGTGGCCTAACTCGGAGGTGGACAAGATTGCCCTCTATGCAGACGATGTTTTAATTTTCCTTGCGGAACCCGCTCAGTCAGGCCCTCACTGTCTCCGGGTCTTACACTCCTTCGGGCAGGCCTCCGGCCTACGTCTTAACCCCAGTAAGTCGGTCCTGTTCCCCCTACACTTAGCCAGGTACTGCTACGACTGGCAATCCACAATACCCCTCAGGCGACAATCCTTCAAATACCTAGGGGTCTGGATCGCCCTGCTCCCTGACCTCGCCTGGGCCCTCAACAACACCCCGCTGGTGAAAAAGGTGAAGGAGGACCTCCAGAGGTGGCAGACGCTCCCCTAAATCCCCTGGGGAGGGTTGCCCTGTTTAAAATGATGATTCTCCCCAGATTCCTCTACGTCCTCCAAAACACCCCCTTCAGCTTTCTGCAGCCTTGGTTTCGAGAACTAGACAGTACAGCTACTAAATTCCTCTGGGGGGCTGGGAGGTCTCGTATAGCTCTGACCCGCGGCCGGATCCCACCCTTCGACGGGGGCATGGGGATGACCGACTTACACTTATACTACTTGGCGACCCGCCTCCTCACAATACATGACTGGTTCAACGGGGGATGGTCCGATCCGGCCTACAGACTCGAGCTGAGTGAGCTGGGCTTGCCTAAAATCCAATCTATGATGTATGGAGGGTCCTTACCTTCCACCCTACCAGATGTGACACGTACCGTACTTCTGGCCTGGCAGGCATCACTGCGTCACACGCAATGGACACATAAACTAACTCAATACACTCCTCTCTGGCACGGTACTTGGCTCCGGGAGGTTAGTGGGTTGAGGGGATTTCGATCTCTGGATCTTATAGGGATCTCCCAACTAGGTGATGTGTGGGCTGGTGGCACATGCGCTCCTTCCAGGACCTTCAATCCAGGTACTCCCTACACCCGTCACAATTTTACAAGTACTTGCAGCTGCGTCATGCCCTCCAATCGTACATATCAGATGACACAGTGGTCCCAGAATACAACCCTCCCAAAGCACAGATCACGATGGGCAATTTGGGGAAGGGGAGCATCTCCTGCATTTACCGTACACTAACCAACAACACCCCAACCACACTAGACCGGCTCAGAGGCCAGTGGGAGGAATGGGTGGGTCCACTGGAGGAAGAGGACTGGAGGGATGCGCTCATGGCGCCTAAGCTGGTCACTGCATCGGCTAGACTCCGCCTGATTCAACTGTACTACCTACATGCCACCTATTTAACCACTGCACGCTTTCACAGGGCTGGCCTTTACCCTAATGCCTCCTGTACACGCTGCGGCCAAGGCATGGCGGATTTCTTCCATATGGTCTGGGCATGTCCTCAACTGACACGATTCTGGGGGGGCATCGAAGAGGAACTCACGGAAGTCCTGGGGTGGGAAGTTCCCCATGACCCACGACACACGCTCCTAGGGATCACGGATGGGCTGGATGGGTCCAGGAACGAGAAGCTGTTCTTTCACACGGCTATGGTTGTAGCCAAGCATGACATAGCCGCCAACTGGAAGCGTCCAGCACCACCTAGCCTCAAGAAATGGCGGGAGGGGGTGGACTGGTGCGCTGCACAAGAAAAACCTATGTATGAAGCACAGGGTTGTCCAAAGAAATATCACAAGGTGTGGGGCAAATGGCTGGGTAGTATGGCCTAACTCTGGATCACCTGCTAAATGTTTGTATCAAGGTAGACTTCACGGGGTCTTGCGGTACAAGATCATCATCCAACTGATTGGGAATTGTCATTTCTACTGTAATGTGCTGAATTGCTGGTCCTTGTTTTCATGTCAAAAACCAATAAAATTGTTTATAAAAAAAAAAACACACCTAAGAAACTATCAAAGATAGATGTGTGGAACAACTGACACGTGGTGGAAAGGTACACATACAGGGATGATGTAATGCCACATGGACAGTGTCATGATGTAATGTCTGACATACATGTACCATCACACACATTAAACACCCATGATGTGTATCACTTTTAGATTGCAAAACAAACAGGTATGTCTGTGACACAAACACACAACAGCAACTCACATGCCAAATACAGATTGATGTTTAACGTGAATATCATCAACAACCTAAACAATGTAGTGTGTGTGTTGCACAATACTCAGATACTGTGGATACACTCAATAATACTGCATCCAAAGCACTTTGTAACACACAGTCCAATGCAGCTGTGATTCTGGGTGTATGTAACATGTGATAACACAATGGGCCCCTGGGACTGTGTCCAGGCCTAGGAGGGTGACCTGTAAAGTTATCACTTACAGTTGTGATGTGCATCACAAACAATGTATTAGGTGCACATGAAGGTTGGCTCCTCATGGGAGTGTGAGCTATGAAGAGCTCTGTCCAATATGACATATTAATCTATGTACCCACACATGTCATAAAGCAGGAATTGAAGTTTCCTAAACTGTCTGACATGGTTATTGATTGGTGTAGGGCACCTGAGCCTCAGCCAAAACAGTGTGGTTTGCATCCTTTGGCTGTTGACTGAAATGGGGACAGACGCAGGTAAGTATTCAAAAGACACGTCGTACACTTCACAACCAAGTTGGACGCACACATTGGCTGTTGACTGAAATGGGGACAGACGCGGGTGAGTATTCAAAGACGCGTTGTACACTTCACAACCAAGCCGGACGCACACATTGGCTGTTGACTGAAATGGGGACAGACGCGGGTGAGTATTCAAAAGACTTGTCGTACACTTCACAACCAAGCCGGACGCACACATTGGCTGTTGACTGAAATGGGGACAGACGCGGGTGAGTATTCCAAAGACGCGTTGTACACTTCACAACCAAGCCGGACGCACACATTGGCTGTTGACTGAAATGGGGATAGGCACGGGTGAGTATTCAAAAGACGCGTCGTACACTTCACAACCAAGCCGGACGCACACATTGGCTGTTGACTGAAATGGGGACAGACGCAGGTGACTATTCAAAAGATGCGTTGTACACTTCACAACCAAGCTGGACGCACACATTGGCTCTCGGTCGTCATGGAGACAGACACAGTTTTGCGCGTGTACGAATCGCGTGCAAACAAATTCTGTTGGCTTACAAGAACAATGTATCAAACTCAATAGTGTTATGATGCGGAATATTTGAACGACGCGGTAGGCGTGTCCGATGTATGCAATGTTATGGATTGGCCAAAATCGGATAATGCGAACAACTCGGACCTATCTCTTTGGATGCATGGAACAGAACCCGCCTCTGCAGCACAGATATAAGGCAGCCTGTTCCCAAGAGACTTCACTTCCTGCACTACATGCTACTTGCCTACATCTCAACCTACCACTGCTGCTGTCTCTGCATCCTCTGTGATCTGCAATGGCACGTACTGTGGAGAGGGCACCAGCCTTCACAGAGGAGGAGAACCAGGCCCTGTTGGACAGCCTCCTTCCACAGTACAGCAAGCTGTATGGAAAACCAGGGGAGCAGGTGAGTGTTGATTACACTGCCTTTACAATTGACCATGTTTTAAAACAGGAACTACTAGCATTGTGACCCCCAAGGTCAAGCATGCACACATAGTTATTGTAAGCTCACAGTGTGTAGATTGATGTTCTGGGCAGGTACAGTGATGTAAAAGTGCATTTAGTGGAATTGATTTTCATGCACTGTTCTCATGTTGTTAAGGCAGCCTTGCACACAGGACAACTGCCCCTGATGATACTTGTACAACCTTTATACATCATATGCCCTTCTAACAATGACCTATATGTCCAAGTGTGTGATGAACAAACATGTAGCATGTGTAGTAATAGTGTGTCCCTATGTCATCCTTACAGGTCGACGTCCATCAGAAGCAGGATATTTGGCTGCCCATCGTCCGGGCTGTGAGATCTGTGGGGGTCTTCAAACGCCGCATCCGCCACTGCCAGAAGAGGTGGCAGGACCTCCGTGGCTGGACCCGGAGGATTGCAAGTGTCCAGCTGAAGCTGTCACCTCCTCGCAAAAGGGGTGGACGACGGACCCTGACCCCCCACATGCTCCGGATACTGACGGTGGTCTTCCCTGACCTGGATGGGCAGTTGAAGGCCAGACAGCAGCAAGGAGGGGGTGAGTTTGTGCCATTTTGCTGAACTATGTCTGACATGCATGTTGCACACCCTCAGCCTGGTAACACTCTCACAGGTCGTCTGTCTGCTGAGACAACACTTATGTGGCAAAATGTAATGATGCCCCATTCTCATCTGATGCCCAGGTGTGTCCCTTTCCATCTGTGACATGTGTCACTTGGGTCCTGTGTATTTGCTGTAGTCCAAGGTTAATGTAAAGTTATCACTTACAGTTGTGATGTGCATCACAAACAATGTATTAGGTGCACATGAAGGTTGGCTCCTCATGGGAGTGTGAGCTATGAAGAGCTCTGTCCAATATGACATATTAATCTATGTACCCACACATGTCATAAAGCAGGAATTGAAGTTTCCTAAACTGTCTGACATGGTTATTGATTGGTGTAGGGCACCTGAGCCTCAGCCAAAACAGTGTGGTTTGCATCCTTTGGCTGTTGACTGAAATGGGGACAGACGCAGGTGAGTATTCAAAAGACACGTCGTACACTTCACAACCAAGTTGGACGCACACATTGGCTGTTGACTGAAATGGGGACAGACGCGGGTGAGTATTCAAAAGACGCGTTGTACACTTCACAACCAAGCCGGACGCACACATTGGCTGTTGACTGAAATGGGGACAGACGCGGGTGAGTATTCAAAAGACGTGTCGTACACTTCACAACCAAGCCGGACGCACACATTGGCTGTTGACTGAAATGGGGACAGACGCGGGTGAGTATTCCAAAGATGCGTTGTACACTTCACAACCAAGCCGGACGCACACATTGGCTGTTGACTGAAATGGGGACAGGCACGGGTGAGTATTCAAAAGACGCGTCGTACACTTCACAACCAAGCCGGACGCACACATTGGCTGTTGACTGAAATGGGGACAGACGCAGGTGACTATTCAAAAGATGCGTTGTACACTTCACAACCAAGCTGGACGCACACATTGGCTCTCGGTCATCATGGAGACAGACACAGTTTTGCGCGTGTACGAATCGCGTGCAAACAAATTCTGTTGGCTTACATATACAACAGGTGCATTGAGTTGACCATCATGAGTGAGGTAATTGTCTGACATGTGTCAGCACATTGTCAGGAATATGACCTGTACTCTGTGTGGTCCATACATAAATGTTCGATTTGCTGATCTGGGTCAACGCAGGTTTGTGAGAAATATACTACACACCCGTGCAGCAGGTAAGGCCAATGTTGATGCCTCAGACAAATGAAATGGATAAGCGTTCAAAATGCGTAGTCGCCTGCCTAGTGCTCCGGGTAATCCCATGTTTCACATGGACCAAGGACACGTATGCCAACTCAGGCCATCTGAGACACTGTCACATCCTATTTTGGGTGTCAGGCAACACTTTAACCATTGCAAAATTGTAATTCATGTGTCTGACTCTGTGTCAGTGTGTACAGGCAGAACTTTTATATTTACACATGTGGCAAATATGTCAAATATGGACAGACATCTAATGTATGGAAATGGGCTCAGTACACTGGACAAAACATGTATGTGTTATCCCTTGACTCTGCATAATGGTGGCTTTGACATATATGTGTATGCTGCATTACTTAGTTCTTGGGAGCTTACAAAATGTACATGTATACAGATTTGTTAATTCATATACTCCAATGTCTCAGTAGAACAACGTGAGCTTGTCAAAGTGTTTAAAATGTGTGTAGCATGTAGGGGACATGTATACTTGACCACTAAAGATGTTGCTTTAACAGTGAATACATGGGTCTGACACGGTGCTGACTGTAAAGTCGGGATTCACTGCCCCTGTAACAAGAGTCAGTACTGATTGTTTAGCCAGACAGGCCTGTGGCATTGTGTGCCACATGAAAAATCTTGAGGATGCAATATTTGTACTTGTCTGTTGTCCTGCATGCACACCATTATAGCATTGACGTTCAAGACATAAGCCGATCATGGTGACTGGGGATGGAAGTATGTTCATCATGTCAACTTATTAATTTGTCCATCCCATTTGCTGTGCCACTTCCAGACTCCCTTGCATGAGATGAAACATGGTTGTAATGACACATGACACTCAGGAGCATTACAGATCAGACAACAGGCAAAATAGTGCATCCTTGGCCATGATTTAGTGGAATTTTGAATACATCTAACAGATGGTTCCATTGCCATCATGTGTTTGGGAACCATGGTTCACTGGAAGACTGACAAGTGCCATGTTCGCATATGTGTAATGAATTTTAAAAGTGGCGTTAACATTATGCAAGGGCTTGCTCAGTGATGTGTTGTGATAAAAGTCATGTGTCAAGTCTATGCAGATGACTGATGTGAATCTGTTTCTCATCCTTGTTCACAGCATCATCTATGGCTACTGGAGGAGACAGTTCCACGGACCAAGAGGAAGCGGCTAGGCAGACTGGGTCCAGTGTGGAGGAGGAGGAGGGACCCAGTGGCACGGAGGGTGAGGGGAGCCACACTGAGGGCCGCTCAGAAATATCAACATCAGCTGAGGACCAATCCAGCTCCAGTGATGACTCCCTTGTGATGGTGGGTGTTACCAGAGCAGAGGCCACAACAACAGAGTCTGTACCCGCCACCATCTCCACCCTCCCAGCTGCTCCCATTCCAAAGGTCCATGGACACTCCCGTGTTAGGGAGCATGTCTCCTGTGGTCCAGGCACCGAACCCCCTGCATCTGTCACCCCTTCTGCCCTGAGTGTGGAGTCTGTGGACTTGCTCAAACAGACACATGTAGGGCAGACATCCATGCTGAGTGTCCTCCATGCACACACCAGTCTATTGACACAATTGGTGTCATACATGGAGGGCATGTCATCAGACATGTCTGCCTACAGGGGACAAATCAGTCCATGGCCTCCTCACTGACGGCAGCAGTGTCCCTCCTACAACAGTCCCTCACCCCTCCTACCTCTGCCCCATCCACAGTCCACACCAACCTACCTGACCAAAGCACACTCACACAGGCACATGCACACACCACAACAGACACAAGCAGCACACAGCAACCTAGAACAAAGTCCAAACAAACATGCAAGCACACTCAGGGGACTGACATCACACACACAGGGGATAGGGTAAAAAAACACACACCCATCCACAACCATTCCGCATTCCTCAGCTACTTCTCCATCGAAAACCCCTACCCTTGACTCTCCTGTGACTCCCCTCTTCCCAGAGGGTCTTCCTCTGTGACCATGGCCTATTCCCCACAGATACATCAGACCAGACTCACAAGGGGAAGAGGAAATCACCACGCACAGAGAGGAGATCCACCACCGCACGCACATCCTCCCCTAAGAGTAGGAACACTGAGGCCCCCACCCGTACATCCCCCAGGACAAAGATAAGCAAAACCCCACCACCATCCCACACTCCCACCACGACATCTACATCCTCCAAAGCCCAGGCCACCCCTCCCAAAGTTCCCACATCACAATCCATCCCAGGTTCACCCACACACCATTACACCATCCCCAAGATGATAAGGCCCTCCCCCCTACCACAAGCACTTCCACTCCCACAACACCACACCCTCAGTCAGTTCCAGACAATGCAGTGGAGACCCTGACCCCCAATCTGACCTGTCCACTGCAGTGGAGCCCCCACCCCTAAATCAGACATGGGCACCGCAGTGGAGCCCCCGCCCCTCAATCCAACATGTCCACTGCAGTGGATCCACAACCCCCTCAATCCAACATGTCCACTGCAGTGGAGCCACAACCCCCTCAATCCGACATGTCCACTGCAGTTGATACGGACACTCCAGCAGCCCCCATCCCTCCCATAACCCATACTGGTACACCCTAATCCTGTCCCTGCGGTGCCTGGCCTGCCCCTAAATATGCCCCTCCAAGGGGAGATGTCCCCTAGTTATGTCAGTGCAGGCAAGCAATGGATGACGACTCATCATGTTACCCCCCTGAAGAACTCATTAACATGGACAGGCCATTGGCCTTATTGTGATTCAGGATTATTGACTTTTTATATGCAAATGCTGAATAAAGCTTATTTTTGTTCTTATGTTGATTTGTATTTCATGTACATGATGTTGCTGATGAGTGTACTAAAATTGCTGTTGTGATATTGTTTAGTGACAAAAATGATGTAGTGATGTAATGTACCGCATGTGGTCCATGGTATATGTGTCCTATTTCAGTATGTATCAGAGTCATCATTGACTGCAATTGCAGGTTGTCATGATCCACATTGTTTTGGACAAGGAGTGTGACATTCTTTTCACAACCTCCCATCTTTGGCTTACACTTTTGCACATATGTCGGGCTGACATTTGTACACATTGTAAATGTTTTTAACGGTACGCCCGTCTCCAATGGACATGCAGAATAGCGCATTGATGATGAACAAGTCATCTGTCTCATCAGTGCAACTTGGTAAACATGGATTTTGACTACGTGCAGATGATTTTGGCGACACACCTATACACAGGCTGATGGGACCAAAGAATTATGTGTGTTGTAATTGTTGGATCGATGTCCGAGTCTCATTCTGACATGGTAGACCCCTGCCAAGACCAAGCTAGACACAGCTGACCTTCCACAGTAGTGTAATTATCTCATGGCAGTGTGTAAATCTGTGACATTCGCAGAGCCCTTGGTGTGTGTTCTGTGGGCATGACTCTCTGTGTTCCGAACCCTTTTTCTACCAAGACTGTAGACCCTGCAGATGTTCATGTTTGTGAAGCTTGCTGTGTTTTCCAGTGCTTTGTCAAACTATTTGACTTTGAGTGTCCGGGATGTGGGTGCATGGGAAACATTGAGTCATTATGGTGTCATCCCTGGGTAGGGTTGATATAAGGGCCTGCCCTGTGGGCAAACACACATTTGACATATTCTGGATTCCCCGAGTCACATGTGTGCTACCAACATATGCGTGTTTTTAATCTGTTATCTGTTTCTGGGAGTTTGGCACTTGTATGTGTGTATGACTGCTCACACTCAGCAGATTCTAATCTTCCCTGTCAGCTGATGGCAACATGTCTTCTTTGTAGGTCTCCTTGAGTGTTTCATTGTTCTGGGACAGTGTTACATTTCCCAATGTGTCTGATACATTTCACGTTATGCACATGTACTCCATCCTACACGGTGGGACAAATTTCACCAGGTGTAATGACTAGCTATGTGTATTGTATTTGTAAAACACAGATCCCACCACCACCCCTGGTATTGTCATGGGTGCATGTGCAATGTCACCAGTCAATGTAGGCTTAGCTGATGCACATTGCTGCTGATCAAGGTGTGTGGTGTTTAGACTGGCCAAATGTGACTTGTCTCTTGGCAAGGCCCCTACCTACATTGTGGCCTTACATTACAGGCCATGCCCTGTGTGTAATGTTTGGGTATGTGTGATGAAAGTTGTCCTGTCAAGACACAAGACACAGTGCGCAAGAGTGAGTGTGCTCCGAAGTATGGGCCACATCCTCATTTATCATCACAGAGGGTCATCAGACAGGATACTGTCACCACAGTGTAGTGGCCTTGAGGGTACTGCGGTAGAGAGTCAGTCTCTTGATGTATTGTTTGTTGTTCCACCAAGCTTGTTTCACATGTGACTGTTGTGAACCCGCTCATCAAACAATGCCTGATTGCCCACATTCAGTAACACAATTCTTGAGATATTTCTGGATTATACTCAACACGCATATGTCTCAGTGGAGTTCAGCCCCCCCATCATGTGTGTTGGTGTAGCCTAGAGACACTTCCACACACACACACATGTTGTGTTTGTTCTGCAGTGTGTGGCTGGCTGGTTGTCTTAGTGCATCTTCACCCATGTATTTATACTGGCTTTGAGGGACATTGAGTGGATGTTTGTTTGAGCTTTTTTATCTACTGGCCCTGGGACTCCTACATCTTCAGTCTGCACATTCATCATGTTTACAATTTGCCATTGCTGCCACAGTGTGGAACAGTGTGGAACAGGATCTCGTAAAAACTGTGGTTTCCGAAGGATTCCTTTGTATGTGTGTCTGTTTGTGAACATATGTGTGCTTATGCATTTTGATGGTCACTTCTTACATTGTCCAATTGAACATTGGTGGCAGTGTTAGCCCCCAATGGCAATGATTGGCTGCACATGGCTGAGGGTATTTTTTCACGCACAACAATGTTTGCCTCAACAGATCTGTGTTTGTTTGGCACACAACCACTACTTTGTCACTACATTGCTTGAGTTTTAGGCCCAATGATCATGCATGATTGTTTGCACATGCTGGTATTTTGAACCCCACACTCACCTTTTGGTCACTGCAGTGAGGGGGGGGTATAGACGCCATTTCCCCAATGTGCCTGATAATGCTGGGGGTTTGAACCCCACACTCACCTTTTGGTCACTGCAGTGAGGGGGGGGTTATACCCCATGTCCCCAATGTGCCTGACAATGCTGGGGGTTTAAACCCCACACTCACCTTTTGGTCACTGCAGTGAGGGGGGGTTATACCCCATGTCCCCTATGTGCCTGACAATGCTGGGGGTTCGAACCCCACACTCACATTTTGGTCACAACAGTGATGGGGGTTTCTGTAATTTCTTCCTTTATGTGTCACTATTGCAGGCAGTTTTCACAAAAAACACAATATTGGCATGACAGGAGTGGAGGAGTGTTAGGCCTCCAGCCCCTATGGGGTGGACAATGCTTGTAGGGATGGACATCCACCCACTATGGGGTGGACAATGCTGGTAGTGATAGGCATCCACCCCCTATAGGGGGGAAAATGGTGGGAGTGTTAGGCATCCACCCCCTATGGGGTGGACAATGCTGGTAGTGATAGACATCAACCCCCTATAGGGTGGGCAATGCTGGTAAGGATAGACATCCACCCTCTATGGGGTAGACAATGCTGCTAGGGATAGACATCCACCCCTATGGGGTGGACAATGCTGCTGGGGATAGACATCCACCCCCTATGGGGTGCACAATGCTGGTGGGGATAGACATCCACCCCCTATGGGGTGGACGATGCTGGTAGTGATAGACATCAACCCCCTATGGGGTGGACAATGCTGGTGGGGATAGGCATCCACCCCCTATGGGGTGGACAATGGTGGGAGTGTTAGGCATCCACCCCCTATGGGATGGACAATGCTGGTAGTGTTAGGCATCCACCCCCTATGGGGCGAGCAATGCTGGTGGGGATAGACATCCACCCCCTATTGGGTGGATATTGCTGGTGGGGATAGACATCCACCCCCTATGGGGTGGGAAATGCTGGTAAGGATAGACATCCACCCCCTATGGGGTGGACAATGCTGGTGGGGATAGACATCCACCCCCTATTGGGTGGACGATGCTGGTGGGGATAGACATCCACCCACTATGGGGTGAACAATGCTGGTGGGGATAGACATCCACCCCCTATGGGGTGGACAATGCTGGTAGTGATAGACATCCACCCCCTATGGGGTGGACAATGCTGGTGGGGATAGGCATCCACCCCCTATGGGGTGGACAAAGGTGGGAGTGTTAGGCATCCACCCCCTATGGGGTGGACAATGCTGGGAGTGTTAGGCATCCACCCCAGGGGGTGGACAATGCTGGGAGTGTTAGGCATCCACCCCCTATGGGGTGGACAATGCTGGTAGTGATAGACATCCACCCCCTATGGGGTGGACAATGCTGGTGGGGATAGGCATCCACCCCCTATGGGGTGGACAATGCTGGTAGTGTTACGCATCCAACCCCTATGGGGTGGACAATGCTGGTAGTGATAGGCATCCACCCCCTATGGGGTGGACAATGGTGGGAGCATTAGGCATCCACCCCCTATGGGGTGGAAAATGCTGGTAGTGATAGACATCAACCCCCTATGGGGTGGGCAATGCTGGTGGGGATAGACATCCACCCCCTATGGGGTGGACGATGCTGGTAGTGATAGACATCAACCCCCTATGGGGTGGACAATGCTGGTGGGGATAGGCATCCACTCCCTATGGGGTGGACAATGGTGGGAGTGTTAGGCATCCACCCCCTATGGGGTGGACAATGCTGGTAGTGTTAGGCATCCACCCCCTATGGGGTGAGCAATGCTGGTGGGGATAGACATCCACCCCTATTGGGTGGACATTGCTGGTGGGGATAGACATCCACCCCTATGGGGTGGGAAATGCTGGTAAGGATAGACATCCACCCCCTATGGGGTGGACAATGCTGGTGGGGATAGACATCCACCCCCTATTGGGTGGACGATGCTGGTGGGGATAGACATCCACCCCCTATGGGGTGGACAATGCTGGTGGGGATAGACAACCACCCTCTATGGGGTGGACAATGCTGGTAGTGATAGACATCCACCCCCTATGGGGTGGACAATGCTGGTGGGGATAGGCATCCACACCCTATGGGGTGGAAAATGCTGGTAGTGATAGACATCAACCCCCTATGGGGTGGGCAATGCTGGTGGGGATAGACATCCACCCCCTATGGGGTGGACGATGCTGGTAGTGATAGACATCAACCCCCTATGGGGTGGACAATGCTGGTGGGGATAGGCATCCACCCCCTATGGGGTGGACAATGGTGGGAGTGTTAGGCATCCACCCCCTATGGGGCGAGCAATGCTGGTGGGGATAGACATCCACCCCCTATTGGGTGGATATTGCTGGTGGGGATAGACATCCACCCCCTATGGGGTGGGAAATGCTGGTAAGGATAGACATCCACCCCCTATGGGGTGGACAATGCTGGTGGGGATAGACATCCACCCCCTATGGGGTGGACAATGCTGGTAGTGATAGACATCCACCCCCTATGGGGTGGACAATGCTGGTGGGGATAGGCATCCACCCCCTATGGGGTGGACAAAGGTGGGAGTGTTAGGCATCCACCCCCTATGGGGTGTACAATGCTGGGAGTGTTAGGTATCCACCCCAGGGGGTGGACAATGCTGGGAGTATTAGGCATCCACCCCTATGGGGTGGACAATGCTGGTAGTGATAGACATCCACCCCCTATGGGGTGGACAATGCTGGTGGGGATAGGCATCCACCCCCTATGGGGTGGACAATGCTGGTAGTGTTAGGCATCCAAACCCTATGGGGTGGACAATGCTGGTAGTGATAGGCATCCACCCCCTATGGGGTGGACAATGGTGCGAGCATTAGGCATCCACCCCCTATGGGGTGGAAAATGCTGGTAGTGATAGACATCAACCCCCTATGGGGTGGGCAATGCTGGTGGGGATAGACATCCACCCCCTATTGGGGTGGACGATGCTGGTAGTGATAGACATCAACCCCCTATGGGGTGGACAATGCTGGTGGGGATAGGCATCCACCCCCTATGGGGTGGACAATGGTGGGAGTGTTAGGCATCCACCCCCTATGGGGTGGACAATGCTGGTAGTGTTAGGCATCCACCCCCTATGGGGCGAGCAATGCTGGTGGGGATAGACATCCACCCCCTATTGGGTGGACATTGCTGGTGGGGATAGGCATCCACCCCCTATGGGGTGGACAAAGGTGGGAGTGTTAGGCATCCACCCCCTATGGGGTGGACAATGCTGGGAGTGTTAGGCATCCACCCCAGGGGGTGGACAATGCTGGGAGTGTTAGGCATCCACCCCCTATGGTGTGGACAATGCTGGTAGTGATAGACATCCACCCCCTATGGGGTGGAGAATGCTGGTGGGGATAGGCATCCACTCCCTATGGGGTGGACAATGCTGGTAGTGTTAGGCATCCAACCCCTATGGGGTGGACAATGCTGGTAGTGATAGGCATCCACCCCCTATGGGGTGGACAATGGTGGGAGCATTAGGCATCCACCCCTATGGGGTGGAAAATGCTGGTAGTGATAGACATCAACCCCCTATGGGGTGGGCAATGCTGGTGGGGATAGACATCCACCCCCTATGGGGTGGACGATGCTGGTAGTGATAGACATCAACCCCCTATGGGGTGGACAATGCTGGTGGGGATAGGCATCCACCCCCTATGGGGTGGACAATGGTGGGAGTGTTAGGCATCCACCCCTATGGGGTGGACAATGCTGGTAGTGTTAGGCATCCACCCCCTATGGGGTGAGCAATGCTGGTGGGGATAGACATCCACCCCCTATTGGGTGGACATTGCTGGTGGGGATAGACATCCACCCCTATGGGGTGGGAAATGCTGGTAAGGATAGACATCCACCCCCTATGGGGTGGACAATGCTGGTGGGGATAGACATCCACCCCCTATTGGGTGGACGATGCTGGTGGGGATAGACATCCACCCCCTATGGGGTGGACAATGCTGGTGGGGATAGACAACCACCCTCTATGGGGTGGACAATGCTGGTAGTGATAGACATCCACCCCTTATGGGGTGGACAATGCTGGTGGGGATAGGCATCCACACCCTATGGGGTGGACAATGGTGGGAGTGTTAGGCATCCACCCCCTATGGGGTGGACAATGCTGGGAGTGTTAGGCATCCACCCCCTATGGGGTGGACGATGCTGGTAGTGATAGACATCAACCCCCTATGGGGTGGACAATGCTGGTGGGGTTAGGCATCCACCCCCTATGGGGTGGACATTGGTGGGAGTGTTAGGCATCCACCCCCTATGGGGTGGACAATGCTGGTAGTGTTAGGCATCCACCCCCTATGGGGCGAGCAATGCTGGTGGGGATAGACATCCACCCCCTATTGGGTGGGCATTGCTGGTGGGGATAGACATCCACCCCCTATGGGGTGGGAAATGCTGGTAAGGATAGACATCCACCCCCTATGGGGTGGACAATGCTGGTGGGGATAGATAGACATCCACCCCCTATTGGGTGGACAATGCTGGTGGGGATAGACATCCACCCCCTATGGGGTGGACAATGCTGGTGGGGATAGACATCCACCCCCTATGGGGTGGACAATGCTGGTAGTGATAGACATCCACCCCCTATGGGGTGGACAATGCTGGTGGGGATAGGCATCCACCCCCTATGGGGTGGACATTGGTGGGAGTGTTAGGCATCCACCCCCTATGGGGTGGACAATGCTGGGAGTGTTAGGCATCCACCCCCTATGGGGTGGACAATGCTGGTAGTGATAGACATCAACCCCCTATGGGGTGGGCAATGCTGGTGGGGATAGACATCCACCCCCTATGGGGTGGGCAATGCTGGTGGTGATAGACATCAACCCCCTATGGGGTGGACAATGCTGGTGGGGATAGGCATCCACCCCCTATGGGGTAGACAATGCTGCTGGGGATAGACATCCACCCCCTATGGGGATAACAATGCTGGTGGGGATAGACATCCACCCCCTATGGGGTAGACAATGCTGGTAAGGATGGACATCCACCCCCTATGGGGTGGACATTGCTGGTGGGGATAGACATTCACCCCCTATGGGGTGGACAGTGCTGGTGGGGATAGACATCCACCCACTATGGGTGTGTTGCCTTTCGCGGGATCGTGCCGTTTTTGTGTGTGGTAGGTGTCTGACTTACCGTCTGTGATGAACGGGTCGGTTACGGTTATTGATTCGACCATAGGCGTACAGTATAGGGCTGACATGCGCGATCGGATACATGGCTGCTTCGTCTCGTACGCAGTGATCGTGTTGTGGTGTGAATCGGAGCTGAAATACAGCTCTTCCAGATGCTGTGACGTGCTAGAGGTGGCGACCTGTTCTGCGCGGAGGAAGTACACATCGTACTTGCCCGGCCGGAATCTGGTTTAGAAATGGCTCCGGACGACTCCATTCAGCGTATACGGAGCCGGCTCGTATGGAAAATCTCGCTGGATTCGGAGCGTGCGTGTCGCTCGTGAATTGGACATATTTGCGCATCGTACTTCGTCGTTTGGACGGACCGGCTCCCGGAACGAGTCAGTCGGCAGGTAACGCTACAGACGGCTCTAGGAGGGCCTTCCCAGTGAGATCGGAATCGACCCCTTACTATTCTAACTCTGCAGAGTACTTAACTCAGAGCAGGTGCTCGGCAGTGACTTGGGAGGCAAAATGACTATTCTAACTCCGTCAGGAACTTACCTCAGGGAAGGTGCTGGACAGTGACTGGGGGGCCAAATTACCAGGTACTTACCTCATGAAAGGTGCTTGACAGTGTCTGGGGGGACAAAATTAAAATTCTAACTCAGCCAGGTACTTACCTCAGGGCAGGTGCTAGTATAGTGACTGGGGGCAAAATTACTATTTTTACTACGCCCGGTACTTACCTCAGGGAAGGTGCTGGACAGTGACTTAGGAGTGGGGGGGTAAAATCAGTTCTGTTACACCATAAAATACATACTTTTTATTTCTTTTCGACAGACCCTAACATCCCAAAAAACAGAAATAGGAAAATCCAATAGAAAACAAGAAAGCTAACCAAACACCAGAAACAGTGGATGAAAAGATGACTACTTTTTAAAGTAACTAATCTTTTAAAAATCATTGCACAAACAAATCTAACAACTTTCCATCTATAGAGAACAAAGTTTAGACTAGGCGCGGGCGGAGAACTCCGCTCCGCCCGAACTCCGCTCCGCCCGCGGAGTGTGCAGAGATTTGCCTACTCCGCGTTCCGCGAAGTACGCGGAGTAGGCAAATCTCCGCACGCTCCGCAGTGGAGCGGAGTTGGCCAGCCCCCGCCTCCACCCCCCCATTAACAATTAATTAGATATTAATGAAAACTAAAACAAAGAACACATACCTGTACTGGGGCGTCCCCGGGCTGCCCTCCTCCTCTTCCTCGCCGTCTCTGGGTTATCCTTGCCAAAACTGCGCATGCACGTGCTCGCACGCATGTGCATTTCTTGCAAGAAATGCGCATGCGAGGGCGCGCGCGAATGCGCAGTTTTTGCATGGATCACCCAGAGACGGCGAGGAAGAGGAGGAGGGCAGCCCGGGGACGCCGCAGTACAGGTAAGTGTTTTTTGTTTTAGTTTTCATTAATGTCTAATTAATTGTTAATAGGGAGGATGGAGGCGCATGGCGGAGCGGAGTTTGTTCCCAACTGCGTGGACCTCTGCGTCGTCCCGCTATGCCAGCTACGCCCAGGGTTAGTTTAGATTAAAAAATCACTAGCTTTTCACAGTAATAATAAAAATATTTGGTGCAAACAGCAAACAGTTTTCGCAAACAGCGTCTGAAATAACACAGCAAAACCATTTTCCCCATACCAGGTACATTGATTTCAAGTAAAAATACACAATCACTTAAGACTGTCAATCACAAGAGTTCTCTTTTGTAAAATAAGTTCACAGAGCGCAGACCAAATCACCTGAAGCAAACGATCCAGGGAATGAACCTTACAACCAGAAACCAGATTAAGAAATGATTACAACCATCTCAGGTAAGTAATTTGTAAAGAAAACCGATGCATATCCAAAACAAATAACTTTCTTTCCACAGGCTACAAAAATTAATATTTAATTCTCTCTCATTTTCAACAGGAATAAAAACATATTTTCTTCAAAAATCAAGAGTGTCTCAAATCACCATGCAAACCTTATTCACCTTTGCAGATATAATTTAAACAATTAAAATTAAGCACATTCTTAGAACATAACGTTTACAAAACTTTTCTTGTTTTTCTTCAGTTAACTATACAATGGCATCAAAAAACAAGCCAGATACGTACAGTGGCGAAGGGGGAAAAGACTACTCAAGTATGGTGGCTATCTCTATTGTAAGGAGAGGTTAAATGAGCCCAGGAGTTAATCGATGTGTATACAGTATTTTTCATCCCATTGCAAAGGCAGAGCAGTTACTCTGGATGACACTGTGGTAAGGACCACAAAGCATAACGCCTCTGACTCTGTAACTGAGATTGAAGTATGTCAAAATGTGCAGCACATTAAAAAGCTAGCATCCACCTCCAATAACCCTGTGGCTCAGCTTTGAGGAAGGTAGCCCAACATATCCACATTCATGTAGCTACTAGCATAACCACAATACCCAATCTAAGGAGAATGGTGTATGGACAAAAACTGCTAAGTAATCCCCAAAGAGTAACACCACAAACCTATTCAGATATTAACATTCCCCCTGAAGTAATGGTTTATTTTACTAATGACCCATTCCTCCTGTATGACATCCCCTCAAAAAAATACTAATATTTCGCACAACCCATAATTTGGTACTTGAGAATAGTGAAATGTGGATGATGGATGGGACTTTTAAATCAACTCCCCATCCATTCGCCCAAATTTACAATTTTCATGCTAGCATTAACCACTCAACTGCCCCATTAGTGTACAGCTTACTCCCTGGCAAGCAATCATCAACATACACTGAATTGTCATCAGTAATAAAAACCAAAGCTATGACTAAAAGTCCTAGGAAAATTATAATTGGCTTCGATTTAACAATGATTAATACTAATACGAAAAATTACTCTGGCACCCAAATTCAAGGATGTTTTGTGCACTTTTCCCAGGTGTATTTTCGAAAAATTTTATAAAAATAATCCTTAGCTGAGGATTATATGTCATGCGGTAAACTACAGTATGAGTTAAAGAAAACTAACAGCTTTGTACCACCGGAGCGTGAGGAGGAGTTCTACACATCAATTACAGAATTATATTATTTCACCCAAAATGAAGAAAAATTAGCTCCACTCCTAAAATTCCTTGAGGAAACATGGATTGGCCATCTAAGCAGGTCAGTTCACAGGAGGAAGCTAAGGTTTCACACTGACTGGTCAATCTCTTACTCGACCTGCTTAGAGGGAGGTGGAAAGACAAACAATGTCATAGAGGGATGGCACAATTCCTTCAACAAATCAATTGGCAGACCTCACCCTAACCTTTACCATTTCTTGAAAATTTTGAAGAAGGAACTATGGGCCTGATTATGAGTCTGGTGGTCTTGCAACCACCAGACTTGCGGTGGCACAGGAGTGGCGGTCCACCATTTTGCCGATTACGACTTTGTAATTTGTATTGGCGGTGGACTGGCGGCTGCACCAGGGAACAGTCCTTCCCTGGCGGTAGCACAATGCATTATGCTGAGCAGGAACTGGCTCAGTCTAGCTCAGCATATTTTGAGTTCCTGGACCGCCATCCTTTTCATGGCAAAGCCCCGCCATGAAAAGGCTGGCGGTGCAGGCACAAAGCGGGCCCTACAGGGCCCCCAAGTCTCCCCCCACCATGGGAATACATTCAGGGGGGCACATCATGTGCCCCCTGACTGTATATCCCCCTGTTCAAGTATGGCATGGACTTCACCATTCATGCCGTGCTGGAACTTTTTGGCAGGAACCATTGCAGCACCTGTTTTTAAGGCACCGCCATGGGAAAGGCCACAGGACCGCCGACTGTATTACGAGTTGTACTTTTACAACTTGTAACATGGCCGGCGATCCATTCACGGGTTTGGCACAGCAGAGCCTGCGCTGAGTCGGTGCCACTACGCCAAACTCGTAATCAGGCCCAAAGTTTTCAAAAAATGAGAGTGGCACAGTCATTGTGAGGTAGCCTGAACCCTCATGTTTAAAAAAAAAGTAAAGAAATATCTGAGAGACTATTGGCTAAAATCCATAAATTTCCATTGAGGAGGGTCAGATAACTGTACAAAATTGCGTGCCTCCTACACTTCTAACACACACTAACAACCTGTAAAATTACTTGCCTGTTTTGACAACACTTTCTAATGAAATTGGCATTTTTTATATTTTTTTTAGAAATGAAAGGAATACTGGCATTCCTACCTGTAGTTGTCTTCTTTCTTCAACTCTTGGTGATTTTACATACCACCTATTACCAGGAGTCTTCAGTATTTCATTTATCCGAAATGGAAATCAACATCCCAAAAAAAAACAGCTCCTGAAAATATATTTTTTGTAAAAAATATCCATCTCCTGCAGAAAACTTGAAATCCATTCCCCAAAACTAAATTCTCAGAAAATAATCCAGTAGTGGTCCATCCACATCGAAAAACAGCAATCCCAAAAAGTCAGAATCCTGCAGGAAAGAACAGTTTAGGAAAATTCACCAAAAAGAAAATCTATTCTCCAAAATGAAATGCTCAGAAAAAAAATCCAGCAGTAATCCATCTACGAATTCTGTGTTTCTTCAGCAACAACATGGTCTTTGTCTGGAAAAGTCACCAAAGTGTTTAAAAAACAAGACACCAAAAATTTAGAATGTTGCTTTTATTTCAAATAGGTTTAAAAAAGTAATAACCATTTTTCCTGCAACTATTTTAAACCTGCTTTAAAAAAAAAAAACACTGTTCCGACATGGGCATACAAACATAACCTGCATGGGGATGTTAAAGTGGTAAAAACAGCAAACTAAAACAATTCTTTACTGTACAACATCTAACTTACCCCTCCCTCCACAATAAACTTAGCCAACTATATGTCTAAAAGAATGAAGTAAATTGTTCTTACCTGTCTACAGCACTTCCTTGCATTGGATCTTGACCATGACGCTCCACCGGCTGTAGAAACAGATGCACAACTGCCAACGTCAAGCCAGTAACGAAAATGGAAAATGGACAATTTTACCCATTAAAGTCAATGGGAAAGCATGGGGTAAATACTTTACAAATTCTAAATAAATATGTTAAACATTGTTAATAAAATATTTTATATTTTTGTAAAATATGTTATGCTTGTTGCTATTTAATACATTTTTTTAATAATTTTTTAACTATTCATAAATAAATATTTGATAAATTAAACATGGTGTGATTATTTGTCTTTTTCACATTTAAAATTTTTAAAATCTTTCTTTTTCTATAAAAAACTATTTTTAAAATTGTTGTTTTAAAAATATTTTAGTGAACTTGCAGATTAATTCCACTATGTTTTTATTTATTTCTACTCATCAATTAATTAAATTGTCCTACATATTTAATACTCAAGGATTAAAATTAATACCTTAGTATTAATGCATGTCCCCGCCCAATACCCCTATATCCCTGGCATACTGTCCCTAAAGATTTGTGTAACAGTCCTGTAAATATTGTAAATAATTAGTATTAAATTAAAATGTTATATATTTTAATTTCTTAACATTATTACTCATACATTTAATTCATTAAATAATACTACTGAAATATTAAAATTAATACCTGTGTATTATTGCACTTTACCACCCAATACCCCTATACCCAGTGCATCCCACCCCTTAAGGTTAATGTTACATTTTTAAGAATCATTTTTATTAATATATTTTTTATTTACAATTAAATTTAAATACGCATTACCATTAATATTAATATATAAAATATATATTAACATTCTATAAATTAAATTAACTAAATATATACTCACCTCTATTCTTACCTATATACTTACCAAAAAAAGGCATGAGTGTTAAATGTATATACCTATATTGAGTGGTACAGGCATGGATGGTAATGGCATGCGTGGTAAAGACATATGCATGGTAGTGAAATGCGTGGAACAGACTAATGCGTGGTATTGACTGCCTGGTAAAGGTATTGCGTGGTTAAGACTGTGTTATAATGGTTGTTTTCCCTGAATATATGATCTGTAAATAACAGAAGGTAAGTCTGTTAGTGTTATTCCCAACACCACATTCTGTAATGCACAATGTCTAGCAATCAATGATATTGTACATATGGATGGATGGTTGGATTGATTGATTGATTTATTTGTTGTAGAGCAAGCAAATGCACAAAGTGCACCACCAAAGATAAATAAAATGGAAGCAACTAAAAGTAGAACAAAGACAAGTTTTGGGATCTTTACTGCAGAATAGAAGATTGAATTGAACCTTGAACCCCATTAACTGTACCCTTATTTCAGAAATAGCCTTTTTTTTAGGTCTGGCACAGACAAAGGTCTTATGGCAAGAACAGGAACAGGGTCTTTGTGTCAATCCTCTTCAGCCATCGGTTGCCTTTGGTGAGCTCCCTTCAGTTGTTGAATGTTTGAATCATCTTTCACAATGGGAACCTCCCTTAGAAGTATTGTGCATATATATATTATTGGTTAAGCAGTCAATCAAAAGAGTCAATTTCTGAGTTTACATTGAGGAAATGATGCCTGCACGGACAGTCTAACACAAGCAGGGATGCCACTAAGGGGCCCCAAAGATGGGGCCAGAGCCTCCAACATGTAGGGTTCCCTCAACAAACGACAGGACGCTCAGGTATGTCATTAGTATTTATTGGAGAAGCTCAGGCAGCAACGTCTGCTTCGCATCAAGTATTCCTCAGGTATGTGCTAACTGCCAGCCCCCACATTCCAGACCACTTCTGTCCAAGGAGACAGTTACCAAGACAACTGGACTGTTTAGCTTAATACCACACATCCTTCTCCTTTAACAATTATAACAAAAAGATAAAACCCAGCTCCTTCTGGCCTTCTATGACTACGCCCCAGTAAAACTGAGCTCCCTAAAGCTCTGCCTGAAAGCAGTAGTGGAATGGATGGAAGGAAGCTGCATGAAAATGAACTCTGAAAAAACTGAGATCCTCTTCTTGGGCACTAAAACCGCCCCAGAGGCTAGCATCTGGTGGCCACCCAAACTTTGTGTTCCTCCCCACCCCGCTCTGATGGCTAAGAACTTAGAGGTAAAACTTAATTCTAATCTCAGTTTTGAACCCCAAATCCATTCCTTATACGCTACCTGCTTTGCCACCCTGAGTTCTCTCAGAAGGATGCTCAACCTTATTCCAGAGGACTCCCGGAAAAGGATTGTTCATACCTTGGTTACGTCCAAACTGGATTATGCCAACAGTCTGTATATGGGTTTGCCAACTTTTCTAACCCAACAGCTCCAAATAATCCAGAACTTCGCTGCACGCCTTATTTTGAAGATTCCCCCATGCTCGCCAGTGTTCCACCATCTTCGTCACCTTCACTGGCTTCCTGTCAACAAGAGAATCCAATTTAAGGCACTTGCCTTGGCCTTCAGAGCAGTCACTCACAAATGTCTTCTCTATCTGAGGAACAGATTTAAGCTTTATCTCAATTCTAGATCCCTGAGATCTAATAATCTCAAATTGCTACAAGTTCTATGCATATACAAAGCCAGAAAAGGTGGTAGATCCTTTACCTACGTTGCCTCTAAACTGTGGAACTCATTGCCACTCAACTTTCGGTGCTCTTCCTCGGAATACATTTTCAGACATAGCCTTAAAACCCTGCTTTTTGACACCTGTCTAGCTGGGATCTAGACAGGCAGTTTCTTTATTGCAAAAACTCTAAAAGATACAATATAAATATGTGTCACCACATTATACAATAGATAGCAAACTGGCGTAACACAAATACACTTTCACATTACATATAAAACAATTATCCCAGAATGAAATCCTTAAACTTCTTAGGGCAAGAGAAAATCCTTCATCTGTGAGTGGTCTTGGAACCTTCCTTCTGATCAGAAGTACTCTTATCTCTTCCCTCACGCATTCTACTGGCTCTCATAATCTCCTCTCTTTCACAGCTCCACTCATTCTCTGTAGTGCACTCTTCACTTCCCATGTTTCCACTACTATTCTCCACCACCACTGAATCGCTTGTTCCATTTACATCCAAATCCTGCCAGAACCAGTTCTCATTCGAACATTCACTGGTACCCTTATCCTCTCTTTTATCATCTGCTGACATTTTGTTACATCTAGCCAGTTTGCCAAATTGCCACATTTTACCATCCAACAATTTGGCAGAGCAAGAAAATGCCTCTAACACTTGAAGAGGCTGTGAAAACTTGCTACTTCCCTTCTTGACTTTGTGATCAATCTTAATACGCACCCATTCACTCTTCTGTAACATGACCTCTTTAACTCTTTTCTTGGTATCATAGTAATCTTTGTTTGCCCTTTGCGCCAGCTTCAGGTTCTCCAGAACCACAGTAGGAGACCATTCCCTTTCCATTTCCACAGACATCCAAGCTTTATTATCCGTAGTGAATGGTTCACATCCTCTCAACTCTCTGAAAGGACTATTACCAGTCACTGATGGAGTGATTCTATAAACCTGGATTAATTTGTTCACTTCCTTTTCCCACTTCCTTCCAGCACTCACTGCAGCCTGCACATTTCCATAATGACATGGTTGAACCTCCCCACACAATCATCTCCTTCTGGATGGTATACTGGTGTGTGCACTGTAGGAAGCTGGGTTTCTGTTGCAGTAACCCCCCTACTTTTTGCCAGACTACTGATGCACTTTGACTTGATGTGCCCTGGGTCCCTGCCAATCAGGTTCCCAGGGCCTGTGTTCTTTCCCCAAAACTGTACCTTGTACACCCAATTGGCACTCTCTGACCACAGGTCAGCCCCTCGTAAATGGTACCACAGGTACCCAGGGCACTGTGACCAGGGAAGGCCTCTAAGGGCTGCAGCACTTATTGTGCCACCCTTAGAGGTCCTGTACCTTTACACTCACACACTGCCTTTGCAGGCTGCGTGTTTTGGTGCAGAACAAAGTGAAGAGTCGACATGGC
Source organism: Calotriton arnoldi (assembly GCA_963921515.1). Taxonomy (NCBI): domain Eukaryota; kingdom Metazoa; phylum Chordata; class Amphibia; order Caudata; family Salamandridae; genus Calotriton; species Calotriton arnoldi. Next base: position 602,224 of record CAWUFW010008808.1, on the reverse strand, counting down.
ACATATCCCTGTGTGCAATGCCTACAACCCACTGCCCTGGCATAGATCAGTCACCCCTTTAGCTGGGTGCCCTATACCAGTGGTGAGGGTACAGGTGCATGAGCCCTGTACCCCTACAGTGTCTAAGTCCATTCTTAGACATTGTAAGTGCAGTGCTGCCATTAAGAGTATATGGTGCTGGGAGTTTGTCATTACAAACTCCACCGCACCATAATGGCTACACTGAAAACTGAGAAGTTTGGTATCAAACTTCTCAGCACATTAAACCCACCACTGATGCCAGTGTGGGATTTAATAAAAAATGCACTCAGAGGGCATCTTAGAGATGCCCCCTGAAAAATGACCAGCCTCTGGTGGGTTCCTTGACTGGTACACACCAGCCTTCCACCACGAGACATGTTTCTGGACCCCTAGGGTGGGAGCCTTCGCTCCCTGAGCCCAGAAACAAAGGCTTTCCTGGGCGGAGGTGTTCACACCTCCCCCAGGCCAGGAAGAGCCATCTGTGGCAGGGGAGCTTCAAAGGCCTGGCAGGCTTTGTAATGCGACCCCCAGCCTCTCCTGCTATCAGGAGCAGGCCCCCTTCCTGTCTCCCCTCCTTTTCGGCGGGAAGACAGGCAGGAAAAATTAGCAAGCCCAGAAGGTGTGCCCACCTCTGCAAACCCCACCCCTCAGGTGGGGGAGGCGGGGTGAAGCCCACTCTTCAGTGCCCACCATCTTGCAGGTGGCAGGCACTCCCCAATCAGGATTAGGGATTGTGCTCACTCCCCCATGTGGGGTGAGCACACCCCAGGTGTAGTCACCCTAAGGTCAGTAGTCCATTGGCTACTGACCTCGAGACCCCTAAAACGCCCCCTAAATACAGTATTTTGGGGGCAGCCCTGAACCAAGAAGGCAGACAAGAAACCAGTAGAAGAAAAGAAGAAGGACCGAACAGCCGTGCCGAAGCTAACAAGAGGAGGACGTCCACTGACTTGGCCCCAGCCCTACCGGCCTGTCCCCACCTCGAACCTGCTCCAGCGAAATCCCGGTGTGTCCTGCAGCCAGCAACCTCGAGAAACCCAGAGGACCTGCCTGCCTTCAATCCCAAAGACTCTGTCTCCCATGAACACCGGATTTGTTCAAACAACAGACTGCAGCTCCGCAAGGATCCGCGAGTTTGCACCACTCTGCACCCAACGCCCACGGCCCGAGTTTGAGTGTCCCAACACCAAGAGGAGGTCTCCCTGGAAATCCTGACCCGAGACCCGATGACCCCTGACCTGCCTCAAGCCTCCAGCTGACACCTGCAGCCTCAAACCGGAAAGTCCCCCCAACTGCGACCAGGAGCTAGTAAGAAGATCCGACCCTAAAAGGCACCCCTGCACCCGATGCCCCACGGCCTTGGGTGGCCCAACCGACGGTGCCTAACCAACCCCCAAGATCCCAACTTACCGTCCCGAGCCTGCAGTGCTTTTGCAAACCAGAGACTCCCCATTGAAAGCTACAGGGCTCCCGACGCCAAAACAGCACTCTGCACCCGGCCGCCCCAGTGCTGCTGAGGGTGCATCTTCTGTGCTGGCCTAAACCCCCATTTGCCCTGAGCTTAAGTCCAGGAGCTTTGCTCCCACAACCCAGTGGCCTGCTCATCAGCAGCCACCAACCAGAGGCTCCCTATCCCTCATTGGATAACATTGGGCCTCAGCACTCTGCACCCGGCCGCCCTAGTGCCGCTGAGTGTATAACAAGAGTGCATCTTTGACCCTGGGGGACCCCTGAGTCTAACCCCAGAATACCAACTCCCACAACAAAGTACTTACCTTTGAATCGATAACATTATTTTCCTCCATAGGATAACAGTGACTGTTTTTCTATGAAAAGTTTCTAAGTGTGGAGTTGGAAAATCTATGAAAATCTTTTACAACTGTACTGAATAACAAAAACGCTTTTACTTACCTGTTTACAGGAAATGTCCCAATGTAGTATCCAGGTATACTACACTGTGTAAGAAAAGTAATCTGAAAGTAATGTACTGGTCATTTTACTACAAAGCCCAAAGTATATCTACTGTATTTCCAAAGCATTGCATTTCTTAGTAACAGTACTGCAAATCAAAACAAAGTGCATATACAATTACAATCCAAACTGTATTACAACTGTATATTTACTGCAAAGTATTTATCACTTACCTGTGCCAGGCTTGCTTGGTTCTAGAAAATAAAATAACTAAAAGAATATTTTTATACAA
>CAWUFW010008807.1:600000-846733 GCA_963921515.1 Calotriton arnoldi | reverse complement strand
TCCCTTTAGACCATGCAATCATTGTAGTCACTAAAAAATTATAAACGTAAACATTAATGTTCTTTTGAAATGTATAAAGATGTACACTTTTAGTCATGCTTTACATTTATTCTTCAAGTTACACGTGTGTATGTATAACCATGTATTCGAAGTGCATATTAAATGCTCTGTTAAAAGTTAGTCTGACTACAGGCCTCAATTGAAATGCATTTTGTTTTGCCAGCTTGTTCTCTCTTTCTTTGTAGGTTTATTATTACGATTCTGGTTAGTTAGAGAAAGGCTTATTGTTTGTATTAGATTGCTAATAGTAAAGCCTGGAGAGAAGAACTTGGCAGTGAATGTGGAGATTTTATGGTCAAAAGAGGTCTTCTCTACATCATGTTTCGGACAGAGAGATGTTCAACGTTGAGAACTAAAGTCCTAGCTCGATGTAATAATAAACTGAAGGGATGTTGTAGATGCGCTCGAGTAATGATTTGGTTGGTTCCTTTTTTTTTTTTTTTAAACAGATTTTATTAACTATTTATGTATAACAATATACAAACATCAGTGCAAATATACTTATTACACGGTTACCATTGCGTTTCTTTCCATTCCCCCGACCTCTACTCCCAACCAACACTGTAGTGAGCAGCTTCATATTGTGTAGAGTGCTTTTGGAATTATTAACTGCTGTGCCTGTGTCCGCTCGTTGTTATTAACTTCCATAGGGAAACAAACTGTATTTTACCGTATACAATTCACACAAGATGATGGACGGAATGCTGCACATTGGCAAACATTCACCCCCAGTCACAGATCTGGGTTTAATCCATCGTTATTTTGCTTCACCACGCCACCCCAGTTCAGACATGGCCATATGCAAATCAGTCTTGACCCTGTGCCTCATGGGAACAGTCCAGACCGAACTGCCAAGCCATGTCTTCCCTGGACCGGAATCAAGCATCCTAGGACCGGTTTCAGGCTATCAGCCTTCATCAGCCAGGATAGCTTGACTCCAGTGGCGTAGTGAGCACGGGACCCACGTCTGGGCATACCCTTCCCACTTAGGGCGAAATGCAAAACACACAAGATGATGGACGGAATGCTGCACATTGGCAAACATTCACCCCCAGTCACAGATCTGGGTTTAATCCATCGTTATTTTGCTTCACCACGCCACCCCAGTTCAGACATGGCCATATGCAAATCAGTCTTGACCCTGTGCCTCATGGGAACAGTCCAGACCGAACTGCCAAGCCATGTCTTCCCTGGACCGGAATCAAGCATCCTAGGACCGGTTTCAGGCTATCAGCCTTCATCAGCCAGGATAGCTTGACTCCAGTGGCGTAGTGAGCACGGGACCCACGTCTGGGCATACCCTTCCCACTTAGGGCGAAATGCAAAACACACAAGATGATGGACGGAATGCTGCACATTGGCAAACATTCACCCCCAGTCACAGATCTGGGTTTAATCCATTGTTATTTTGCTTCACCACGCCACCCCAGTTCAGACATGGCCATATGCAAATCAGTCTTGACCCTGTGCCTCATGGGAACAGTCCAGACCGAACTGCCAAGCCATGTCTTCCCTGGACCGGAATCAAGCATCCTAGGACCGGTTTCAGGCTATCAGCCTTCATCAGCCAGGATAGCTTGACTCCAGTGGCGTAGTGAGCACGGGACCCACGTCTGGGCATACCCTTCCCACTTAGGGCGAAATGCAAAACACACAAGATGATGGACGGAATGCTGCACATTGGCAAACATTCACCCCCAGTCACAGATCTGGGTTTAATCCATCGTTATTTTGCTTCACCACGCCACCCCAGTTCAGACATGGCCATATGCAAATCAGTCTTGACCCTGTGCCTCATGGGAACAGTCCAGACCGAACTGCCAAGCCATGTCTTCCCTGGACCGGAATCAAGCATCCTAGGACCGGTTTCAGGCTATCAGCCTTCATCAGCCAGGATAGCTTGACTCCAGTGGCGTAGTGAGCACGGGACCCACGTCTGGGCATACCCTTCCCACTTAGGGCGAAATGCAAAACACACAAGATGATGGACGGAATGCTGCACATTGGCAAACATTCACCCCCAGTCACAGATCTGGGTTTAATCCATCGTTATTTTGCTTCACCACGCCACCCCAGTTCAGACATGGCCATATGCAAATCAGTCTTGACCCTGTGCCTCATGGGAACAGTCCAGACCGAACTGCCAAGCCATGTCTTCCCTGGACCGGAATCAAGCATCCTAGGACCGGTTTCAGGCTATCAGCCTTCATCAGCCAGGATAGCTTGACTCCAGTGGCGTAGTGAGCACGGGACCCACGTCTGGGCATACCCTTCCCACTTAGGGCGAAATGCAAAACACAGTGAATGTGGAGATTTTATGGTCAAAAGAGGTCTTCTCTACATCATGTTTCGGACAGAGAGATGTTCAACGTTGAGAACTAAAGTCCTAGCTCGATGTAATAAGAAACTGAAGGGATGTTGCAGATGCGCTCGAGTAATGATTTGGTTGGTTCCTTTTTTTTTTTTTTAAACAGATTTTATTAACTATTTATGTATAACAATATACAAACATCAGTGCAAATATACTTATTACACGGTTACCATTGCGTTTCTTTCCATTCCCCCGACCTCTACTGTAGGAGAGTAGGATCTGCTTCACAGGGGTACCCCCACTTTTGCTGATACTTCACTGGTTTTCGACATTAGTCTGGCTGGGGCCCTGCTATTCAGAACCCCAGCCTAGCTGTTTCCTCTTTAAAAGGGTATCCATGTGCCTTAGGCACATCTCTGATTGGGATCTGGAGTGCCCTTGTAAGTCCCTAGTATATGGTATACTATGTACCAAGGGCATAGGTACCTCAGAGGCCTGCCAGGGGCTGCAGCATATATTATGCCACCCCTGGTAGGCCATCCAAACTGACACCACAGGTCTGCTACTGCAGCCTGGGTAAGGTGGTGCATGCACCCCTTGCTGTGGTATAGGTTACCTATATCACTAAATGCATACACACATATAAACCTATAAGTCACTCCTAAGGCAGGCCTTATCAATCCTAAAGGCAGAGTGCATGGTTTCTATGTGAGAGGGTGCCCCTGCATGAGCAGGGCCCCTCTGCAGCGTTCGGAGACCATCTCTGATGCTGTTTGTAGTGCAGCCTGACCATATACTCTTAAACGCATTATATCCTCGCGGTAAAATGCTAACTATGGAATGGCTGCACCAAAACATGTCGTGTTTGGTGTCAAACATCTTGGAATACTACCCCCCGCCAATTCTGGCGGCGGGGGTAGCATTCCACCCTTCTAGAGGGAAAGGCATGTTAACTCTGACGAGTCCGGTAACTTCTTTCCAGAGCCTGGCATCACAAAATGGATGCTACTGCCACAGACACGAGTCTGGCCTCCTGCTGCTGGACGAAACTCCGGCAGGGGAGGCCTGGACAATAGGTTTCCTGTCCCAGGGAGGTGTGACCACCTCCCCAGACAGGACAAAGTGTATTGGGGCTGGGCGGGAGCACTTTCGGGTGCTTTGAAGTCCTGCACTGGGGGCACATTTGGTGTCCCTGTGCATACCCCAGTTCAAACCGGATCAGGGGCTTGCAGCCCCTGCTTTGGCGCGAACTGGACAAAGGGAAAGGGGTGTAGCCACCCCTCTGCCCTGACCCACCCATAGGTGGGGCCACAGAGTAGTCCATCCCCTATTTTTGGAATAAAGGTAGGAACCCAGTCCTTAGGACTTTAGATTATACCTGGACGAAACTCTGACACGGAATCCTGGACCTTCGACGCTCTACGACAAGATTAGAGGACTGAAGAATCTCCCTTGGGGTCAAGGAGTGACTCCCCTGCTTGGCAGGCACCAAAGAAGCATCTGTCCGGTTCGCATCACTGAAGCTCCCGTCGGACGCCGAAGTCATCGCATCACCAGAGGTGGATTCTCAGACTTCCCCGAGGCTACCCTGAGTCCCCAGCAAAGCTGAGGCCCGTGGCTATCGTGGGTAACGTGAGACCGTGACCCCTGGACACCGAGCACACTTGCAAGTGCACCATCTTCTGGGTCTCCCAAGAAGTCGTGCTTTGGGCTCCGAGTAGCCCTAGCCTCCAGCACCACCTGCACCGAAGATCACTGGCCCCCACTCCACGAGTGTCCCGTAAGCCAGCTCCACGTGCGGCGTCACGAGGCTCCTTCGCGGTCGCTAGCCCGTTGGCTAGTAGCCCTTACCGAAGGCCAATCTTTTCTTTACTTGGCAGTCTGGTTGCTCCAGGCCTGCCCTCACTTACCCTTGCTGGGTGAGTTCCCCAGACCTTGCTGGTCTGCACCATCGACGATCTTCAGCTACATCGAGACTTGCCGTTGCCAAGGCTTGTTGGGTCCAATCTGGTCGCCGACACCGCAGCACTCGACAGACATCGTGTACCAGCCCGAATCCTGCTCCTGGTCGCCGACAACGCCTCCTGGACCTCGTGGCTGCTGAAACGAGACGACCGTCAACGCACCTGAAGCACTCGACATCGGTGGGCATCCGTCCATCATCTCCCTGGTCACTGGCTAGTGACCCAGACTCTGTCCCCTCTGCTTTCAGGTTCTTCAGAACTCCGATCCACTCTTGGATCCACCCGGACACTTTTCTCCTGGTCGCCAGCAGCACTTTGCAGCAGATCGCCATAAGAACCGACGACGAAACCCGACCCCGAAAGGCACCTATGCACCCGGCTTCCCTGGGTGAGGTAACACGAGTACTCCGGTGCTCCCGTGGGTAGAGACTCTTCAAAGTCCTAGATCTCAAAGGGTTTTGTCCTAGTCCTCTTTAAAGTGTCCCTTTCCTCTATTTTCCCGATCCCGACTTTCTCCATAGAAGTTAACGGCGTATCGCGGTTGTGTATTTACACTGCACGCGTCTCCCGTGGGTCCCCTGTGTCACTACCTTGGGTGGTTCCTTGTGGTCCAAGCACTTCTAGAGGCTCTAGGCCTAGTGTCTAGTTCAGTCGTGGTTCGCATACCACTTTATTGGTATATGGTTTGGTACGCCCCTAGGGCCCAAACGTGTATTTGTGCTATTACTGTGATTTAAGATCTTATAACCTATGTACTTCGAACTCTAGCCTCATAAAGAGACTAGAGGGGTGTGTTTAGTAATAAATACATATATTTTGAATATATACCTGGTGTGGTGCTCTTTCATTTGGTCACTCAAGAGATTATAGACTGGTAAAACAAGCTGCTTTACATTCCTTCAAGACTTAGCCTGAAGGCTGCTCTCCACAGCTACCACTAGGATAGCTTTCAATAAGGTTGTCTTTAACCTACCTACCATAAGAGTCGATTTGGACTGGTGCAAGGTGCCCACTATAATTAGTGGACAGCATATGCCAGGCCAACTTCTCACATTGGTGTGCAGCGTGTGGGATTCCAGCTTGCTATTGTTTTACCAGATAATCTCAATTGAATTGATCAACTGAAAACCACTAAAGGTACCTAAGGTACATATAATTTAAGCTTAGAATATCAGTAAGTTCTACTGAACTTAGAGTTGTGTGTTAAGGGATAGCACAACCCTTTCTACAACTCAAGAGAGTTTAGTAGGCCACACTAGAGTAGGTAGTGCATACACCACACCACACTAGTAATGTCTTTAAAAGCAGGATCCAGAGATGCCCTGCAGGAAGCCATTGAGCTTCCCCCTCCAAGTATGACACACTCCCATTCTTGGAACTGAGAGCTTTGTGTAACGTGAGGAAATTAAGGACAGGCCAAAGTCCCACCACCCAACACCTCCAGGAGATGTTGGTGGCTTATGATCTTAGTAAGTCCTCAGAGACTGAAGGGGTAGGAGCAGAGGGTGGGTCAGCAGATGAGGAAGGGACCAGGGGTACTACTACCCCCAGCCCCCCCTCTGAAACTGACCAGGAGGGTGACAATGACCCTGACCTGGAAAACCCAATCCCTTCTGGGGAAGATGAAGATGAGGATCTAGAGAACCACACCTTTGTCCCCCCAGGAAGGATTATGAGTGTGCTCAGAAAGTCTAGGTCTCCTTCTCAGGAGTCTAACCACTCTGGCACCTCAATAGGGAGCTCTGTTTCTTCTCACAGGAGGGAATCCTCTCATGAGAGAAGAAAGAGACTGGTCCAGTATGAGGAAACTCAACTGGAGATCAGGAAGAAGCAATTGGCTTTAGATAGAGAATCCCTAGATCTCCTTAAAGAGAGAAGAAAGTTGGGACTAGAGTCCCATGGTGGCAGCCATATCCCTAGAGATAGGGAAAGGTCCTATGACCATAGGAACCTGAGCAAGATTGTCCCTCCCTACCAGAGTGGGGATGATATCCACAAATGGATAACTGCTTTAGAGAGGGCCTGTAAGGTACAGAAGGTCCCTCAGGAGCAGTGGGCAGCAATCTTGTGGCTCTCCTTTGCTGACAAAGGTAGAGACAAGCTCCTCACTGTTAGAGAGGAGGATGCTGACAATTACAAGGTCTTGAAGAGTGCTCTTATTGATGGGTTTGGCCTAACCACTGAACAGTACAGGTTGAAGTTCAGAGACACCCAAAAGCACAGACTCAAGACTGGGTAGACTATGTGGATTGTTCTGCCAAGGCTCTGGAGGGCTGGTTGATGGGCAGTAAGGTGTGTGACTTCTCAGGATTGTATAATCTGATAATGAGGGAGCAGATTCTTAATAACTGTCAAAACCAGCTGTTGCATCAGTACCTGGTTGACTCTGATCTGACCTCTCCCCAAGAATTGGGAAAGAAGGCAGACAAATGGGTCAGAACCAGGGTGAAGCAGAAGGTACAGAACCAAGGTGGGGAAACCAAGAAGCAAGATGCTAAGAACTCTGACAAGGGTGGGGAGAAGGGTAAAGATCAAAAGTCTTCATCAGGCCCCCAAAAATCTTCTTCTGGTGGGGATTCCCAGTCTACCAAGGGTAAAGGCCAAAGAAAACCATGGTGCAAGGTCTGTAAGCAAAAGACCCACTGGACCAGTGATTGCACCAAGTCCAAAGACTCCAGTCCAGCATCCACCAATGCCCCTAAGGCACCTGTTCCCCCTAGTACAGTTGGTGGAAGTGCTCCAGCAAAGGGTTTAGTAGGGTTCACCCTGGGAACTGAGTTGGGCTCTGACTTAGTCAGGGAGCTGACTCAGGCTGTGTTAGTCTGTGATGGAGGCATGGATGTGACCTCCACTGTGAGTCCCAGTAATCTGGGCAAGTACAGACAACAGCCTTTAATCAATGGACGAGAGGCTTTGGCATTTAGGGACACAGGGGCAAGTGTCACAATGGTGACACAAGACCTTGTGCTACCTGGGCAAGTTATACTTGGTGAGATGTACCAAGTGACCAATGCTAGCAATGTCAGAACAGACCATACTCTGGCAGTTGTTAACTTCTCCTGGGGAGGGGTAACTGGCCTTAAGAAGGTTGTGGTGAGTGCAAACCTACCAGTCGAATGCTTGCTTGGCAATGACTTAGAGACCTCTGCTTGGGCAGAAGTGGAGCTCAGGACCCATGCAGAAATGCTGGGGATCCCTGCAGATGTGTTTGCTGTGACCAGGTCACAAGCTAAACTGTCTAAAACTGAACAGGCCTTGGATTCTGGAAGAATGGACCAAGTGCCTTCCAAGAGGAGGAGTAGTAGGGTTAAGGCAGTGCCTTCCCCCTTGGCTCAGGAGGAAGATCAGTCCCTTGAGGGGGATGATCTCAGCCCTGAAGAAGGAACTGTCCCAGAGGAACTTGAGCCTGACCAGGTTGAGTTCTTGGGGACAGGGGGACCTTCTAGGGCAGATCTGAGCCAGGAGCAGCAGAGCTGCCCCTCCCTTGAACCCCTCAGACAGCAAGCTGCTGCTGAGGCTGCTGGGAAAGCTAGTGGTCCCCATACAGTGTATTGGGATGATGGACTCCTGTACTCAGAGAGTAGAGACCCCAAGCCTGGTGCTACCAGGAGGTTGGTAATACCTTTGAAGTTCAGGGGCTTCCTATTGACCCTAGCCCATGATATTCCCTTAGCAGGACACCTGGGCCAGAACAAGACTTGGGACAGAATTGTCCCTCACTTTCACTGGCCCCACATGTCTGAAGACAGTAAGGAGTTTTGTCGCTCCTGTGTAACCTGCCAAGCCAGTGGCAAAGCAGGTGGCACTACAAAGGCCCCCTGATACCACTACCTGTGGTGGGGGTGCCCTTTGAGAGGGTAGGGATTGACATTGTTGGTCCCATGGATCCCCAAACAGCATCTGGGCACAGATTTATACTGGTGGTAGTGGATCATGCCACCAGGTATCCAGAGGCTATACCCCTTAGGACCACTACAGCACCTGTGGTGGCAAGGGCCCTCCTGGGAATTTTCTCAAGAGTGGGCTTTCCTAAGGAGGTGGTATCAGACAGGGGTGCAAACTTCATGTCTGGGTACTTAAAGGCAATGTGGAAGGAGTGTGGAGTTACTTATAAGTTCACCACACCCTATCACCCACAATGCAATGGTTTAGTTGAGAGATTCAACAAAACCTTGAAGGGCATGATTAAAGGGCTCCCAGAAAAGCTTAGGCGTAGATGGGACATACTCTTGCCCTGCCTTTTATTCGCATATAGGGAGGTGCCTCAGAAGGGGGTTGGTTACAGCCCTTTTGAACTTCTGTTTGGCCACCCTGTGAGGGGTCCACTGTGCTTGGTGAAGGAAGGATGGGAGTTACCTCTCAAGCCCCCAAAGCAAGATATAGTGGACTATGTACTTGGTCTCCGCTCCAGGATGGCTGAGTACATGAAAAAGGCAACCAAAAACCTTGAGGCTAGCCAGGAACTTCAAAAGGCCTGGCATGACCAAAAGGCTGTCCTAACTGTTTACCAGCCAGGACAGAAGGTGTGGGTGTTGGAGCCAGTGGCCCCAGCAGCTCTCCAAGACAAATGGAGTGGACCCCACACTATTGTTGAGCAGAAGGGTGAGGTCACTTACTTAGTAGACCTGGGAACACCCAGGAGTCCCCACAGGGTTCTCCATGTCAACAGACTTAAGCCATATGTGGACAGGGCAGACATGGGCTTGCTCATGGCTACTGATGAAGGGCAGGAGGAAGAGAGTGACCCACTCCCTGACCTGCTCTCACAGAACCCTGACGATGGGTCAGTTGATGGTGTAGCCTTGGCAGGCAGCCTCACTACCCAGCAACAAACTGATTGCAGGCAAGTCCTCAATCAGTTTAGACATATGTTTTCTCTGACACCCAGTCAGACCACCTGGTGCACTCATGAAGTGGACACTGGGGACAGTCTGCCTATTAAAAACAAGATTTATAGGCAACCTGACCATGTCAGGGACTGTATCAGGACTGAAGTCCAGAAGATGTTGGAATTGGGAGTGATTGAGCCCTCAGATAGCCCTTGGGCTAGTCCAGTAGTCCTAGTACCTAAACCTCACACCAGTGGTGGGAAAAGAGAGATGAGGTTTTGTGTAGACTACAGGGGCCTCAATGCAGTCACTAGGACTGATGCCCATCCAATACCCAGGGCAGATGAGCTCATAGATACTTTGGCCTCTGCCAAGTATCTCAGCACATTTGACCTAACAGCTGGCTACTGGCAGATCAGACTAGCTGATGCTGCAAAGCCCAAAACAGCATTTTCAACCCCTAGTGGGCATTATCAATTTGTGGTGATGCCCTTTGGTCTGAAAAATGCACCTGCCACTTTCCAGAGGTTGGTGAACACAGTTCTCACAGGACTGGAGGCCTATAGTGCAGCTTATCTAGATGATATTGCTGTCTTTAGCTCCACCTGGGAGGATCACCTGGTCCACCTCAGGAATGTTTTACAGGCCCTGCAAAAGGCAGGCCTGACTATCAAGGCCACTAAGTGCCAGATAGGGCAGAGTCAGGTTGTGTACCTGGGCCACCTTGTGGGTGGAGGCCAGGTTCAACCTTTGCAGAGCAAGATCCAGACCATCATGGACTGGACTGCTCCCACTACCCAGACTCAGGTGAGAGCCTTCTTAGGCCTGACTGGGTACTATAGGAGATTTGTCAAGGGGTATGGATCAATAGTGACACCCTTGAATGACTTAACTTCTAAGAAAATGCCCAAAAAGGTTCAGTGGACAGTTAGCTGTCAAAAGGCATTTGATGACCTCAAGCAGGCCATGTGCACTGCTCCAATTCTGCAGAGTCCTGATTACTCCAAGAAGTTCATTGTTCAAACTGATGCATCTGAATTGGGGGTAGGGGCTGTACTGTCACAATTGAATGAAGAAGGTCAGGATCAGCCAGTAGCTTTTATTAGCAGAAGGCTGACCCCTAGAGAGAAACGTTGGTCAGCCATAGAGAGGGAGGCCTTTGCTGTGGTCTGGGCTCTGAAGAAGTTGAGGCCATACTTGTTTGGTACACACTTCCTGGTTCAGACAGACCATAAGCCCCTCTTATGGCTAAAACAAATGAAGGGTGAAAACCCCAAACTGCTTAGGTGGTCCATTTCCCTACAGGGGATGGACTTTACAGTGGAACATAGGCCTGGGAGTAACCATGCGAATGCAGATGGACTCTCTAGGTATTTCCACTTAGAACATGAAGACTTAACTGGGCAAGGTTAGTTTAATGTCCCTACGTTTGGGGGGGTTGTGTAGGAGAGTAGGATCTGCTTCACAGGGGTACCCCCACTTTTTGCTGATACTTCACTGGTTTTCGACATTAGTCTGGCTGGGGCCCTGCTATTCAGAACCCCAGCCTAGCTGTTTCCTCTTTAAAAGGGTATCCATGTGCCTTAGGCACATCTCTGATTGGGATCTGGAGTGCCCTTGTAAGTCCCTAGTATATGGTATACTATGTACCAAGGGCATAGGTACCTCAGAGGCCTGCCAGGGGCTGCAGCATATATTATGCCACCCCTGGTAGGCCATCCAAACTGACACCACAGGTCTGCTACTGCAGCCTGGGTAAGGTGGTGCATGCACCCCTTGCTGTGGTATAGGTTACCTATATCACTAAATGCATACACACATATAAACCTATAAGTCACTCCTAAGGCAGGCCTTATCAATCCTAAAGGCAGAGTGCATGGTTTCTATGTGAGAGGGTGCCCCTGCATGAGCAGGGCCCCTCTGCAGCGTTCGGAGACCATCTCTGATGCTGTTTGTAGTGCAGCCTGACCATATACTCTTAAACGCATTATATCCTCGCGGTAAAATGCTAACTATGGAATGGCTGCACCAAAACATGTCGTGTTTGGTGTCAAACATCTTGGAATACTACCCCCCGCCAATTCTGGCGGCGGGGGTAGCATTCCACCCTTCTAGAGGGAAAGGCATGTTAACTCTGACGAGTCCGGTAACTTCTTTCCAGAGCCTGGCATCACAAAATGGATGCTACTGCCACAGACACGAGTCTGGCCTCCTGCTGCTGGACGAAACTCCGGCAGGGGAGGCCTGGACAATAGGTTTCCTGTCCCAGGGAGGTGTGACCACCTCCCCAGACAGGACAAAGTGTATTGGGGCTGGGCGGGAGCACTTTCGGGTGCTTTGAAGTCCTGCACTGGGGGCACATTTGGTGTCCCTGTGCATACCCCAGTTCAAACCGGATCAGGGGCTTGCAGCCCCTGCTTTGGCGCGAACTGGACAAAGGGAAAGGGGTGTAGCCACCCCTCTGCCCTGACCCACCCATAGGTGGGGCCACAGAGTAGTCCATCCCCTATTTTTGGAATAAAGGTAGGAACCCAGTCCTTAGGACTTTAGATTATACCTGGACGAAACTCTGACACGGAATCCTGGACCTTCGACGCTCTACGACAAGATTAGAGGACTGAAGAATCTCCCTTGGGGTCAAGGAGTGACTCCCCTGCTTGGCAGGCACCAAAGAAGCATCTGTCCGGTTCGCATCACTGAAGCTCCCGTCGGACGCCGAAGTCATCGCATCACCAGAGGTGGATTCTCAGACTTCCCCGAGGCTACCCTGAGTCCCCAGCAAAGCTGAGGCCCGTGGCTATCGTGGGTAACGTGAGACCGTGACCCCTGGACACCGAGCACACTTGCAAGTGCACCATCTTCTGGGTCTCCCAAGAAGTCGTGCTTTGGGCTCCGAGTAGCCCTAGCCTCCAGCACCACCTGCACCGAAGATCACTGGCCCCCACTCCACGAGTGTCCCGTAAGCCAGCTCCACGTGCGGCGTCACGAGGCTCCTTCGCGGTCGCTAGCCCGTTGGCTAGTAGCCCTTACCGAAGGCCAATCTTTTCTTTACTTGGCAGTCTGGTTGCTCCAGGCCTGCCCTCACTTACCCTTGCTGGGTGAGTTCCCCAGACCTTGCTGGTCTGCACCATCGACGATCTTCAGCTACATCGAGACTTGCCGTTGCCAAGGCTTGTTGGGTCCAATCTGGTCGCCGACACCGCAGCACTCGACAGACATCGTGTACCAGCCCGAATCCTGCTCCTGGTCGCCGACAACGCCTCCTGGACCTCGTGGCTGCTGAAACGAGACGACCGTCAACGCACCTGAAGCACTCGACATCGGTGGGCATCCGTCCATCATCTCCCTGGTCACTGGCTAGTGACCCAGACTCTGTCCCCTCTGCTTTCAGGTTCTTCAGAACTCCGATCCACTCTTGGATCCACCCGGACACTTTTCTCCTGGTCGCCAGCAGCACTTTGCAGCAGATCGCCATAAGAACCGACGACGAAACCCGACCCCGAAAGGCACCTATGCACCCGGCTTCCCTGGGTGAGGTAACACGAGTACTCCGGTGCTCCCGTGGGTAGAGACTCTTCAAAGTCCTAGATCTCAAAGGGTTTTGTCCTAGTCCTCTTTAAAGTGTCCCTTTCCTCTATTTTCCCGATCCCGACTTTCTCCATAGAAGTTAACGGCGTATCGCGGTTGTGTATTTACACTGCACGCGTCTCCCGTGGGTCCCCTGTGTCACTACCTTGGGTGGTTCCTTGTGGTCCAAGCACTTCTAGAGGCTCTAGGCCTAGTGTCTAGTTCAGTCGTGGTTCGCATACCACTTTATTGGTATATGGTTTGGTACGCCCCTAGGGCCCAAACGTGTATTTGTGCTATTACTGTGATTTAAGATCTTATAACCTATGTACTTCGAACTCTAGCCTCATAAAGAGACTAGAGGGGTGTGTTTAGTAATAAATACATATATTTTGAATATATACCTGGTGTGGTGCTCTTTCATTTGGTCACTCAAGAGATTATAGACTGGTAAAACAAGCTGCTTTACATTCCTTCAAGACTTAGCCTGAAGGCTGCTCTCCACAGCTACCACTAGGATAGCTTTCAATAAGGTTGTCTTTAACCTACCTACCATAAGAGTCGATTTGGACTGGTGCAAGGTGCCCACTATAATTAGTGGACAGCATATGCCAGGCCAACTTCTCACATCTACTCCCAACCAACACTGTAGTGAGCAGCTTCATATTGTGTAGAGTGCTTTTGGAATTATTAACTGCTGTGCCTGTGTCCGCTCGTTGTTATTAACTTCCATAGGGAAACAAACTGTATTTTACCGTATACAATTGCCTGTTGCATGCCAACAGTCAACAACCATCCCCTCCACCCGCCAGGCGTGTCTTATGCTGTGAGCCCCAGTTGCCACTCGGGGATCATTGCATGTAGCTTAATGCACGTGGTATTATTCCCTATTCTCACTCCTAAGTCATGGAGTCTTGGTAACCCACGTCCAATGTCCCTCTTCCTCGACTCATGAGCAACTCCAGCTGGCTGTTGTCAGTCTTGGTCTCCTGCTAGGATTCCTGATGATCCTCACCTAGATCTACTGGCTGTTTAAGTATTGTCACCAAAGTTTCCCACGCCCTGGCTGATTCTAGTGATTTCTCACTGCCATTTCTTTTGGCCACCCCTAATCGTACTGCCCCTTCATAGTCTGCCCATCGTATGAACTCTCTCTTCCATCTGTCTGCATAGGGGCCTCCCGCCGCCTTCCAGTGGCTGGTAATGTCCCTTTTTGCCAGTAGGAGACCCAGATCTTGGAATTTACTTGTTATTTTATTTTTGGAGGTGTGGGGGAACGAGTGCAAGAGGCAGCACCCCGGCGCTGCAACCACGTCTTTCTCTGTCACCGCTGATAGTGTTGTGGTCACCTCACTCCAAAAGTCCCCTATTTTTGGGCAGTTCCAAAGCATGTGGATAAACTCCACCCCCTCCCCACCGCAAAGGGGGCAGGCCGCTGTTCTTGTGTTGAGATATCTATTGATGCAACCTGCATGAGGTATGCTCTATGAAGGACATAAAAATTGATTAGTTGAAATCTGGCATTTCTGGTGATCTTACTTGCCCGCTCTACTAGGTCACCCCATGTTTTCTCGACTATAGGCTCTCCCAGGTCTTCTTCCCACCTCTGTTGTAAATCAGTAAGGGCCAGAAGTGTTGCATGACTAAGGCGCCTGTATAAGTAAGTGACCGCTTTGTATGTCCCAGCTGCGGATACTACATATTGGCACCCTTCTGATAGGGGCGGTTCTGATAGCCCCCCCCCATTGCTTACGTACCGCTGCTGTAAAGGCTGTGTGTAGTAGAAAGTCTCCCCTTGGTATATCATATCTTTCCCGAAATTAATTGAAGGGCAGCAAGACCCCTTCCTCATACAGCGTTCCGACAGTGGTCACCCCCGCCTCCATCCAAGTCTCCAGGCCTCGCCAGTCCGCCCCATGCGGCAACACCATACAGATTGACAATGGAATATCCGGGGCATATGGGTGTTTGGTTTTTGATCTCTGTATGCCCCTTGCCCAGCATTTGCGAATTAATTTTAGCTCAGTAGTCGCAACACCACTCGGGAGAGAAGGTCCAGGCTCGGCACCCCAGCTTCTTCTTGCGCGGTACCACGCATTCGGCCCGCTATCCACCTCGTGAGCCACTGCAGCTGTGCTGCTATGTAATAATACTCAAAGTCTGGCACTGCCAAACCCGCCGCTGCCTTTGGTCTCATAAGCGTTGTCAGCACCAACCTGCGTCACCCCGTTTTCCCAGAGGAATGCCGTCATCAGTGACCGGAGGTGCCGAAACATCCCCGGGATCCAGACCGGTAATACCCCAAAGAAGTACAATAACCTTGGGAGTGTCACCATCTTCAGTAGCGCCACCCTGCCTGCCACTGATAAGGGGAGGGTCCCCCAAAAATCAAAGTATGCCTTCACCCTCCTGAGAGCTTTCCCCACGTTGCCTTCTAGTAGATCCGCCTGGTCATGATACACGTGAACGCCCAGGTACAGGAGACAGCTACTTTCCCATGCTACCCTGTTTACAGTCTGCGGCTGTTCCCGTCCCGCCTCGGAAGGGAACAGGCAAGACTACCTCCAGTTTACCTTAAGGCCTGCCACATTCTCCAGGGCACTCAGCAGTTCTCTAGCCCCGCCAAGATCTTCCCCGTGTTGCTGAGGAACAATAATAGGTCATCTGCGTACAGCGCTATGTGGTGGGTTCGTCCTAACACCTCCAGCCCTTGGTACGAGACTCCTGTCCTGGCTCTAGCAGCTAGTGGTTCCATTGCCAGGGCGAACAGCAGGGGCGATAGAGGACACCCCTGTCTTGTTCCCCTCTCCACCCTGTAGCTGTCTGAGATGATCCTGCCGGTCTTAACTCGTGCCTTAGAATCCGTGTATAGCAAGGCCGTCCATGCCACAAAGACGGGCCCCAATCTGAATCCTCGCATCACCCTGAATAAATACGGCCATTCTCTATATCGACTGCAAAGATGGCAGCTTCCGCTTTGCAATAGGTATCCGCTTCTAATACACGAGGTAGCCTCCGAACGTTCATCGCCGTATTCTGGGATGGTATGAACCCTGCTTGATCCTGGTATATAAGGTACGACATATGTGGTACCAGGCGTGTGGCCAACACCTTGCTCAGAATTTTATAATCAAGATTGAGCATCGAGAGCGGTCTGTGCTCTGTTTTGTCAGATGCCTGCTTCCCTGGTTTTAACAACGGGACGATCATAGCCTCCCTTGTGGAACCCGACAGTTTCCCTGCTTGCTTTGCTTTATTGTACATCTCCACTAAACGAGAGCCCAAAAGATCTACATATGTGGAGTAAAACTCGACTGGGAACCCATCCGTTCCAGGAGTTTTGTTTCTAGCCATAGCCTTAATGGCGCTTCGCACCTCGCACAACTCTATCTCCCTCCCTAGCGCCTCTGCTTCTTCCTGTTGCATTGTTGGCAGCTCAATATCTCTCACGAAGTCGTCTGTCTCTGCAGCCGTAGGGGACACCCTACTTTTGTATAAGTCAGTATAGTAGTCAAGGAATATTCTGTTAACCTCTTGCTGACGATATTGTGCCTCCCCCTTCTCATCTCTCATCTCCAGGATAACCGATCCCCTCTTGGCTGGATTGGCTAGCCACGCTAATAGTGTCCCAGTTCTATCCCTTTCTGCATGAGCCCGTGCCATATAATTCCTGTAATCGAAACACCGCAATCTCTCCACCTGTTCAGCTACATTTTCTTTAGCTGCTAGCAGTTCTTCCTGCTTGTCTGCATTCTCCGGTCTCTCCCTTTCAACTTCTCGCAGGTGCTGTACCGCTAATAATGTGTCCCTCAATAGGGTCTTCCTCGCTCCCACCATCTCAGAAATGCACCTGCCCCTAAGCACGACCTTAAAAGCCTCCCACTCTGCTATTGGACTCGAAGCAGTTTCCTGCGTTTTCGGCAAAGTATTGCCCAATAGCTGTGCGTATTGTTGCGTGATATCTCTGGTCCTCTAATGTCTCCGGTCGGAGACGCCATGTGGGGATGTTCGGCCTACCCCTGGACCAGCCAAGTCCAACCAGGAGCGGATTGTGATCAGAGATCGTCCTCGCTAAATATTTGCTAGACTGAATGCATTCATGTACATCCGGTGAGCATAGTATGGCATCTAACCTGACATGTAGCTCGTGCAAGTGTGAGAAGAAAGAGTAATCTCTGTCCCCCTGGTGCTGTGCCCTCCAGGAATCTATCAGCCCCCATTGCTGTTGCCAATTCCTCCTTGCCTCGGCTGCTCTACGAATGGGTGAGTCTTGCAGTGGTGGGTGAGATCGGTCTAGGTTTACGTCCTCAACACAATTATAGTCCCCGCCCAGTATCACCGAGCCCAGCAAGGCCGGCGCCAGTGCTCCAGAAAGGCTCGCCAGGAATGAGGCTTGATCAGAATTTGGGCCATAGACGCTACCAATTGTCACATCCTTCCCATCCAGCTTGCACATTAAGACCACATAGCGCCCCTCGGGGTCAATTATTTGCTTAGTACACTGATATGGGACGCCTGCTCTTACCCAAACTAGCACTCCCCTAGCGAACGCCGAGAAGTTCGTATAGTACACTTGACCTCTCCATCTACGCTGTAGCGCTGCCCCTTCCTTTGCTTTAATATGTGTCTCTTGCAGCATCGCGATTTGTGCACCCTGCGTATTAAGTATGCATGTATCTTGTGGCACTTTGTCATGGTGTGCATCCCGCGGACATTCCACAAAATTCATTTAAGGTCTATGGCGGGTACCATTGGGCAGATTTTAAAAGCTCACTGACATTTTCCCTACCCCAGACACACCTAGCCCTTAAATGTAAACCCTGAAACAAACAAACTTCCCAACTCCCCCTCCCCAGGACAGGTAGAAGTAGTCCAGCTCCCATCTAAACTTCTCTTCTAGCTGTGGGGTTGTGGAGGCTGCCAACAGGACCCAGGAACCCCACCGCCCGGGTCTCCCCCACCCCCAGTGCATATTCTTCATCCCAAAACCCCTCTTATTTCACCCCATGTTACCGCCGTGTGGAGCCCCCCTCCTCCCTCTTCCCTGGCAGCCCTAAAAAGGATATAGTCTACTGGACCTGATGGTCTGTCCTTTTTACCAGTTTCTCACTTATATGATTTAGTCGGCGGTGTTAGGCGTTATTTTCGGGAGGTCCGTCTCCGAACCTTCTGCTGCGCTGGATACCGGAGAGCCGTCCGATTGGCCCCCCTCTCGGTCACTGCGAGACAATCTGGGGCTAGAGCCCGATTGACTGAGCTTTGCCACCGCTTTAAGGGCCTTATGACGTTCTTCGCGTGCTTCTTTTGAGGACGGTGCCCTTGTCTTGCTCTGGCAACTATTTCCCTTACTTGTCGCTGATCCTGGGGAGTTTCCTCTTGACCCACATCCCGGTCCAGCGTCCAACCATTCCCAGGCCTCCTGCGGCTTCTGAAAGAACTGCACTCCTGTCGGGCCCACCACTCTCAGCTGAGCCGGGAACAGCATTGCATACGGCATCTGTAGCTGTTGCAATTTCTTTTTCACGGCTAAGAATGTGGTTCTCTGTCTCTGGACCTCCCTGGTGAAGTCAGGGAACACCATCACTTTGCTGTTCCCGATCTGCAAGTTATTCTTCTGTCGGACCTGTTTGAGAATATAGTCCCGGTCTTTGAAGTGGAGCAAGCGTGCCACTATTGGCCGTGGCGGAGTGCCCGGCTTGGGTTTCCTGGATGGGACTCTATGTGCCCTTTCTAGCGCATAGAATGGCGACAGACCCTCTGGGGCCACTTCCCTCTTGAGCCAATCCTCCTAAAACTGCACCATGTCATTTCCTTCTTCTCTCTCCGGAATTCCAACTACTCGCAAGTTGTTTCTACGAGATCTGCCCTCACTGTCCTCTGCTCGTACTTCCAGAATCCGGACCTTGGCTTCAATGTCTTTAAGGGATTTCCGCAACTCCGTCACTTCAGAGGGAAGGTCCGAAATTGCCCATTCAGTGTTCGTTACCCTCTCCGCTAGCCGCCGGTGGTTGTCTTTCAGCAGACTCAGGTAAGTGCCAATGGCATCAATCTTTGTTTCTAGCACTTCTCGGGAGGCAGTGATGGCTTCCATAATATCTGCCAGCGGGGACGCGCAGTAAAGTCATCTTTCCCTGTTTCTGGGCCGTCGTCCTCCTCATCTGTTTGGGTACTCCCCCCTCCCATGGCAAGGGTGCTGTGCCCTCTTCTCTTTGGCACTTCCCCATTGTCACCAACCACCTCTCTGCTCTTTTGGCAGGGTGTCAAAATGAGAGGCGGGCGGCGGTCCCCCAAGTCTTCTTGTCCTCCTCTGCTCCACTTGGGTGCACCCCCCAGTACTTCGTGTGGACCTCCCATGGTCCCTGAACACACTCAGCCCGCTCAGCAGCCTATGAGTCACGTTCTCAAGTCCCCGCTGATCTGGGAGTGGCCGCGGTGTTGAAGTCTCAGAGCGATACCACGGGCCGTTCGTCTTGCCCCTCACCTCTATACACTGTGGACTGTGTAATTGCAGGCCTCGTCTGGTCCTCCCTCCGTTAGTGCCGTGGACTAGCTCGCCGCTCCACTCCAACTCCCCACTGACCGGTGGGGCAACTGCAGAGTCACCGACAGTTCCTATATCCCGGGGCTGTATTTTGAGCTCAAAGTGGATTCTCTCACTCCACTCCACTTCCCACTCTCTCTTCTGGCTGACGGCTACTGTCACGGCCCCCGGGACTCTCACTGCTGGCCCCCTTGTCTGTGCTGCTGTCTTGCGGTGAACCCCTCTCCTTTGTTCCTGTAGACCGCTAGCAATCTTTGGGCGTCTCTAGGCACTCCTCCCTGTTGTGCCAGCCACTCTGGCCTTCTCTGTGGTCTGCTGATCGTTCCCCAGCAGAGTCCGGAGTTCTCTGGGCCTGCGGCTACTCCAGCTTTGCCTGCACCACACTCCCACTCCGGGCCCCTCTCGCTTTCACTCTCTTGCTGTCAGCTCCTCCGTTGTCCTTGTGCTTGCCTGGCTTGGGGCTACTCGGCGCTCTCTCGGCTTCCGACACCACGGAGCGCGGTCGCCTAGTGTGCCCCCCGCGGCCTACCTTCACTGCTGAGACCGCGTTGATTCCAAGTTTGCACTTTGCTGCTTCAGCGCTCTCAGGGCCTCCGCACTCCATCCTCAGTTGCCGCCAGCGCCACTCCACTGATGACCACAGGTACTCCTTGGGGCAGCAATTAGCTTCGGCAGTATAGCGTTGGGTTGCCTGGCTCCTGTGCTTCCCCACAAAGTGCTGGACTCTCCGGGTTCGCTGTGCTCTGGCTCTCAGCTTCAGCGCACTCCGTTCCCGGTGGGCGCCATTCTGACTTCGGCGTCTCAGAGTCTCACTTTAATTAACCCCGCATATGTCGCTATCTGCGGGCTGGAAGCCCCCGGGCAGGCGAAGAACTGCTCCGGGACTCTTCCACAATTGCCCCACGGGGTTTACAGTGGGGTTGGGGCCCAGGATTCTGACGGATGGGGGATTCCTGGGGCAGAGCTCCACAGTCCGCTCCCAACTACATTGGCGCCTAGCCACGCCCCCCATTTGGCTGGTTCCTTGTGGTGTGAAAGGCGATAAGGAAGTTTCTGAATCTCCTGTTACTTTTAAATTGGTGTTCTCACAGTTGGAGGACATGAGATTTCCTTTAGGATTCGAGAGTTACAGACCTCTCTCCTTGCCCTATTATTGCCAGTGTGAAGCTTTAAGCTAAACACTTATTTCCTTTTTCTCAAGACTTCTACTGAAGTATGATCATGTTGACACCTTATATGCTCCCTAATTAGAGACCCCAAGTAGATGACCCTATAATCGACTTATGTTTAGAAGAGAGAAGGGAAGTTTCTTTATGGAACATCTGTTTGCTTTAATCTGTTTCTTTATTGTTGTGGCTATTACAATTATGTACATCATTTTCTTGCTGCTAAACCTATTGAGATATCTCAGTTTATCTGCTGCACTGTACCTATTTAACTTATTTTTGGTTGGTTTGCTTATATACTGGATTGATTGGTAATCCAAAATAAAACCCTTTAACCATATCTTGGAAACATTTACTTATTAAATTGTCTGAAACAGTTACTTCTTGTAAAAGGCTGCTCCTCACCCATAAGAAGATGCAAATTAGAGGAGATCTAGGGAACCAGTCCCTTCAGTTCCTCCATCTGAATGTATTTGCCTCTCGGAGCTCCAGTTTCAAACCTATCAGTTTCATAACTAGGAGAAGACCAGACGGAAGAGACTGAAGATGGAAAAGAAACACATTGTCACATTGACTTCACAAGTTAGAAATGTGTTGTTGAGGTCTTCTCCCTTTCAATTTTTCACTTCAACCAACAAAGGTCTATATGATCAATGGAGAAAAATCTTTCACGACTTGATTAAAAGATTGCGTTGTAAGGCCAAGCACTCTTTTAGATGGTAGCAGAGGATTGTTGGCTCCTGAGGGAGTTAGAGAATAATATTCTAGACCTGCCCAAACCCAGTCCTAGCCCTTAAAGCCACGTTTCAATTTGGAGGATCAACGGAGTTCCAGCGGTTTGTAAAATAGTGGTAACAGTGGAGGTGTGAGTATTAATAGGGTTGCGCGTTGTAATGGTGTATTTCAAGCTTATGGTATTTTGCTGAGATTGCGTGGTGCGATGCGATTATGTTTTAGTTGTTGTGTAGATGTGAATGCGATTAATGTTGAGCCGTTTAAGTAATCGGGCTGGACGTAGCCTAAGACCCCGGGATATATAAGTGTGTATCCACTGAGTTGTAATTTGTCTGCTAAGTTTTATAGTGCTAGTCATGAGGTGCCATCGGCTGCACAATTGAGATAGGGACATATACCTTTGTGTGAGAGTAAGGTGTGATTGGTGTGGTGGATCCTGTTGCGCAAAGGAGAAGCTGCACTGATCTGGGTGATTCCCCACTGGTCAAGGTTTCACTCGAGTGTGTGTCTGAGAAGGTCAGAAAGTGTTGCTCCGGACCATTTCTTGTGTGATTGAATACTTTGATTTCTTTAGTGGAGCAGACAAAAGTTATTTGTTGAAATAACTTAGCGTTTTGTTTTATGCTTTCTTAGAGTGAGAAAAGGGCGCACTCATAAAAATTGTTTAAGGGGGTGAACAATTGCGAAGATTGAGAAGTACGTCGTAAGGTGCCACGCTGATATAGCGCCAAACGAGAACTGTGGTTAAAGAAATTATTTCCTGTTTGAAACAAAATTCTATTTGAGATTGTTGATATTGTTGTTGGAAAATGAAATGTTTCAGGTCTATTAGAGATTTAATTAGAAGAGATGTGAGAGTTCCTGTTCGAGAAGGAGAAGAGGTGCAGCCATAAACTACGGGAAGTCATTATATGGTCATAAATGTGGGGCTCTACACATGAATTTGGCTAAGCCAATGACCTAAGATCACTGAAAAAGAAGGTGCTTTGATGTTTCCATGCTCTGGCACATTTATTTTGAGAATTATTGAAAATCTGAGAAGGGTATTGTACAAGAGGAAGTCACCTCCTAGATCCACACAGTATGAAGCACTTAATGCCTGGGAGCGTTCAGCTCATGTCAAAGAAAAAGAGAAGCATCAGGGCAGAGTCAGAAAGGCAGTACGTACCTGTGCTGAAGCTAGGTGGGCTGCAGAACAACAAAAATGGATAGCTGACATATTTAAGGGAACTGCATTGACAAGTGAGGAACCTCAACAAGAGAAGAACAAAAGGAAAAAGGAGGATAACGTAGAGAGTGCAGAGGGCTCAGGCAAAGATAGAGATAGATGTAGTGATTCTAGTGATGACTTTCTGGATGTGTTATTGTCAACCCGTCCATCGCCTTATAATGTGACCCAATCCAAAGGGATGAGTGGTGCTGTTACCGGTGGGGAGACTGCTGAAGCCACCGCCCCAGTGAATACGAGTCAGAACCTTGTGGGAGAGAGTTCATGGATCCGTGCCCCTGTTAACTCTACTGTTTCTAATGCCCCAGATGCAATAACTGTTTTGGTTCCTATTGGTCCCGCAGTTCCCGTGTTTAAACCTGAGTCGTCTCGAACCAAATACAAATACCTTGACAGTTCCTCCTGCAGTAAATACATCAACTGCTGTCTTTGTTGCCCTAATATGGTGAGGCAAGGGAAGAACTCCTTTGGTCCTGAATATGGAGACTTCACCATATGTCGCTGCTGTATTATTGACCGTGAATCAGACAGGACGCAACCCTGTAGAGGAACCCACTCAGATGTCACAAAATTCACATCTGTCTATTTGGAATTCACCTCAGTGTAATTCAAGCAGTAGTCCCCGGGAAGGGATATAGTCCAATATTTCTGGAGTCCAACATGGTGTTAACTCACAGGAGTTAGATGATTTGATTAGGTTTTTCAATGGGTCTCCACGAGAAGGTGAGGGTTCAGGCTTTAGCTTACAGTTCTTCATGGAGATAGAATGCAGTGGATGTGGTCAAATTAAAATTAGAATTGGATGAGATGATATCAGGAAATCTTGATCTTTTCCAATTAGATACCTATCAAGAGAATGAATTCATATCCATGTGCAAAGATGTTACTAAGTGTGCAGGACAAGCTCATGATAAGCTGTCTGAATTAGCTAGAGTGTATGATGTGGATTTAAGTAGGATCAAATCCTTACAGAAGAGTTACCGTATATGTTTTGAAGGAGGACGTCAGGAATGAAAATGCAGATTAGAGAATTAACTGGTAGCATCCAAAAATGGAGTGAGTTGGACAAGTGGGAAGGCAGATGGGCCAAGAAGAAGGATCAGAAGAAAGCGAAGGGAGAGCCACCTCTGTCTTTAATAGATGGAGAAGGTGCTTCAAATTTCCCATTGAGAGAGTTCCTGGTGGAGGTTATGGTCATATACCATGGAGTAGGAGTGATGTTGTGTCATTTAAGAATGATTTCCCCAATTTGAGAGATAAGCCAGTGGAGTGGTGCACTCAGGTTGATCGATTTGTGAAGATTTCACAGGTATTGTGGACAGATTTGTATACCTTTTTTGACATTGTGGTACCGAGTGATTTGTGGGAAATATGTAAAGTGACTATACAGTGGCCAGAGAAGGAGCCACAGAGAAATCCGATATCTCATGCCCCGTTGCCCTTGGTGATGAAAAAGTATTAACAAGCGATTACCTTTTTGAAAGGGAAGATACCGGTGAAAGACATTGATTTGGCTAAGATTGCTAGAACAACTCAGAAGCCTAAAAAGACTGCATTCTTTAAATGAGAGATTGTTGCAAGTGTTTAAACAGCACAGTTGAATGGAGAATCTCAAAACCAAAGTTATGGGAAGTTTTGTGTCTCGGTTTGTGACAGATTGAGACCTGAGGTTAGCATGATGATTCAACAGCATTTAATTTGTTGCCAGAATAAGTCAATTGATGAGAACTTGAAGCATGCAAAATATTGTAGTGATGAATTGGAAATGAAACTGAAGCGGTTGAAAGAGAAGCTCATGTTGGCCCAATTGAAAGCATCACAGAGAGGAAGTCAGAGTCAACTGTATGTAGGGAATGTTAGTGTTATACAAGATGTGTATACGCAGGGAGCTCCTGTGATGCAAAGTGGAAATGGTTACCAACAACAGGGTCAAGGTTGCGGTCTCCCGATTAACCCAAGTACAGGGACTGATGTTGCCAAATTGAAGAAATCAAATCCATGTCGTTATTGTAACAAGTTAGGGCATTGGAAGCAGGAATGTCGTCTTAATCCCAACAGAGTGATGAATGAGAATCAGGTTAAAAATTCAGGGTTTGTGCAGACAAATGCGTACAGCCACAAAATGTGCCAATACAGAGGACGAAAGGTCCTAATGTACAACAAGTTCCAGTGATGCAAGTTCCTCAAGCCCCAATTCCTCAACAAAATGTAAATAGTCTCAGATTTTACACTGATCAGGTCCCGAATTTTAATCAGAATTCTTTCCAGAATGAAAACCTAATCCAGCAATTTCCTGTGTTCGACACACTTGAGGGTTACAGTTCAGATCTGTTACAATGACGGTGCCTGAGGGGGGAGGAAGATTGTGTGCTTGGCGTAGTCTTAGAGGAAGACCAGTGTGGTCCATTCAGTGGAAGGTGAGGTGAATGGACACCCCATGTAATTTCTGATTGACACTGGTGCTACACGTTCCACCGTTAGAACAGCTGAAGTTCCAAACCTACCCCTCGCTGGAAAACGAATCCAAGTTGTTGGAGTTGTAGGGTCCTTTGAAGAGAGCCATTAGTTTGTGGTGTATAAAGGTGTGGAGTTTATGACTCATGACAAAGAGTGATGCTGATTTCAAATTGGTGAGTCAAGGGTCAAACATTGGACTGTACCCTTTGAGGACAAATGATGATTTGCCACCAGATCTCAGAGATACGAGGAAACATGAAGTCTTGGATGTCTCAGGAAAGGAAATGGGTCTCATAAAAGGAGTTGAGCCTGTACGCATACATGTTAAACTTAATGCTGATATCCATGAACTCCTCAGAACAATTTGACTCCTGAAATGATTGCTGGGATTACCCCGGTGATTGAGTCAATGATAATACAAGGCATTTTGAAAGAGATAATGTGGAGTCCATGTTGGAAAATGGCTCTCTCTGAAGTATCACCACAAACCTTTTGCCTTTCTCCTCATATTTTTCTGACCTTGTTTTTTTTGGCTTTAGGACTCTGAGCACTTTTCCACTGCTAGCCTGTGCTAAAGTGCATGTGTTCTGTCCTCTAAAATTCCTAACATTGGCTCATACCCAATTGGCATAATTAATATCCTTATAAGTCCCTAGTACAGTGCACTACATGTGCCCAGGGCCTGTGAATTAAATGCTCCTAGTGGGCCTCCAGCACTGATTGTGCCACCCACACAAGTAGAACTTTAAGCATGTCTCAGGCCTGCCACTGCAGAGCCTGTGTGTGCAGTTTACACTGCCACTTCGACTTGGCATTTGTGCCGATAGGCAGTGCCCTATTCCCACACAAAAATCTAATTACCCCCCTACTGATAGTCTGGAGCCAGGGCTGGGAAGAAAGGGCTTCTGTGCACTTCAAAGACCCTTCTTTGAAGTCACCCCCACTTCAAAGGCACAACTGGGTAGAAGTACTGGGGCTCTGACCCAACCAAAAGAGGCACTTCTGGATCTGTAACTGAACTATGTCAGAAGAACTGCTGTGCAGCATCAGTGGCTTAGTGTAGGAAAATAGGATCTGCTTTCATGATTGCCCCCACTTTTTGTTGGTGTCAGTATGTTTTTTTGACTAATCTGTCTGGGATCCTGCTAAACAGGACCCCAGCCACTGTGCTTCCTCCCTAAATTTGATATGGTAAGTACTTTGGTGCCTCCCAATTGGCCACTAGTGTACCCTTGTAAGTCCCTAGTATATGGTACTAAGTTACCCAGGGCATAGGTACACCAGGGGTCTCCCCTGGGCTGCAGCATGTTTTATGCCACCCATGAGAAACCACTCAAACTGTGACTACAGGCCTGCCATTGCAGCCTGTGTAAGCTGGTTCTAGCACCACTTACGACAGATATAGGTTTCCTTATATCTGAGGTCACTACACTTAAAACCTATAAGTCACCCCTAAGGCAGGCCTTTCAATCGTGAAGGCAGGGTGCTGGGTTATAAGTGTGAGGGTGCCCTGCAAGAGCAGGACACCCCCTACAAACCCCAGAGTTGATTCTCCAGGCTTTGTAAGTGTGGTAAGCTATTTTGATACATATAGTGGCCATGCGTCATTACGCGATGGCTAACTATATAGTGGCTGGTATCAAACATGTTGGAATCATACCCCAACATCAATACCGGTGTTGGAGCTATGATTGCATGCACTGGGGGCTCCTCCGTGAAGCTCCCAGTACTCCCGGTAACAGCCTTCCAGGGTCTGCTAGAAAGCTTGTGCTGCTGCCAACCACAGACACGGTTCTGCCCTCCTGCTGCTGAGCTGAGCTTGAGCAGGGGAAGGAAGAACAATAGGTTTCCTGTCACAGGGAGGTGTGACCACCTCCCAGACAGGACTTAGTATATTGGGCTGGGGTGGGGGCGCTTGCCAACACCACCAGACTGCTTGAAGGGCATGTTTGGTGCCCTCCTTGCATACTCTAGTTAGAACCAGTTATGGGAGACCTTGGCTCCCCCTCTGGCACGAAACTGGACAAAGGACATGGGAGTATCCTCCCCTCTGCCCAGTCCCTCCTCTGGTAGGGACCCCTGAGTCATCCTAACCCCTTTCTTTGGGTATAAAAGGGCTTCCTGTGGGTGGGTCCACATATTCGTCATGGGACAAGACTCAATCCTGAAACCACGTCACTCTTCGACCGTCTGGACACTTGGACTTCGCCTGGAACCGAGACTTCATCAAGGAAGACTCCTGCTGCTCATGGCCTCTCTGTTCTGTAAGTCTTCTTCGTCGTCTGTGTCTGTGCTTCTTCCAGGATCTTCAACAGACCTGTGGGCATCAAGACACCCAAAGTAATCTCCCTTGGAGTGAAGGAGTCACTCCCCTGCATCTGCAGGCACCACAACGAAGCTGACCGGTCTGCTGCTCCTGACGTCCCACGGACTTCGAAAGGCTCAGCAACACAGGTGATGGTTCTGAAACTCCCTCTAGGCCTGACCTGTCCTCTCAACAAGTTTGAGGCCAGTATCCCTCGTCAGAACTGCTGAGACCGGACCTCTGTGAACCGCGTCGACTTGCCATTGCCAAGGCTTGTTGGTTCTTGTTAGACCTGGCACCATTGGCGTGGGTCTCCCTTCCATTTTTTTGCTGTTGCCTCCTGTGTTTTTACTATGTTTTTTCTGCTCTAGATGCTTTGGGCACTTTGCCACTGCTATTCAGTGCCAAAGTGCAAGTGCTCCCTATTGTAAATTATTGTAATGGATTAGTGACTCCATGATTGGCTTATTTGATTTACTTGTCAGACCCTAGTACAGTGCACCATGTGGGCCCAGGGCCTGTAAATCAAATGCTGCTGGTGGGCTTGCAGCACTGATTGTGCCACCCACAGAAGCAGCTTGTAAAATATGGCTCAGGCTTGCCATTGCAGAGCCTGTGTGCAGTCTGGGACTGCCATGTCGACTTGGCAAGTGCACCCACTTGCCAGTCCCTAAACCTTCCCTTTTCTACATATTAGTCACCCCTAAGGTAGGCCCAAGGGCAGGGTGCATTGTATGTAAAAGGTAGGACATGCCCTGATGTGTGTAGCATGTCCTAATAGTGAATTACAGCCAATTTCGTTTTTCACTATTGCAAGGCTATCTGTTCCCATAAGCCGGAATGGGCAGTTTGATTATAACATCTTATAATCCTAACTGACCCTAGGAACAAGATAGGAAAATAAAGTTTAGTATGCCTGAACTCAGAATGTTAAAATACATCTTTTAGTGTGTTTGATTTTTACATTCTGTGTTTGAAAATACCACTTTTAGAAAGTAGGTATTTTCTTGCCTAACCATCCAGCCTGCCTCTGCTAGGTTTGTGTATTCCACGTCTGGTTTGTGAGTGACAGGGGGCTGGAGAGGGCCTTGGCTCCAGCAGTCTGATGGGTCAGGGCTGGGCTGAATAGGACCTGCATTGAATAGAGAGTAGGGGGAGGAGATTTCCTTTCACCAACCTGAGCCCTCATAGAATAGAGAGTAGGGGGCGGAGATTTCCTTCCACTGACCTGAGCCCTCATAGAATAGAGAGTAGGGGGAGGAGATTTCCTTTCAGCTACCTGGGCCAGGTCTGCTTTCAACAATGCTGTCTCCACCTCCTGCCAGGAAGCTGCACCAGGGAGGACAGAACTAGTTTTGGCTAGGCACAGACACTCTCTGCCTTCAGAGAACAAAGGATTTACTAGTATAAATATTGGGGCCCAGACCCCAGAACTTTAGATCACTTCTGGGAATCAAGACGGACCTTTGTCAAGGAGAGAAACCAAGGAAGCTGAAGGAGGAAACTGCCCCAGTGCTGGTCGCTGTCTGGGGTTGGCCTGCAGTGTTTACTCATTTCCAAGGAAAGGGAAAAAAGAACTTTGTGTACTTTATCATTTTGAGGAAAATCTCCAAGGGCTTGAAGCTGAGCTTGCCTCCTGTCTGAAGTCACAAGGACACCAAGACTTCACCACCAGCTCCCCCTGAATTTCCTTGCTGGGAATTCTACCTGCAGAGAGGTGCCTGCTGTTGTTCTGGGTACCTCTAGTGTCTGCGTGTCGCTGGGAGCTGGAAGCGAGACACAATGAAGAAGAAGCGTGACGCCGGCGTAGCAGTTGCCATCGCTTCGCTGCAGAAGCGTGTCGCTGCCGCTGCAGTTCGCCATCGCATCGCCGAAGAAGCGTGTCGCATCACCCGGAGAAGCGTGCCGCCGCCGCAGAGGTTGCCGTTGCATCACCGGAGAAGCGTGTCGCAGGGCCTCTCGCGGCTCCAAAGTTCATCGATTTCGCCGCACGGCCGTCGGGCGTGCATGCATCGCATCTACGTTGTCGCATCGCATCAAAGACGCCATTTTGTCGCATCACACCGGATCGTCACATCGCATCGAGGCGCCATCTTGTCACATCGTCACCGGGCCGCAGTAAGAAACGACGCATCAACTCCCCACACAGTAAGGAAGCGACGCATCCACTCCCCTGAGTGTAAGGAACGGCGCATCAACTTCCCTGCGACCCTTTTGTTTGCATTACGTGACGCATCCCAGGTACTTTGAGAGTAAAGTGACGCATTTACCATCTAATTTGAACTAAGCTATTTCTACCAACTGAAAGTCATATTTTTGAGTATTGTATTGTGGATTTTTGTCGTTTGTTCTTGTGTTAAATCTAGATAAAGATTACTTATTTTTCTAAACTGGTGTGGTGTCCATTTGTAGTGTTTTCACTGTATTACTGTATGTGTTCACAAATGCTTTACACACTGCCTCTGAGATAAGCCTGCCTGCTCGTGCCAAGCTACCAAGGGGGTGAGCAGGGGTTATTTAGGAATGTAGCCCCCTTACCATGACTAGAAGCAAGGGTCCCTACTTGGTCAAAGGTACCTACCTCTGCCAACTAGAGACCCCCATTTCTAACATTGGTGGTCAGCGGTGAGGATTTTGGACTTGCATTTGTGATTCATATACAGTGACTGGTGTACACTACTAGTGAGTGCAGACCAATACACGACCACATACATTTTTGAGAGAACATTTTTTCGTGGGGCTTCTATTTTTGTTGAGAACTGCCAATTTCCTTTCACCATAAGTAAAGCAGCATCCATTGCACCTGAAGATTTTGATTTTGAGGAAGAAAAGGTTGATGTTTACACTGTGCCACAGCTGAAGACCATCTGTAAAAAGTTTAATATCTCTATGAAAGGCCTCTCCAGGAAGGAGGAATTCCAAAAGGCGCTGAGGGCCTGGTTGGAAGCTAGAAAAGCCACTGAGCATACTGAAGAGCCTGGAGAAGAGGCAGAGAATACAGATGGGCAGCTAGATGGGCCATTGGGCCTGACCGGGGAGAAAGTACCTTCCAGGCCAGGTAGCAGTGTTTCTTCCAAGGGCCTGTCCCCAATAGAGCTAGAGGACAGGGAAAGAGATAGGGTGCATCAGATGGAGCTAGCCAAGCTCAAACTGGGTGGACAAATGGAGTTAGAAAATAAGAAGTTAGCCCTGGAGGAAAAAAGGATGCATTTAGAGCATGAGAGAATGTTGAGGGAATTGGAGCTCAAGGCTAAGAGCTTAGAAATTACTCCCTCTGGTGGCAGCGCACCATCCGTGCCTGTAGAAACAAGAGTGTTTATTCCCAAGGATGTGATTAAGGAGTTCCATAGGCATGAAGATATTGGGCAATGGTTTAAGGCCTATGAAGTGGCCATGACCTCCCACCGGGTCCCTGAGAAGGATTGGGGAGCGGGGTTGTGGGGGCGGTTCCTCAGTGATGGGCGGGATACTTTGTTAGACTTGCCCTCTGAGGACCAGAATTCCTATGCCCACATGAAGGAAGCCTTAATGTCCAGGTATGGGTTGACCTCAGAGCTTTATAGACAAAGGTTTAGGAATTGTAAGAAACTGGAGTCAAGCACATGGGTAGAAGATGTTTCTTTCTTTGGCAGAGCATTGGATGGTTGGGTGAAGGGTAGCAAAGTGAATGATTTTGAAGCGCTCTATAATTTGATTGCATGGGAGCACTTGTCCAATAATTGTTTTCCAGAGCTACGCCAGCACCTTATTGATAGCAAGCTGACTATCCCTTGGAAGCTTGCTGAGGAGGCGGACCGCTGGGTTAGTACCCGGGTCCACAAGGGTCATTTGGGAGACTTCGCCAAAGGTGGGCAGGGTCCCCAGCAGAAGAGTGGGGGGACAAGGGTAAACAGAGGGAGTTCCAGAAAGGGCCCCAAAGTAATCCACAAGGGAACCAAGGGAAGGGTTCCCAGCCTCCCCCTGAGAAGAAATCAGGGGCCCGACAGATAAGCCTGTTCACAAGGGACCCCCGAAATGTTTTAAGTGTGGTCAGGTGGGCCACTGCTTTTATGATCCTAAGTGTCCCCTGAAAGCAAATGCAGCACCCACGAGTGCACCGCCCCGGCAGATGGCTAGTGTAGCCCTGGGGGAGGAGTTGGGTGCCCAAGGTGGGTGGGGTCCCGCAGAGATGTCCCTAGTCTCTTTAGGAGACAGTGAGATGGTCCCTAGGGCCCAGCTGCCTGATAAAACTAAGAAGTACAGGCAGTGGGTGACCATCAATGGCCATAGGGTGGAGGCTCTGAGAGACACTGGAGCCAGTGTGGCAGCTGTCAGTTGTCGGCTAGTGTCTGAAGAGCAGGTGATCCCCCATGCATTTTATCCTGTAGTTGCTGCTGACAACTCGGAGAGCCACTGGTTTCCTTTGAGTGGGGGGGGGTCTCAGGTACCTTTCAAGTAGCTGTGAGGCCAGCCATGCCTGTTGATTGTCTGTTAGGCAATGATCTTGAAAGCTCCCCTTGGGCTAAGGTGGAGCGAAGAGCTCATTTGGAGATGTTGGGTCTGCCTGAGTGGGTGTGTGTGACCACCCGGTCCATGGCAGCCAGTAAGGGTGTTCAAGAGGACCTGGAGCCTGAAAAAGTGGCCCAGGTGCCTGCCTTAAAGAGAAGAGGCAGGGGGCGTGGGAAACCGGCCCCCGAAGTTCCCACGGTCCAGGAGGAGGCAGACCTTGAGGGGGATGCCCTGGAACCTACAGGGGAACAAGTAGGTGAACTGGGGGACCTGCCTGAGCTGACCCATTGGCAGCAGGAAGGAGTCCCCTCCAGGGAAGAGTTCTGTGAGGAGCAGAAAAAGTGCCCTTCTCTTGTGGGTTTGCGGCAACAGGCCACAAACCAGGCAGCAGGTGATCAGTCTGGATCACATTGAATCTACTGGGAGAATGGTCTCCTGTATAGCGAGCCTAAGGTTGCTGAGCCTGGGTCAGCCCGTGTGCTAGTGGTACCCCAGCGCTTCAGAGCCTTCCTACTGGGTCTGGCTCATGTTGTACCTTTAGCAGGATATTTGGGGCAGGACAAGACCTTTGAAAGGCTTGTCACCCACTTTTATTGGCCCCAAATGTGCAAGAGTTCAGATACTCATTGCAGGACCTGTCAGACTTGCCAGGCAAGTGGTAAGAGTGGGAGGTAGTAAAAGGCTCCTCTCCAGCCTTTCCCTGTGCTCAGTACCCCCTTTGAACGGGTGGGCATTGACATTGTGGGGCCTCTGGATCCCAAGACAGCCATGGCAACAGGTTCATCCTGGTCTTGGTGGACCATGCCAACCGGTACCCGGAAGCCATCCCTCTCCGGACTGTGACGGCCCCCGTGGTGGGACGGGCATTGATGGGGATTTTCTCCCATGTGGGGTTCCCCAGAGAGGTGGTGTCAGACTGTGGTACCAACTTCATATCCAAGTATATGAAATTCCTGTAGCAGGAGTGTAGTGTAACCCACAAGTTCACCACTCCTTACCACCCCGAAGGTAATGGGCTGGTTGAGAGATTCAACCGGACCCTCAAGGGCATGATTATGGGTCTTGAAGAACCCATGAGGCGTAAGTGGGACGTCCTCTTGCCATGCCTTCTGTTTGCTTACAGAGAGGTGCCACAGAAGTCCTTAGGGTTCAGTCCCTTTGAGCTGCTGTATGGTCACCCTGTAAGAGGACCTCTGAGTTTGGTAAAAGAAGGCTGGGAGAAAGCTCCCAGTAAACCTCCCCAGGATGTATATAGCTACATGCTGGCCTTCAGAAACCAAACCCGGCGTTTCAGGCAACTCGCCCAGGCGAATCTGGAAGCCAGCCAGGAAGAGATGAAATGGTGGTATGATCAGAATGCCACTCTGATCGAGTTTCAGCCTGGACAGAAAGTGTGGGTCATGGCCCCCGTGGAGCCTTGTGCGCTCCAGGATAAGTGGACCGGACCATTTGAGGTGGTGGAGCGCAAGAGTAATGTCACCTACTTGGTGGACTTGCGGTCTCCTAGGAACCCTTTGAGGGTCCTGCATGTCAACCGCCTGAAGCCCCACTTGGAGAGGTCCGAAGTGGGCATGCTCCTAGCGACAGATGATGGAATGGAGGAGGAGACTGAGCCTCTTCCTGACCTCCTGTCTGTGACAGAGCAAGATGGGTCAGTGGATGGTGTAAACCTCTCTTCCACCCTGACCCCTGAGCAGCAAGATGACTGTCGCCAACTGTTGGGACAGTTTCCTGATCTGTTCTCCCTGACTCCCGGTGTCACTGAGTGGTGCGTCCATGATGTGGACACTGGGGACAGTCCTCCTCTTAAGCACAAAACTTACAGAGTGACTGACAGGGTGAGAGCTTGCATCAAGGAGGAGGTCTCCAAGATGTTTGCGTTAGGGGTGATTGAGTCCTCTAACAGCCCTTGGGCCAGCCCAGTGATTTTGGTCCCAAAGACTGCCGCGCCTGGTGCCACACCCGAACTCCGGTTCTGTGTGGACTACCGAGGACTCAATTCAGTCACCAGGACTGACGCGCACCCCCTCCCCCGAGCTGATGAGCTCATTGATCGGTTAGGGGCTGCCCGGTACCTCAGTACATTTGATTTAACATCTGGGTACTGGCAGATCGCCTTAACTGATGGGGCAAAAGAGAGGTCAGCATTCTCCACACCAGATGGGCACTACCAATTCCGGGTTATGCCCTTTGGGATGAAGAATGCCCCTACCACCTTTCAGAGGTTTGACAACCAGGTGTTGGCTGGACTGGAGGATTTCAGTGCCGCCTACCTGGATGACATTGCAGTATTCAGCGCCATTTGGGAAGAACATCTGCGCCACCTCTGGGAAGTGTTGATGGCGCTGCGGAGGGCAGGCCTCACGATCAAGGCGAGTAAGTGCCAGATCGGGCAGGGTTCTGTGGTGTACTTGGGACACCAAGTTGGGAGCGGCCAGGTGGCGCCCCTACGGCCCAAGATTGAAACCATCCTGGCTTGGGAACCCCCCAAAACCCAGACAGAGGTGAGAGCCTTTTTAGGACTCACAGGGTACTACAGGAGGTTTGTCAAGGGGTATGGCAGCATTGTTGCACCCTTGACAGAGCTGACTTCCAGGAAGCAGCCCAAGAAAGTGAACTGGACTGACACCTGTCAGAAAGCTTTTGATGCCCTGAAGCCTGCCATGTGCACAGCACCCGTGCTCCGGGCGCCCAACTTCTCTAAAGAATTCATTGTACAGACAGACGCTTCAGAGCATGGTGTGGGGGCTGTTCATTCACAGATAAATGAGGAGGGCCCAGACCAACCCGTAGCCTTTATTAGTAGAAGGTTACTTCCACGGGAACAGAGGTGGAGTGCAATTGAGAGTGAGGCATTTGCTGTGATCTGGGCACTGAAGAAGTTGAGACCATACTTGTTTGGGACTCACTTCCGGGTTCAGACAGACCACAGGCCCCTCAGATGGTTGATGCAGATGAGGGGTGAGAACCCAAAGCTGTTGAGGTGGTCCATTTCCCTACAGGGGATGGACTTCACGGTGGAACACCGCCCTGGTACAGAACACGCCAATGTTGATGGTCTGTCCAGATTTTTCCGCCTTAGTGAAGAGAACTCCCAAGAGGTAGGATAGTTCTCCCCACATTTCAGCTGGAGGGGACACGTGTTAGACCTGGCACCATTGGCGTGGGTCTCCCGTCCATTTTTTTGCTGTTGCTTCCTGTGTTTTTACTATGTTTTTGCTGGTCTAGATGCTTTGGGCACTTTGCCACTGCTATTCAGTGCCAAAGTGCAAGTGTTCCCTATTGTAAATTATTGTAATGGATTAGTGACTCCATGATTGGCTTATTTGATTTACTTGTCAGACCCTAGTACAGTGCACCATGTGTGCCCAGGGCCTGTAAATCAACTGCTGCTGGTGGGCTTGCAGCACTGATTGTGCCACCCACAGAAGCAGCTTGTAAAATATGGCTCAGGCCTGCTATTGCAGAGCCTGTGTGCAGTCTGGGACTGCCATGTCGACTTGGCAAGTGCACCCACTTGCCAGTCCCTAAACCTTCCCTTTTCTACATATTAGTCACCCCTAAGGTAGGCCCAAGGGCAGGGTGCATGGTATGTAAAAGGTAGGACATGCCATGATGTGTGTAGCATGACCTAATAGTGAATTACAGCCAATTTCGTTTTTCACTATTGCAAGGCTATCTGTTCCCATAGGCCAGAATCGGCAGTTTGATTATAACATCTTATAATCCTAACTGACCCTAGGAACAAGATAGGAAAATAAAGTTTAGTATGCCTGAACTCAGAATGTTAAAATACATCTTTTAGTGTGTGTGATTTTTACATTCTGTGTTTGAAAATACCACTTTCAGAAAGTAGGTATTTTCTTGCCTAACCATCCAGCCTGCCTCTGCTAGGCTTGTGTATTCCATGTCTGGTCTGTGAGTGACAGGGGACTGGAGAGGGCCTTGGCTCCAGCGGTCTGATATGTCAGGGCTGGGCTGAATAGGACATGCATTGAATAGAGAGTAGGGGGAGGAGATTTCCTTTCACCAACCTGAGCCCTCATAGAATAGAGAGTAGGGGGCGGAGATTTCCTTTCACTGACCTGAGCCCTCATAGAATAGAGAGTAGGGGGAGGAGATTTCCTTTCAGCTACCTGGGCCAGGTCCGCTTTCAACAATGCTGTCTCCACCTCCTGCCAGGAAGCTGCACCAGGGAGGACAGAACTGGTTTTGGCTAGGCACAGACACTCTCTGCCTTCAGAGAACAAAGGATTTACTAGTATAAATATTGGGGCCCAGACCCCAGAACTTCAGATCACTTCTGGGAATCAAGACGGACCTTTGTCAAGGAGAGAAACCAAGGAAGCTGAAGGAGGAAACTGCCCCAGTGCTGGTTGCTGTCTGGGGTTGGCCTGCAGTGGTTACTCATTTCCAAGGAAAGGGAAAAAGGAACTTTGTGTACTTTATCATCTTGAGGAAGATCTCCAAGGGCTTGAAGCTGAGCTTGCCTCCTGTCTGAAGTCACAGGGACACCAAGGCTTCACCACCAGCTCCCCCTGAATTTCCTTGCTGGGAATTCTACCTGCAGAGAGGTGCCTGCTGTTGTTCTGGGTACCTCTTGTGTCTGCGTGTCGCTGGAAGCGCGACGCAACGAAGAAGCAGTGTGACGGCGCACCAGCAGTTGCCGTTGCATCGCCGCAGAAGCGTGACGCCGCCACAGCTGTTCGCCATCGCATCGCCGAAGAAGCGTGGCGCATCACCGAAGAAGCGTGCCGCCGCCACAGAGGTTGCCGTCGCATCACCGGAGAAGCGTGTCGCAGGGCCTGTCGCGGCTCCAAAGTTCATCGATTTCGCCGCACAGCCGTTGGGCGTGCACGCATCGCATCTACGTTGTCGCATCGCATCAAAGACGCCATTTTGTCGCATCACACCGGATCGTCACATCGCATCGAGGCGCCATCTTGTCACATCGTCACCGGGCCGCAGTAAGAAACGATGCATCAACTCCCCACACAGTAAGGAAGCGACGCATCCACTCCCCTGAGTGTAAGGAACGGCGCATCAACTTCCCTGCGACCCTTTTGTTTGCATTGCGTGACGCATCCCAGGTACTTTGAGAGTAAAGTGACGCATTTACCATCTAATTTGAACTAAGCTATTTCTACCATCTGAAAGTCATATTTTTGAGTATTGTATTGTGGATTTTTGTGGTTTGGTCTTGTGTTAAATCTAGATAAAGATTACTTATTTTTCTAAACTGGTGTGGTGTCCATTTGTAGTGTTTTCACTGTATTACTGTATGTGTTCACAAATGCTTTACACACTGCCTCTGAGATAAGCCTGCCTGCTCGTGCCAAGCTACCAAGGGGGTGAGCAGGGGTTATTTAGGAGTGTAGCCCCCTTACCCTGACTAGAAGCAACAGTCCCTACTTGGTCAAAGGTACCTACCTCTGCCAACTAGAGACCCCCATTTCTAACATTCAATCAATCAATCACAGAATTTGTAAAGCGCGCTACTTACCCGCGAGGGTCTCAAGGCGCTGGGGAGAAAAAAGGGGGGGGGGTGCTGCTACTGGTCGAACAACCAGGTCTTGAGTAGCCTCCTGAAGGTCAGCAGGTCTTGGGTCTGTCGTAGGCTTAGTGGAAGGGTGTTCCAGGTCTTGGCGGCGAGGTGGGAGAAGGATCTGCTGCCGGTGGTAGTTCTTCGAATGCGAGGGACGGTGGCGAGGGAGAGGTCGGCGGAGCGGAGTTGGCGGTTGGGGACGTAGAAGAGGAGTCGTCTGTTGAGGTAGGCTGGGCCAGTCTTGTGGAGTGCCTTGTGTGCGTGGATGAGGAGTTTGAAGGAGATTCTCCTGTCGACGGGGAGCCAGTGCAGGTTCCTCAGGTGGGGGGTGATGTGGCTGTGGCGTGGTACATCGAGGATCAGGCGTGCGGAGGCGTTTTGTATGCGTTGCAGTCGCTTGATGAGCTTGGCCGGGGCTCCTGCGTAGAGGGCGTTCCCATAGTCAAGTCTGCTACTGACGAGGGCCTGGGTGACTGTTCTTCTTGTGTCTGTCGGGATCCACCTGTAGATCTTGCGAAGCATGCGGAGGGTGTTGAAGCAGGAGGATGAGACTGCGTTGACTTGCCTGGCCATGGAGAGCGTTGAGTCGAGGATGACTCCCAGGTTGCGTGCGTGGTCGGTGGGTGTCGGGGCTGCTCCCAGCGTCGTTGGCCACCAGGAGTCGTCCCAGGCTGAGGGGTTGGAGCCGAGGATGAGGACCTCTGTCTTCTCCGTGTTCAGTTTTAGTCGGCTGATCTTCATCCAATCGGCGACGGCCTTCATTCCTTCATGGAGGTTGGATTTGGCGGCGAGGGGGTCCTTGGTGAGGGAGAGGATCAGTTGAGTGTCGTCGGCGTAGGAGATTATGTTGAGGTCGTGCTGTCTGGCGATGACAACATTGGTGGTGAGCGGTGAGGATTCTGGACTTGTATTTATGATTCATATACAGTGACTGGTGTACACTACTAGTGAGTGCAGACCAATACACGACCACATACATTTTTGTTAGAACTTTTTTTCGTGGGGCTTCTATCTTTGCTGAGAACTGCCAATTTCCTTTCACCATGAGTAAAGCAGCATCCATTGCACCTGAAGATTTTGATTTTGAGGAAGAAAAGGTTGATGTTTACACTGTGCCACAGCTGAAGACCATCTGTAAAAAGTTTCATATCTCTATGAAAGGCCTATCCAGGAAGGAGGAATTCCAAAAGGCGCTGAGGGCCTGGTTGGAAGCTAGAAAAGCCACTGAGCATACTGAAGAGCCTGGTGAAGAGGCAGAGAATACAGATGGGCAGCTAGATGGGCTATTGGGCCTGACCGGGGAGAAAGTACCTTCCAGGCCAGGTAGCAGTGTTTCTTCCAAGGTCCTGTCCCCAATAGAGCTAGAGGACAGGGAAAGAGATAGGGTGCATCAGATGGAGCTACCAAGCTCAAACTGGGTGGACAAATGGAGTTAGAAAATAAGAAGTTAGCCCTGGAGGAAAAAAGGACGCATTTAGAGCATGAGAGAATGTTGAGGGAATTGGAGCTCAAGGCTAAGAGCTTAGAAATTGCTCCCTCTGGTGGCAGCGCACCATCCGTGCCTGTAGAAACAAGAGTGTTTATTCCCAAGGATGTGATTAAGGAGTTCCATAGGCATGAAGATATTGGGCAATGGTGTAAGGCCTATGAAGTGGTCATGACCTCCCACCGGGTCCCTGAGAAGGATTGGGGAGCGGGGTTGTGGGGGCGGTTCCTCAGTGATGGGCGGGATACTTTGTTAGACTTGCCCTCTGAGGACCAGAATTCCTATGCCCACATGAAGGAAGCCTTAATGTCCAGGTATGGGGTGACCCCAGAGCTTTATAGACAAAGGTTTAGGAATTGTAAGAAACTGGATTCAAGCACATGGGTAGAATATGTTTCTTTCTTTGGCAGAGCATTGGATGGTTGGGTGAAGGGTAGCAAAGTGAATGATTTTGAAGCGCTCTATAATTTGATTGCATGGGAGCCCTTGTCCAATAATTGTTTTCCAGAGCTACGCCAGCACCTTATTGATAGCAAGCTGACTATCCCTAGGAAGCTTGATGAGGAGGCGGACCGCTGGGTTAGTACCCGGGTCCACAAGGGTCATGTGGGAGACTTCGCCAAAGGTGGGCAGGGTCCCCAGCAGAAGAGTGGGGGGGACAAGGGTAAACAGAGGGAGTTCCAGAAAGGGCCCCAAAGTAATCCACAAGGGAACCAAGGGAAAGGTTCCCAGCCTCCCCCTGAGAAGAAGTCAGGGGCCCGACAGATAAGCCTGTTCACAAGGGACCCCCGAAATGTTTTAAGTGTGGTCAGGTGGGCCACTGCTATTATGATCCTAAGTGTCCCCTGAAAGCAAATGCAGCACCGACGAGTGCACCGCCCCGGCAGATGGCTAGTGTAGCCCGGGGGGAGGAGTTGGGTGCCCAAGGTGGTTGGGGTCCCGCAGAGATGTCCCTATTCCCTTTAGTAGACAGTGAGATGGTCCCTAGGACCCAGCTGCCTCATAACACTAAGAAGTACAGGCAGTGGGTGACCATCAATGGCCAAAGGGTGGAGGCTCTGAGAGACACTGGAGCCAGTGTGACAGCTGTCAGTTGTCGGCTAGTGTCTGAAGAGCAGGTGATCCCCCATGCATTTTACCCCGTAGTTGCTGCTGACAACTCGGAGAACCACTGTAAGGTGGCCCAGGTTCCCTTTGAGTGGGGGGGGCTCTCAGGTACCTTTCAAGTAGCTGTGAGGCCAGCCATGCCTGTTGATTGTCTGTTAGGCAATGATCTAGAAAGCTCCCCTTGGGCTAAGGTGGAGAGAAGAGCTCATTTGGAGATGTTGGGTCTGCCTGAGTGGGCGTGTGTGACCACCCGGTCCATGGCAGCCAGTAAGGGTGTTCAAGAGGACCTGGAGCCTGAAAAAGTGGCCCAGGTGCCTGCCTTAAAGAGAAAAGGCAAGGGGCACGGGAAACCGGCCCCCGAAGTTCCCACGGTCCAGGAGGAGGCAGACCTTGAGGGGGATGCCCTGGAACCTACAGGGGAACAAGTAGCTGAACTGGGGGACTTGCCTGAGCTGACCCATTGGCAGCAGGAAGGAGGCCCCTCCAGGGAAGAGTTCTGTGAGGAGCAGAAAAAGTGCCCTTCTCTTGTGGATTTGCGGCAACAGGCCACAAACCAGGCAGCAGGTGATCAGTCTGGATCACATTGGATCTACTGGGAGACTGGTCTCCTGTTTAGCGAGCCTAAAGTTGCTGAGCCTGGGTCAGCCCGTGTGCTGGTGGTACCCCAGTGCTTCAGAGCCTTCCTACTGGGTCTGGCTCATGATGTACCTTTAGCAGGACATTTGGGGCAGGACAAGACCTTTGAAAGGCTTGTCACCCACTTTTATTGGCCCCAAATGCGCAAGAGTTAAGATACTCATTGCAGGACCTGTCAGACTTGCCAGGCAAGTGGTAAGAGTGGGAGGAAGCAAAAGGCTCCTCTCCAGCCTTTCCCTGTGGTCAGTACCCCCTTTGAACGGGTGGGCATTGACATTGTGGGGCCTCTGGATCCCAAGACAGCCATGGGCAACAGGTTCATCCTGGTCTTGGTGGACCATGCCACCCGGTACCCGGAAGCCATCCCTCTCCGGCCTGTGACGGCCCCCGTGGTGGGACGGGCATTGATGGGGATTTTCTCCTGTGTGGGGTTCCCCAGAGAGGTGGTGTCAGACCGTGGTACCAACTTCATATCCAAGTATATGAAATTCCTGTGGCAGGAGTGTGGTGTAACCTACAAGTTCACCACTCCTTACCACCCCCAAGGTAATGGGCTGGTTGAGAGATTTAACCGGACCCTGAAGGGCATGATTATGGGTCTTGAAGAACCCATGAGGGGTAAGTGGGACGTCCTCTTGCCATGCCTTCTGTTGGCTTACAGAGAGGTGCCACAGAAGTCCTTAGGGTTCAGTACCTTTGAACTGCTGTATGGTCACCCTGTAAGAGGACCTCTGAGTTTGGTAAAAGAAGGCTGGGAGAAAGCTCCCAGTAAACCTCCCCAGGATGTATATAGCTACATGCTGGCCTTCAGAAACCAAACCCGGCGTTTCAGACAACTCGCTCAGGCGAATCTGGAAGCCAGCCAGGAAGAGATGAAACGGTTGTATGATCAGAATGCCACTCTGATCGAGTTTCAGCCTGGACAGAAAGTGTGGGTCATGGCCCCCGTGGAGCCTTATGCGCTCCAGGATAAGTGGACCGGACCATTTGAGGTGGTGGAGCGCAAGAGTAATGTCACCTACTTGGTGGACTTGCGGTCTCCTAGGAACCCTTTGAGGGTCCTGCATGTCAACCGCCTGAAGCCCCACTTGGAGAGGTCCGAAGTGGGCATGCTCCTAGCGACAGATGATGGAATGGAGGAGGAGACTGAGCCTCTTCCTGACCTCCTGTCTGCGACAGAGCAAGATGGGTCAGTGGATGGTGTAAACCTCTCTTCCACCCTGACCCCTGAGCAGCAAGATGACTGTTGCCAACTGTTGGGACAGTTTCCTGATCTGTTCTCCCTGACTCCCGGTGTCACTGAGTGGTGCGTCCATGATGTGGACACTGGGGACAGTCCTCCTGTTAAGCACAAAACTTACAGAGTGACTGACAGGGTGAGAGCTTGCATCAAGGAGGAGGTCTCCAAGATGTTTGCGTTAGGGGTGATTGAGTCCTCTAACAGCCCTTGGGCCAGCCCAGTGGTTTTGGTCCCAAAGGCTGCCGCGCCTGGTGCCACACCCAAACTCCGGTTCTGTGTGGACTACCGAGGACTCAATTCAGTCACCAGGACTGACGCGCACCCCCTCCCCCGAGCTGATGAGCTCATTGATCGGTTAGGGGCTGCCCGGTACCTCAGTACGTTTGATTTAACGTCTCGGTACTTGCAGATCGCCTTAACTGATGGGGCAAAAGAGAGGTCAGCATTCTCCACACCAGATGGGCATTACCAATTCCGGGTTATGCCCTTTTGGATGAAAAATGCCCCTGCCACCTTTCAGAGGTTGGTCAACCAGGTGTTGACTGGACTGGAGGATTTCAGTGCCGCCTACCTGGATGACATTGCAGTGTTCAGCGCGAGTTGGGAAGAACATCTGCGCCACCTCTGGGAAGTGTTGATGGCGCTGCGGAGGGCAGGCCTCACGATTAAGGGGCCCGATTCACAGCACTTAC
This sequence comes from Calotriton arnoldi, assembly GCA_963921515.1. NCBI lineage: Eukaryota > Metazoa > Chordata > Amphibia > Caudata > Salamandridae > Calotriton > Calotriton arnoldi. The sequence continues at coordinate 804,376 of CAWUFW010008807.1, read as the reverse complement.
TTAAGACAAAATCCTAAACTTACTACCATTTTGGTATTCACAGAAGGCACTTACTCATTTTGGTAGTCATAGAAGGCACTTACTTACTCATTTTGTGTAACTTACTCATTTTGTGTAACTTACTCATTTTGGTATTCACAGAAGGCACTTACTCATTGATGAGTAAGTGCCTTCTGTGAATACCAAAATGAGTAAGTTATTCATGAGTAAGTGCCTTCTGTGAATACCAAAATGAGTAAGTTACACAAAATGAGTAAGTTACTCAAAATGAGTAAGTTACACAAAATGAGTAAGCAAGTGCCTTCTGTGAATACCAAAATGAGTAAGTGCCTTCTGTGAATACCAAATTGGTAGTAAGTTTAGGATTTTGTCTTAAGTTAGTTCTGTGAATCGGGCCCAAGGCGAGTAAGTGCCAGATTGGGCAGGGTTCTGTGGTGTACTTGGGACACCAAGTTGGGAGCGGCCAGGTGGCGCCCCTACAGCCCATGATTGAAACCATCCTGGCTTGGGAACCCCCCAAAACCCAGACGGAGGTGAGAGCCTTTTTAGGACTCACAGGGTACTACAGGAGGTTTGTCAAGGGGTATGGCAGCATTGTTGCACCCTTGACAGAGCTGACTTCCAGGAAGCAGCCCAAGGAAGTGAAATGGACTGACACCTTCCAGAAAGCTTTTGATGCCCTGAAGACTGCCATGTGCACAGCATCCGTGCTCCGGGCGCCCAACTTCTCTAAAGAATTCATTGTACAGACAGACGCTTCAGAGCATGGTGTGGGGGCTGTTCTTTCACAGATAAATGAGGAGGGCCTAGACCAACCCGTAGCCTTTATTAGTAGACGGTTACTTCCACAGGAACAGAGGTGGAGTGCAATTGAGCGTGAGGCATTTGGTGTGGTCTGGGCACTGAAGAAGTTGAGACCATACTTATTTGGAACTCACTTGCGGGTTCAGACAGACCACAGGCCCCTCATATGGTTGATGCAGATGAGGGGTGAGAACCCAAAGCTGTTGAGGTGGTCCATTTCCCTACAGGGGATGGACTTCACAGTGGAACACCGCCCTGGTACAGAACACGCCAATGCTGATGGTCTGTCCAGATTTTTCCGCCTTAGTGAAGAGAACTCCCAAGAGGTAGGATAGTTCTCCCCACATTTCAGCTGGAGGGGACACGTGTTAGACCTGGCACCATTGGCGTGGGTCTCCCTTCCATTTTTTTGCTGTTGCCTCCTGTGTTTTTACTATGTTTTTGCTGGTCTCGATGCTTTGGGCACTTTGCCACTGCTATTCAGTGCCAAAGTGCAAGTGCTCCCTATTGTAAATTATTGTAATGGATTAGTGACTCCATGATTGGCTTATTTGATTTACTTGTCAGACCCTAGTACAGTGCACCATGTTTGCCCAGGGCCTGTAAATCAAATGCTACTGGTGGGCTTGCAGCACTGATTGTGCCACCCACAGAAGCAGCTTGTAAAATATGGCTCAGGCCTGCCATTGCAGAGCCTGTGTGCAGTCTGGGACTGCCATGTCGACTTGCCAGTCCCTAAACCTTCCCTTTTCTACATATTAGTCACCCCTAAGGTAGGCCCAAGGGCAGGGTGCATTGTATGCAAAAGGTAGGACATGCCCTGATGTGTGTAGCATGTCCTAATAGTGAATTACAGCCAATTTCGTTTTTCACTATTGCAAGGCTATCTGTTCCCATAGGCCAGAATCGGCAGTTTGATTATAACATCTTATAATCCTAACTGACCCTAGGAACAAGATAGGAAAATAAAGTTTAGCATGCCTGAACTCAGAATGTTAAAATACATCTTTTAGTGTGTGTGATTTTTACATTCTGTGTTTGAAAATACCACTTTTAGAAAGTAGGTATTTTCTTGCCTAACCATCTAGCCTGCCTCTGCTAGGTTTGTGTATTCCATGTCTGGTTTGTGAGTGACAGGGGCCTAGAGAGGGCCTTGGCTCCAGCAGTCTGATGGGTCAGGGCTGGGCTGAATAGGACCTGCATTGAATAGAGAGTAGGGGGAGGAGATTTCCTTTCACCAACCTGAGCCCTCATAGAATAGAGAGTAGGGGGCGGTGATTTCCTTTCACTGATCTGAGCCCTCATAGAATAGAGAGTAGGGGGAGGAGATTTCCTTTCAGCTACCTGGGCCAGGTCTGCTTTCAACAATGCTGTCTCCACCTCCTGCCAGGAAGCTGCACCAGGGAGGACAGAACTGGTTTTGGCTGGGCACAGACACTCTCTGCCTTCAGAGAACAAAGGATTTACTAGTATAACTATTGGGGCCAGACCCCAGAACTTTAGATCACTTCTGGGTATCAAGACGGACCTTTGTCAAGGAGAGAAACCAAGGAAGCTGAAGGAGGAAACTGCCCCAGTGCTGGTTGCTGTCTGGGGTTGGCCTGCAGTGGTTACTCATTTCCAAGGAAAGGGAAAAAGGAACTTTGTGTACTTTATCATCTTGAGGAAGATCTCCAAGGGCTTGAAGCTGAGCTTGCCTCCTGTCTGAAGTCACAGGGACACCAAGACTTCACCACCAGCTCCCCCTGAATTTCCTTGCTGGGAATTCTACCTGCAGAGAAGTGCCTGCTGTTGTTCTGGGTACCTCTAGTGTCTGGGTGTCGCTGGGAGCTGGAAGTGCGACGCAACGAAGAAGAAGCGTGAGGCTGCCGCAGCAGTTGCCGTCGCATCGCCGCAGAAGCGTGTCGCATCACCGGAGAAGCGTGCCGCCGCCGCAGAGGTTGCCGTCGCATCACTGGAGAAGCGTGTCGCAGGGCCTGTCGCGGCTCCAAAGTTCATCGATTTCACCGCACGGCCGTCGGGCGTGCACGCATCGCATCTACGTTGTCGCATCGCATCAAAGACGCCATTTTGTCCCATCACACCGGATCTTCACATCGCATCGAGGCGCCATCTTGCCGCATCGTCACTTGGCTGCAGTAAGAAACGACGCATCAACTCCCCACACAGTAAGGAAGTGACGCATCCACTCCCCTGAGTGTAAGGAACGGCGCATCAACTTCCCTGCGACCCTTTTATTTGCATTGCGTGGCGCATCCGAGGTACTTTGAGAGTAAAGTGACGCATTTACCATCTAATTTGAACTAAGCTATTTCTCCCATCTGAAAGTCATATTTTTGAGTATTGTTGTGGATTTTTGTCGTTTGGTCTTGTGTTAAATCTAGATAAAGATTACTTATTTTTCTAAACTGGTGTGGTGTCCATTTGTAGTGTTTTCACTGTATTACTGTATGTGTTCACAAATGCTTTACACACTGCCTCTGAGATAAGCCTGCCTGCTCGTGCCAAGCTACCAAGAGGGTGAGCAGGGGTTATTTAGGAGTGTAGCCCCCTTACCCTGAGTAGAAGCAAGGGTCCCTACTTGGTCAAAGGTACCTACCTCTGCCAACTAGAGACCCCCATTTCTAACAGTTCTGCTTTCCAGAGATCTTCGAGCTACAAGAAGGTCCAGCCTCCAGCATCTCTTCCTGCCAAGATCTTCGTCCTCACCGCATCTTCTGCACCGTGGGCCTTCATCTTTGGTGAGCTGCTCGCGGTCCTCTTGCGACTCCTATGCCTTTGGCCTGTGGGTCCTCTTGAGGGCGTTCTCTTGCTTAAGTGGGCTCCCCTGCTTGCTCGGGGCCTGCTCTGACTCTCCTGCACTTGGTGAGTCCCTTGAACCTTGCTGCTCCTAAAGTTGCTCCTTTATCATTTACTACATCTGTTGCTGCTTACAACGTTTGTTGGTGCTTCTGCCGGACACTGACCCCCTGGTTATCGACTTCCAGCATGGGACAGCTCGTGAATGGCTCCTGGTCTTCCTCAGCATTGCCTGATCCTCACAGCTGCAGCAACAAGGTCACCGTGATCACTCCTGCATCTTCTGTCATCGGTGGTCATTGCTCTTCCGTGCCTCCTGGTCACCTCCGAGTGACATAGACTCTGTCCTCTCTGCTTGCAGGTTCTTCTCTTCAAGAATCCAACCTTGGATTCCACTGGACTCTCTCACATTCATCGCCAGCGGCCTCTTTACTGAAGTCCTCCATTGTGGTCTATGGCGGTTTCCAAAGTCACTTCACACCTGTGCACCCGGCTTCCCTGGTATAGGTATTCTGGTTCCTGGGGTACCCATGGGTGGGGTGACTCTCCAACCTTCGGCCTTCCACTGGGTTTCTTCAGGGTTCCCTGGGATGGGTCCTTCCTCTTCAAAACTATGACCGCGACTTTCCCGGTTTAATTGTATTGCGTATGCAGCTGTGTTTCCACTCTGCACACAGCCTCCGTGGGGTTCCTGGGTACTTACCGTGGGTGGTTCCTTGTGTCCCCAGCTCTTCTGAGTCTCTTGGTTCAAGTCCAGACTTCGGTCGCAGTTCGCATTCCACTTTCTTAGTATATGGTTTGGTCTACCCCTGGAAGCCACTGTGTATTGTGCTTATTTACCTGTTTACAATTAAAGTATTGTGTGCAATTGTGTTGATATCGTCGGGTATGAGATATACCAATGTGTTAGTGAGTGTTGTATAATAAATAGATATATTTTTATAAATACCCTGTGTGGTTCTTTTTCGTTTAACCTACGCTACATGATTAGATCTGGTAAAACAAGCTACTTAAAACTCCTAGACTAAGCCTGAAGGTGTCCACAGCTACCACTTACAGAGCTTTCTATGGTTGTCTAAGACCACTAAAATCACCATAAGTGTTGTCTGGATTAAATAAATGTGCACCATATATTAAACCATATTTTGTAAAAAACAAGGGGACCCCAATCGTCAGACCAGGGGTAATCTATATATAGAGCAGAACAATGGTACTATAGAGGCCACTTAGGTCCTCGGGTAGCCTAGGCTAACATTATTTGAATACGCATAGGGCAAAAGAAAGAAACAGCAAAAATAATAAATAAGTCCTTGCTGCGCAGTATATGAAGGGTCACAAGGTTGAAATGTTCTCACATTTATTAATGGCATAAATGGAGTATCACTTGTTTACAGGGTGCAGTTCAGGTGCTCACATAGATTAGTGCAGGTGCGTGAAGTGAGGGGCTGGTGACATTTAAAAATACATCACATTGACAACAATAAACAAAACTCCAATTAATTCAAAGAAATTAAGGAGTTTTGGTTGTAGGAAGAAGTCGACGGCGTTTCGATCTCATTTGTTAGAGATCATCATCAGGACAACAAGAGTGTGAGCAAGATGAATTGAGGGCACGTCTGGTGCGGCGGGAAAAGCGTCGTAGGAGACGAAGTTCTTCCTCACTGGGGGGACCGATGTATCGGTGTAGTGGGGGCACGCCCGATTGGCGGGAGGAGCGTAGGAGGAGACGGAGATCTTCCTCAGCATGGGATCCAAGAATCCGGTATAATTGGGGTCCGTAGCATTTACTTCTGGAGGCGCGTTACATAAGTCGGGATACGTCCTCTTCAGTCGGAGGCGTAGGGTAAGTCTGAACACTTCCTAGTGGATCCCATGCTGAGGAAGATCCACACAGGGTATTTTTCTAACCCTGTGTGGAGTATTTTTGTGGTGTATTCATTGTGTTACTGTGTGTTTGTGTTGCACAAATACTTTACACATTGTCTCTTTAGATAAGTCTGACTGCTCCGTGCCAAGCTTCCAGAGGGTGAGCACAGGTTATCTTTTAGTGTGTATCTGACTTACCCTGACTAGAGTGGTGGTCCCAACTTGGACAGGGTGCATACTGCTGCCAACTAGAGACCCTATTTCTAACAGTCCATGTAACTCACCCATCATGGGCTACCAGAAGCCTAGCGGTAAGAACCGCATAGTGAAGGACCTGAGAAAGATTATAACATTGTTGTTCCCTGTTGTCCTGTTGTGACGAATCCAGTTGTGATTTTATTTCAGATTTCATGTGAGGCTGAGTGGTTTACTGTAATCTAGCATGAGGACAGCCAATACCTCTTTGCTTTCCAGTTCCAGAACTGTGTTTTGGCATGGTGCAGAGTCCCACAGGGGTATACAGAAAGTCCCTTGATCTTTAATCAGATCTTTAAAAAGAACCTTGAGTCCCTAATGATGCCCTATAACTCTGTCCTAGTGCAGTATATTGACGATCTGTTAGTTGCATCAGATACCCAGGAAGTATGTAAACAAGACACCATTGCATTGGTTAACCACTTGGGTGACAATGGACATAAAGTTTCCCCGAATAAGTTTAAATTTTGTCAAAGAGAAGTTCTGTATCTCAGACATCACATTGCGAAGGAAGCGAGGAAGGTGTCACAAGAGAGAGTCTCTGTGATTCTGAAAATCAATCCGCCAACCTCCCAAAGAGAAGTCAGAATGTTTCTGGGAATGGTGGGCAACTGTCCACAGTGGATACCCAACTTTTGCCTAGTGGCAAAGCTTTTGCAGAGACTGACATACAAGGATGTGTCGGATCCGGTACCATGGTACATGAGATAACGATTGCTTGGTTGCCTTCCTAGAGCTGAGAGAAAGTCTCTGTCGTGCCCGACACTGGTTATGCCTGAGTATAACAAAGCTTTTATCTTTTTCTGCAGTGAGAGAGAGGGCTATACTCTCTCAGTGCTTACACAGATGCATGGAAATGCAAGGAAACCTGTGGCTTATTTTTCTGCTATCCTTGATCCTGTAGCCGCAGGACTCCACAGATGCCGTTAAAAGTGTAGCCAATAACACAACATCAATGATCTTTGAGGAATCATTCAGCTTTAACTCATTATTTAGGAGTCGTCACACTAGTGAACAAAATTTCTCAGAACTCGAAGAGTTTCCGTCAATAAATAGTTATTTTTATCTTGAAATCAATCAATCTTGACATGCAATAACTTTTATCAAACGAACATGGAAAAGTATTCATTAATCATATCACATATGGCAACACATTAACTACTGTCTTAATTCATATAACATACACAGTAGTATCTTACACCTTTTGTTCTCCAGTATGGACAGTACATGTAATCAGCCCTACATTACAATCAATTCATAGTTTTTTTGTTCAATTCATTATGTTTCCACTAATAACTATGTAAACAAAAACGGTGTAGTAGCGTCGACGTTTCGGTCTCAAATGAGGTCAAATCCATGAGACCATCCTCAGGACGATAATCGTTGCACCATGAATCTAACATAAAACATACAATATCAATATAATTAGAAAAAACCTATTTAGAAAAAACCTTGAGTTCAAAAAGAGTATCGTCTGCTTACAACTCAATAAGAAAACAAAGTGCACCTTTTAAATACAAAACATACCGGGACTTATTAAGTTGGTGAACCAACCCTATGTGTACTCATGCAGAACACCAAGAACCAAAAAACACATGCTTTGGCCCAGCACCAAACAGTGACACAACCCTCAATACCACATGAGCCCCAAGCTTACTCACTGAAGCGCCGGATGCCTCTTGGTCACTTTATCCTAAAAGATAACCAAACCTTTAAAAACAATGTCTATTTCTGAGTGACTCGTACTCCCTATCACCAATCACCACTAGTGAAAATAAACTCCTACTCTTACCTTCAATATACTTTTCATTCAATCTATAACCAGAATACATATGATTACAAAACTGCACTTTCCAGGGCAGCGATGATAAAGCCACTCCAAACTTTTACAATATCGTTATACTCACAAAGAAATTTGCGTGTCACTCCGCAACTCTTTCCTACAAACCAAAGTACCGCAAAATAATTAGAATCACATTCCCAATTACTTCCTGAAACACTAACAAATAATCTCAATAAGCGTAGCCTGTGTACTTACTATTTCAGGAACTTGAATAAACCCGTCCAACACTCGACAGCAAGACCGAGTGAGTACGCGTTGTCTATCATGACCTATAACCCTTCTGACATGCCGTGCTACACCGTAACAAGCGTCAGAAAAACGTGTCGGCCATATTGGATGTATTCGAATGACCCGTAATACTCCCGCCTGCCTAGTGTTATTCAGTTACCCCAGAAATTCAAAAAAAGGTGTTACAAGCTTCAATAATCAAATAAAATTGCACATGATGTAGTCTGTAATATCTTTCATTCACCCGCTACCAAATAAACAGTTCACAATTTTGAATGTATTGAAATGACTCGCAATACTTCTACCGGCCAAGTATTCTTACATTACCCAATAACTCAAAAAATGATGTTATAGACTTCAATCAACAAATAAAATTGCCCATGATGTTAACTTTAATATCTTTCTTTCTTCTACTACCCAATCAACAGTTCCACATTCTAATAAGTGTATATACACTTCAATACTGAATAGCATATTGGCACATCATGAATATCCAAATCAACTGGACCCCTATAAGGTAGCTAATGTTTGCCACTCCACATAGGAGTTCAGTCCTTTCTCCACTGTTCTAGCTGACCAGATCCACCTGTTCTCTTTGAGTACAAGCAGACGATCGACATCCTGCCTTCTCCTTGAACTCTTGGCAATCTCCAAAACAAACCATTTCATATCCATAGGACTGTGTGATTTTTCCAAATAATGCTCAACAAGTGGCGCAGTCACAATTTTACATCGAATACGAGATTGATGCTGTATAATACGTTTTTCACTTCCTGTGTCGTTTTCCCTATGTAATACAAAGAACAAGGACATTGTATACAATAGATGACATTCTTAGTCAGACAATTAGAATGGTGCCGTAAAACCCACTCTTTTTCATTTAAAATACATGATTTCACCACAGATGTAGTTGCACAAGCTGCACAATGTCCGCATGGATAGTGTCCTACTATGGGCATTAATCCCCACATATTTTGCAAAGTTGTAGTGGCTGGTTCTCTGTATGCTCTCACCAAGTGGTCCCTCAGATTTCTTGCCCTTTTAAAAGCAAAACGCGGTTGCTTCAATTGTGGTTCGATTTTTTGTATCAGATGCCAGTTCTTTGACACTATCTTTTTTATTGTATTGGATTCAGTTCCAAAGGTACTTACACAGGTAATCGAATCATATTCATTCTCCTGATAACTTTTAGTTTGCAATAAAGCCTGTCGGTCATAATACCAGGCCCGTTTTAGAGAGCGTTTCACCAATTTATAGGGATCATTTCTCATCACCAATTTGGACTGTAGAACTTTGGCTTCTTTAAAATAATCCTCCCTTTTGGTACAATTTCGTTTAATCCGTAAAAATTGTCCAAAAGGGAGATTGTCACGTAGATTACGTGGATGATGGCTCGTGTATTTTAAGAGCGTATTTCTCGCAGTTGGCTTGGTAAACAGACTTACCGATAGTTCACCCTCATCATTCCAAATGAGTAGATCCAAGAAACTTATGGTCTGGTTATTATATTCAATGGTAAATTGGAGATTGGTATCTTGCTCATTGAGCCACAAATGGAACTCCTGTAACATAGAGATAGAACCTTCCCATATCAAACATACATCATCTATGTATCGTAGATATTTCTTTATATGGGAATGGAAAGGGTTGTTGTTATAGATCACCCTATTCTCAAAAGAGGCAACAAAGAGGTTCGCTATATCTGGAGCAAAAATTGCTCCCATAGCGACACCCTTTATTTGACCAAAAAAGTCCCCATTAAAAATTAAATAATTCTGTTCCAGCGCAATTTTGGCACAGTTTACAATTAAATCAGTGGGAACCTGATGTGGGCAAGGTCTTTCCTCTAAGACTTCTCTGATGACCTTAAGAGCTTCAAATTGAGGTATGCTTTACTAACAGAAATGATTCTTTTACAACTCAAGTGGAGAAGTACAAATTGTTTAGAACCTTGCGGTTGAAATATTTTTTCAACAAGACTCCATTAACTACACAAAATAATATCACAGGGTTACGTTGCTCTTCTACATTCTACCCAGCAACCAATCTTATGCCAAAGGAATTGATCACCTTTGAAAATGTTGTGTTAACTGAAGTGGAACAAATGTTTCAGGAGAGAAAATATGTCAAATATAATTTTTCTAAAGAACAACACTTAACTTTAAAAACCCTTGCCAGCCGGGATGATATAATGATCAAACCGGCTGACAAGGGAGGCAGTATCATTATACAGGACAGGACAGACTATGATACGGAAGTTTTAAGACAGCTCAATAATGTATCACATTATGTCAAATTACCTAGGGATCCCACGGACATAATCAGAACAGAAATCTACAATCTTACTACTTTAGGCCGTGATGGTCTATGGCTAAGTCAAAAGGAATTTGAATATTTAAACAAAAAGGATTTTTCCATCCCAGCGTTTTATACGCTACCTAAAATACATAAGGATGATGTATATCCCCCTGGCAGGCCTATTGTGGCAGGGTGTCAGTCGATTTTACAACCATTGGCCGAATATGTTGATTTTTTCATTAAACCTTTTGTTCCCCTTACGAGATCGTACACCAGGGACAGCTCAAAAGTGACTACACTACTAGAAGGCCAACCATTTGATAGACAAACAAACATCCTTGTGACAATGTATATAGAGAGCTTGTATACAAGCATACCTCAATTTGAAGCTCTTAAGGTCATCAGAGAAGTCTTAGAGGAAAGACCTTGCCCACATCAGGTTCCCACTGATTTCATTGTAAACTGTGCCAAAATTGCGCTGGAACAGAATTATTTCATTTTTAATGGGGACTTTTTTGGTCAAATAAAGGGTGTCGCTAAGGGAGCAATTTTTGCTCCAGATATAGCGAACCTCTTTGTTGACTCTTTTGAGAATAGGGTGATCTATAACAACAACCCTTTCCATTCCCATATAAAGAAATATCTACGATACATAGATGATGTATGTTTGATATGGGAAGGTTCTATCTCTATGTTACAGGAGTTCCATTTGTGGCTCAATGAGCAAGATACCAATCTCCAATTTACCATTGAATATAATAACCAGTCCATAAGTTTTTTGGATCTACTCATTTGGAATGATGAGGGTGAACTATCGGTAAGTCTGTTTACCAAGCCAACTGCGAGAAATACGGTCTTAAAATACACGAGCCATCATCCACGTAATCTACGTGACAATCTCCCTTTTGGACAATTTTTACGGATTAAACGAAATTGTACCAAAAGGGAGGATTATTTTAAAGAAGCCAAAGTTCTACAGTCCAAATTGGTGATGAGAAATGATCCCTATAGATTGGTGAAACGCTCTCTAAAACGGGCCTGGTATTATGACCGACAGGCTTTATTGCAAACTAAAAGTTATCAGGAGAATGAATATGATTCGATTACCTGTGTAACTACCTTTGGAACTGAATCCAATACAATAAAAAAGATAGTGTCAAAGAACTGGCATCTGATACAAAAAATCGAACCACAATTGAAGCAACCGCGTTTTGCTTTTAAAAGGGCAAGAAATCTGAGGGAGCACTTGGTGAGAGCATACAGAGAACCAGCCGCTACAACTTTGCAAAATATGTGGGGATTAATGCCCATAGTAGGACACTATCCATGCGGACATTGTGCAGCTTGTGCAACTACATCTGTGGTGAAATCATGTATTTTAAATGAAAAAGAGTGGGTTTTACGGCACCATTCTAATTGTCTGACTAAGAATGTCATCTATTGTATACAATGTCCTTGTTCTTTGTATTACATAGGGAAAACGACACAGGAAGTGAAAAAACGTATTATACAGCATCAATCTCGTATTCGATGTAAAATTGTGACTGCACCACTTGTTGAGCATTATTTGGAAAAATCACACAGTCCTATGGATATGAAATGGTTTGTTTTGGAGATTGCCAAGAGTTCAAGGAGAAGGCAGAATGTCGATCGTCTGCTTGTACTCAAAGAGAACCGGTGGATCTGGTCAGCTAGAACAGTGGAGAAAGGACTGAACTCCTATGTGGAGTGGCAAACATTAGCTACCTTATAGGGGTCCAGTTGATTTGGATATTCATGATGTGCCAATATGCTATTCAGTATTGAAGTGTATATACACTTATTGGAATGTGGAACTGTTGATTGGGTAGTAGAAGAAAGAAAGATATTAAAGTTAACATCATGGGCAATTTTATTTGTTGATTGAAGTCTATAACATCATTTTTTGAGTTATTGGGTAATGTAAGAATACTTGGCCGGTGGAAGTATTGCGAGTCATTTCAATACATTCAAAATTGTGAACTGTTTATTTGGTAGCGGGTGAATGAAAGATATTACAGACTACATCATGCGCAATTTTATTTTATTATTGAAGCTTGTAACACCTTTTTTTGAATTTCTGGGGTAACTGAATAACACTAGGCAGGCGGGAGTATTACGAGTCATTCGAATACATCCAATATGGCCGACACGTTTTTCTGACGCTTGTTACGGTGTAGCACGGCATGTCAGAAGGGTTATAGGTCATGATAGACAACGCGTACTCACTCGGTCTTGCTGTCGAGTGTTGGACGGATTTATTCAAGTTCCTGAAATAGTAAGTACACAGGCTACGCTTATTGAGATTATTTGTTAGTGTTTCAGGAAGTAATTGGGAATGTGATTCTAATTATTTTGCGGTACTTTGGTTTGTAGGAAAGAGTTGCGGAGTGACACGCAAATTTCTTTGTGAGTATAACAATATTGTAAAAGTTTGGAGTGGCTTTATCATCGCTGCCCTGGAAAGTGCAGTTTTGTAATCATATGTATTCTGGTTATAGATTGAATGAAAAGTATATTGAAGGTAAGAGTAGGAGTTTATTTTCACTAGTGGTGATTGGTGATAGGGAGTGCGAGTCACTCACAAATAGACATTGTTTTTAAAGGTTTGGTTATCTTTTAGGATAAAGTGACCAAGAGGCATCCGGCGCTTCAGTGAGTAAGCTTGGGGCTCATGTGGTATTGAGGGTTGTGTCACTGTTTGGTGCTGGGCCAAAGCATGTGTTTTTTGGTTCTTGGTGTTCTGCATGGGTACACATAGGGTTGGTTCACCAACTTAATAAGTCCCGGTATGTTTTGTATTTAAAAGGTGCACTTTGTTTTCTTATTGAGTTTTAAGCAGACGATACTCTTTTTGAACTCGAGGTTTTTTCTAAATAGGTTTTTTCTAATTATATTGATATTGTATGTTTTATGTTAGATTCATGGTGCAACGATTATCGTCCTGAGGATGGTCTCGTGGATTTGACCTCATTTGAGACCGAAACGTCGACGCTACTACACCGTTTTTGTTTACATAGTTATCAGTGGAAACATAATGAATTGAACAAAAAAACTATGAATTGATTGTAATGTAGGGCTGATTACATGTACTGTCCATACTGGAGAACAAAAGGTGTAAGATACTACTGTGTATGTTATATGAATTAAGACAGTAGTTAATGTGTTGCCATATGTGAAATGATTAATGAATACTTTTCCATGTTCGTTTGATAAAATTTATTGCATGTCAAGATTGATTGATTTCAAGATAAAAATAACTATTTATTGACGGAAACTCTTCGAGTTCTGAGAAATTTTGTTCACCAGTGTGACGACTCCTAAATAATGAGTTAAAGCTGAATGATTCCTCAAGGATCATTGATGTTGTGTTATTGATTATACCCAGTTCCTTGGGGAAGAGTGGGTTGCCCTATTGTTGTTTCAGGTTAAAAGTGTAGCAGCAGTAGATGTCAGCATAGAACATTGTGAAAGTATTGTCATGGGACATCTTCTTACGTGTTTGTTCCCCACTCTATATAAATCTTGTTGTTGCGTACACACACTCTGCACCTGCCTAACAGTCGCTCGACTAAATATGAACAGATCATACTTGCAGCAGAAAACATTAACCTCAAGAAATATGCTTCTTTGAATCCTGCTACACTGTCACCTTTGCCTGAAAATGAAAATGATGGAGAAGTAGAGCATGACTGTTTTGATGTCACTGAACTATCCATCAGGTCAAGACCGGCTATACAAGATGAGCCACTGACTGAGTCTGATTTAATACTGTTTGTCGATGGGCCCTGCCTGAGAGACAATGGGGGAACCCTGAGAGCTGCCTATGCAGTCTGTACAGTAACAGGGATAGTGGAAGCCACATGGCTTTGAGGGGTGTCCTCTGCACAAGTGGCTGGATTGATCGCTCCTACTAGAGCTTGCTGTACTTCTGAACAGCTGAAAGTGACAATTTTTACTGACAGTCAGTATGGCTTTGGTGTTGTTCATGACTTCGGTCAGTTATGGTCACAGAGGAGAGTCATCAGGATCCCTTATACTCAATGGAGAACATGTCATGAGATTGTTGGGGGCATTGCAATTGCCTACCAAAATTGCTTTTGTGAAGTGTTCGGCCCATAGAAGTGGAGATGACTATGTGACAGATGGCAACTGATATGCTGAAGAGGTTGCGCGATATTGTGCTCATGGGTCCCGAACATTTAATGGAGAATATGTAAATGAATCTGAAGATGAGACGAATTACAACCTTTTGTCGACAACAGTTGAAACTTGGGAAGAAGTGAAAAGGTTGCAGGAGGAAGTGCCAGAGGCAGAACAGCAGGGTTAGGTCAGAGCAGGTTGTGTTTTAAAGAGAGAATGACATTTGGGTTTCGGCAGATGGAAGACCTGTTTTGCCAGATAGCTTGCTGTCCCCAATGGCTAGACATTTTCACAGTCCGGCATATGTTGTAAGAGATACCATGTTCAGATTGTTTTGACAGAACTGGTTTAACCCCCGATTCAGGTTTATGGCTGAAGGATTGTGTCACAGATGTGTTGTGTGCCAGCAGATGAATGTAGGGAAAAGAACCACAGTGACACTAAGCCATATCGGAAGATCAGGAGGGCCATTCAACAGGATGCAGCTGGACTTCATCGAGATATCTGTTTGCAACAGGCTGAGATATGTCCTGGTGATTCTGTGTATCTTCTCACGTGGGGTTGAAGCATACCCACCCAGGAGAAACAATAGCCTCAAAGTAGCTAAGTTGTTATTGAGGGAACTGGTCCCCAGGTTCGGTTTCCCGACTTCACTAGAGTCAGGCTGAGGAACTAATTTCAATAATGAGGTCCTGAAAACTTTGTGTGCAGCATTACAAGTGGAGCAAAGACTGCATAGCATTATCGGACTGAGGCTTCAGGCATAGTCGAGCAGGTGAACGGAACGTTGAAATCCAGGTTGGCCAAAGTGTGTGCTACAACATCTTTGACATGGCTAGATGCTTTACCCTTTGTGTTAATGAGTCTTTGCAGCATTCCTGATTGGAGGACAGGACCGTCACCACATGAAATTGTGAAATCCATTTTCTTTGCTTGCCCATTTGTGTGCCACTTAATCATTATATGATATTCAATGATGATAAGGCTTGTAAAACATGCAAAGAAAAATGCTTGACCCTTGGTGAGCTAATGTACTGTGCTGAAATTAATATGTTGTAACACAACGCAAGCCTTGCTCAAAGACATCACCCGTGCCTGGCAATTGCATGGTAGCCCAACAACAAGGCACCATTAGCATACTATGTATGGATGAGGCAAAGCGTCTACCTCTGATTGGTTACTGCATTACTTAGGCTTGGAAAAAGCCTACTGTCCCAATCTGGACACGTGGGGATGACGAACACCAGCACCCTGTAACATGGAGATGGCACGCACTAATAGCTTCTTCTGATTGGCTCTGTATCTAATAATTGTGTAACCTGTGCTGTCTGATGATGGACATGTGATGTATTGGTCCATAGTTGCCGAGAAATTCTCTTGTACTTGTGATTTTATTGGACATGTACCAAAACGCCTTTTTGTGGTTTGCAGGAATAAAAGATTGTGCTCAACTTCTGCAATTTGGACTCTTAGTTTTTATGCCAGCTGTCTCCATGTCGCGTATAATAAATATCTCTTTCTTCGTATGAGCTGACGGAGTCATTATCTTATTTCATGTAGACTTCTACCTTTGGCGAAGAATGCAGCGGCTCCTGAACTTCTGACCACTGCTGACGGCCTGCTGCCTTCCCCTTCGTCTGGCGGTCTGACCACCACTTCCTTGATTTCAGCCTGGTTGCCTCCAGTATTCCCTGTCCCTCCCCGTTCAAGGGATGAATGCTGTCGCCATGAGTACTTGTTATCTCCTTGGTTGGTTCTTGCTACCACCCTTTCCCCACACTCCCTTGAGATCATATGAATGGATTTGTTAGAATGCATCCTTATCTCTCTGTTGTGTTTTGCTTTTGTTTCCCTGTTTATTTACTTTACAACCTGTACCAAGTAGAGGATAGTCCAGTCTAGGCAGCGGCGCAGGCTTTTGGTGCTCCGCGGCACCACTAAATTTGAGGAGAGAGCTGGAGGCGCCCCCTTTTGGCTAGCACAGGGCTAGATGTGCCCTGCAGCCGTGTTGTTCGGACCCAGGTGCAGGGCACTGAGTGCCCAACTTCAACGTAGACGCAGGGCCCAGCTGCGTGGACTCCTTCTGGATGCCGGTTGGGCCTTCAGGTGTAACTTGGGTCCAACTTAGTTACAAAAGGGAGGGGTTGGTACGTTCATTGAAATTGGTTATTTTCATGATGTTCATTGACTTGGGGTTTTATTGACAATAGTGTGGCTGGCATTAATGTGCTGCTACCATCTAAATGGGGTTAGGCTACTTATATAGTTTTTCATGGTTCAGTGTGGACCCGGCAAGGTCATAAGATTTATTATTTCGATGCCAATGATGTGTTGTTAGTGTACAATGCCAGACTTTCTAGTTTTTCTGTTATATTGCACATTAACTGCATTATTTTTCTCACATCGACCGACATCCCCATCACACTCCTATTGCTACCATTCCTCCTTTACTGGGATTAGTACCCTGGGATATCGTGTAAGGGTAGGATACACCGGAGTTGCTAAAGGGCAAGTCTCCCCACTTATTCATATTTCATGTGTATAAATGTGTGAATGCATGCAGAGTTCACCATTCCTTGCACTATACAGCAGTATGATATACCAACTGTGGATTCAGCTGGTTTCTGTTTGGATTTTGCCGCCCCTTATTCCTCTGGGAGAAGATCGCAAGGAAGTCCAAACACTGTACTCATTCTCACTTTCCGGTCCCCTCCGTTTCGGCTGAAAGGACGCTGGTAACCTAGCACCTACCAGCTTCTTTTCTCTCTTCTCACTAGTGGATGCTTTTATGGTGAACTAGTAGCACATGAATTGTCCTTTTGAATGCGGAACTGTTTGTACGCATACTCTGCTTCAAATTAACAAACATGCTGCTGGCTGATTGAATGCCTGAGGTGCTCTTGAATGTGCTGTCTGTTCCCCCACCATATTACCTGGGGTAAGAGAGGGAGAACTAGTTTTCACCACTAGTTTCACTGACACCCTATTATCTCCTTGTGCTTAGAGTGAATGACCAGTTCGTAATGCAACAGGGACAGTTATTATGCTACATAATACAATGGGTTGCCTCATGAGTACAGAGGGCAGCGACAACTGCAAACTAGCTGCCAACAGTTTAGAGAAAGGAGGCAAGAGGAAATAAATGCACCAATGTGTTCTTCTCTCCCGATTTTAAGTGCACAGAATTCAGGAGACAAGAAGGAACATGAATTGGTGGAATTAAAGAGACATCCACCCGGTGTAAGGGTGCCAGAATTAAATGTAGGAAATGTATTTTCTCATAATTCATAAGCAGCTCGCCACAAGATACTTTCATCTTTTAATGCATAAGGGTACACTGTACAACATGTTTAAGACTGCTCATTGTGACTTGACAAACGCACATCAAGCCCAATGCGACATTACTCCCCAGTGTTCACAAGAAGGTGTGGGAGTTCCCTCCTATGTGACACATCGCCTTCACTGGCCTCAGAGATTCGATGATCCTTATCTCATACCCACAATAACGGCCTCTGCATTTAATAGCATCCTTTTAGAGATGGCTGGTAAAATAAGGGAATGGCATAAATACAAGTGTAATTTGTTAAAAGTATTGGAAGAGGATAGAAGTTCTGAACAAATGCTTGGCAGGACGGAAGCGAATGAATGTGCAGAACTTTTAGATAAACTAACTGACGTACAATTTGGAATTTTGGAATGGCCCCCATTCGGGGGTTCCCAATGCAAAATGATGGAATTGCTGAGCCTTGCAATGTGATTAGCAGAGGAGGACTTGTGTCTTTTCTACTGCCTCTATAAGCAATACAGTAGTGTCTGGTGTGTTGTCCGAAGGTAGGATGAGGGACCAGAACACGCCTGATAAGTATAATGCACCTTCTGATATGTTTCATTTTACTTCCAGCAAGGTGTACTCTTGGGGTTCGGATGAAATGCTGTCTCACCTCTCGCAGGTTATAGCCCAAATACGAATGTTTAGGAAATGTATTACAGACCTTAATGGCCAAGTACTTCATTTGCAAATACAATAAATAATATCTCCTGGTATGTTGGGGTAGGGGGAAACAGAAAGTGAACAAACAGCATTGGAGTGTTCTCCACACACAAGCGTTCTTGATACGTTATTAGACAGGATAAGTGAGGAAGTTGCGGAGTCTGTGTGATGAGCAAGACAGAGAGAAATGATGGTTTACTAGATCAAGTATTTAAGGATTGGAAATGATAGGAGCAGTGAGAGTGGAACAGGAGCAGAACCTACTGAGCAGCTTTCTGCAAAGTGCACTGCAAATGCTTTCATAGCAGGACATGTCAGTGGAATTCAACTTCCTATTAGCCTGCTCTCAATCTGGTGCCTCTAGCTCACCACAAAACTCTGGCCGCACGCTGTAATAACATCCTGTGACTGCAGACAAGGACAGAGAGACGCAGGAAAGTGGAGTCGGTTTAGCATGTATTCTTCGTGGTGGAGAATGGAAATGAATGCACAAGCTAAATGTGTATGCGTAAAAATATTTGGATCTTCTTAGAATTTATAGTTTGTATGATGCTCATTAACCCTGGATGCAGGGAGGGATCAATATATATTGATATTTTAAATAATAAGTTTGGTGCAAAAGTGTTTTGTTTCCTCCCATGCTTTTCTTAGGTCTGAGAACGAGCAAGGCAGAGATGTGTTTTTTGTACGGGTCTATCTATGGTTTGTTCTATGTTGTGCTTTTTGTCAGCTGCTACCCCCTTCCATACAATGGGTAACACAATGAGTAAAGATGACCTGCATTGCAGTAAGCCTGCACCGCCTAAAGACTCCCACGCCTTCTAAGTGGTTACACGCCATGGCCTCAGTGCGTACCCGTTATCAGACAAATGCCACATATGACAGCCAGGAACAAGGATTTGCAGTTCCCGTTGCATTGCACCTATAATATGACCAGATCGTTGTAGTTGAGGAAGATGTGAATATTGAAAGTGAAGAACATAAGGGTAAGGGAATGGACACAGGTGGCAGATCAAACGATTAGGGAAACATCGAGATAAAAACAATAGGATGTAACTGGGGTCTTCCCCTGTGGTCCTGTGGCAAGTGCACAGCCGGGGGGATGAAGGGGAAGAGATAGACCAAGTGATAGAGGAGACAATAACTGAGCTACTCCTATCAGTAAAGAACATGTGCAGGAGGAGTCCTCCTCAGGTGCAAAACCTACACAGTTACCTACAGCAGAAAAGGCTGAGAGCTGTGTTCTGCCACGACAACTGGTAAATAGGGAACTAACAGCAGACATCTTGATGACATTTCAAACTTCATTTCCCTTGCACTGGTAAGGGGCAAACGCCTGGTGAAAGCTTACAAAGGGAAGAACGTGGTGCTGCCAAACTTAATTAACCGAGTGTGGCAGCAGATGTTTCACAATGAATCTTTAGAACATACACTGGGCTGTGGGGAACTGCATACACTCATATGAGATATTGCGACGTACGAGAAACATGCAGTACACGATACATCGGCTCTAGCAGACGCATGTGACAGGCAAACAAAACCACCAGGACCCGGAGGGATAGCATGTCAAGGTCCCTCACCCCTGCCAACTACCTCAAAGAGTCCCCAGCAGCACAAATAAGACATTTTTGCTTTAAAGAGTGACAGATCGAAATGCACTGTGCTACCAAACGACCTAGTAGGGGGCACGTTACAAGTAAGTCAACTGGCAGGAACGCATGAGAGACCACACCAAGACGCAGTGCTGTGTCTGACGGGAGCCAGTTTTATGGAGACAGGCCCTCAGGTACGCTGCCCTTATGCACAGCACTCCAAGACCTTGTCCACGGATGGAACACCCTCCCTTGCCCCAAGCGTACGAATGGAATATATGTAAATTTAGCTTCCAGGGTCCAGATTCACCATCTTTGGCACATGCCAGAATAATTGACAGACTACAGTACGCCCTTACGTGAAGTACCACCGAAATCACCGCTGCCCGGGGAAGAGCAAATTAGCCCTACATACATGCACGTCCCACTGTCACACGTTTTCCCCAACCGCGCACACAGATAGGGGTGGAGGACCACTGCAGGATTGCTGCAGGCACTACTGCAGGTACTGAATACCAAATACAAATTCTTCGTTGATTACCGGACTTCTGCTGGATTTGACACACATAGACGTTCCAGGCACCGTGCCATGGTCGGGCGCTTCTGACATAGCATTTTACACCCTAAAGAATGAGTGGGGTATGGCAGCAGGGATTTCTGTCTGCTCTACAACGGAAGAGGGGGTTCCTAATTGGGGGTACTGACTGTGCTGGCACCACACATTACCATCAAAAGATGCACCACAATGAGCCATGTCTGTCTTTTGCCCAATGATGCTTGTGTGCTCGCCACTGACAGACACATTAGGGTACGACCACATTTAAATAACAGCACTGCCAGGTGCCGATGGAGACCTATTTGCCGATGGATCTTGCCAAAGGATGAGATGGGGACATTGCACGCTTCTTATGCTGGGGGTGCAGCTCGCTGTGAACGATGAGGGAAGTTCTTTCACTATTGACTGTTCATTCACTATTCTTTCATCCCCTAGAACATAATATGTCTGAAATGTGTTGATGAGAATGAAAATAGTTGCATTGTAAGTGAGACAAGATAGCGCGGGTGGAGTATAGAATTATTGGTTCAAGTAGGAGGCAGCCTTGTGGAAATATGGACTTTTGGGAAGAGAACACAAGTGTTTACAAGGATACAAAGAAAAGGGATGTTGGGGTGATGGTGGAAAAGAGATACAAGGGAAAATTGATTGTGACAATGTTTTTAAAGTGAGAGGGAAGAATTCTGGATTTCTGGAAGGCGCATTTATTGTGTGTTTTGTTACATATACGTATGTGTACATATTAATATTCCCTTCTTTATGGACAACTGGATTGCTGATAATACTCTTCTATAGACTCAGATTGTAAGGGGGGTGCAAAAATTCATTTTTTTAAGTATAATAAGCTTTGTTGAGGGCTGAGCATATTGGAAAATTGCAAACAGGGAAATTGTACAGAAAAAGGATAATACATGAGTAAGAAGAAAGCATGATAAAAATATAAAATGCAATAAATGAATATATACAGGAAGGAAATTAGTTTTAAGAACATACTAGGAAACAATTATTTTGCATCATAAAGCAAATAGCATTTTTTTATTTTGAGACTAAATGGGAATAAATAAATAAAAAAGAAGAAGATAGCGGAGGAGATAAATAAAAAGGGGGGGTGACAACCTGGAACCTGATGGGACAAGTGGCAAAAATATGACAAGCATTCAAGCATTTGCAATGCAATAGGTCTTGCATTTACGCGAGTTTAAGCTATTGGCATTGTAAATGACAATGCCTTTTATTTATGTTTTAAAAACGAAAACAAAAATAAAAGGCATTGTTATTTGCAATGTCAATAGCTCAAACTCGAGTAAATGCGAGACCTATTGCATTGCAAATGCTTGTTAGATTAGTGAGTAAAAACGCTCCCTTTCGGCCCGCACGGCAAATCAATTAAATAAACAAGCGCGGCCGCTAAAGTGAAAGTGAAATAGTGCTTACCGACTTATGAAGGAGACCGTGTAACGCCACAACTAAAAGATCTAGTCCTCGTGGGAGGTAACAAATGGCGACAGGGCGATAACAAGGAGGTACTAACAACCCTCATTATCAATCGGAAGCCAGCATTTACCAAGGACAATGACACCAGCCAATGAAAAATATGGGAGGAGAGTAGGCGAGGCTTCCACAGCATACTCGACTACTGCATGCCTCGCAGAGCGAGCAGCGCATGCGTGCTGCGCTAGGCTCGACCTAATAAAATTAGTGATGTAGGGAAAAATAGGATACATTATATCCAAACACAGACAGAACTGAGACCTATAACTTCCACGCAAAGGTTTGAAATTAGAAGCAGCTTTAGGCCTCAGTAAGAATACAGGTCTTTGCGAGAAATAGTTGAAAAATACCCTGCTACAAAGGACAACGGGTTCAGCTGAATTAAGTGGGTCACACAGTTCATTGAAGGCTCAGGAAATAACATGTGGTTAGCAGTGGAGCTTCAGCACGTAAGCAATTGAGCTTCTGCATGAAGCATAGATCATATCTTCCTTCAGACTCAGGACACTAGTAGCGTTTAGGCATAGAGATTATGAAAATAGGTTACCACAAGCTCCATCTGCTAGAGAGATGGGCCAAAATGCACCAGTCACATTAGAGCCTGCTTCCTCAGAAGCACTGCGGTTTCTTACACCTTTTAACTTGAACAGTACATAGGAAGAAATACCAGGTGCACATCCTGCCTGAGTACATACTGACGCACATGTGTATGTTTCTGCGATCACACCTACAGGTCAGATAGCTGGTAACTCGCTTCTGTTGAAAACCACATGTCACACTTACACGACGTTCTTTGCTTCTACAGAAACTATAGCTTCACACCTAACCGGCAAGATGGCTTAATGGAAGAAACTACACGTAAAGGTCAGATAAGCTAAACCGATAAGTGTTAACCAAAGATGTAACCATGCGTTGTGCAGGGAACAGATGTACAGGAAATTGTGTTAATAACCTTTAAGATTCCGAGAATAGGAAAAGAACA
This sequence comes from Calotriton arnoldi, assembly GCA_963921515.1. NCBI lineage: Eukaryota > Metazoa > Chordata > Amphibia > Caudata > Salamandridae > Calotriton > Calotriton arnoldi. The sequence goes on along the minus strand of CAWUFW010008807.1, from coordinate 781,510 downwards.
CACCGAGGGGGGTTTCCAATATGAGATGCGAGGGCCATGTGGCCCATATCTATATGTGCTTTGTTTTCAGGAAATTATTGCATCTGTTTTTTTTAGTTTTATATAGCGCGAACTAAACCCGGAGGTATCAGAGCACTTTACATGAGCACCAGTTACGTTACAGACGGACACATTCATTTTTGTTAGGCACGGGGAGATTAAGTGATTTGCCCAGAATCACAGAATGTTGAGCGTCCCTGCAGAGACTCGAACCCAGTTCCCCAGCTCAGAGGTCGACCGCCCTAGCCGTTAGGCCACATTCTCTCCCCCTGTTGATTCAATCTACCCATTTGTGACGCAAATCCAATGCTTGTAACTTTTTTCTCTTGTGGTTTTAGAGTATAAAAGCCACTGCTTTTGATCTGTTCGTTAGACATCAGAATCCAGTTTCGGCTGAGCCTGGCTGATCTCCCCAGCTGATTAATGCATTAAACCATATTGTATTGTCAACGTGCCTATATGTTATTTTTTAACAGAGATTTTTTCCCTCTAACAGATTGGCGAGCAAGCCAGGAGTTCCACTTCTTCTCACCTACTGCCACACTCTAAGCACCTCCTGTCCTCGTGGAACGATTTGGGCAACTAAAAGAAGACGCCTATTATGAATGTCTTCTCATTTCTCTGGGACGGGTAGGACTTGGGAGTTGGCATTTTTAAAAGGTGAGAAGGGTGTGAATATTGTTCCTTTATTTTACAGGTGGCGTGTTGACAGTAGGATATGTTATATTTTATTATTCTTATTATTTCTATGTTGAGAGATGCATGCATGCTTTAAGAAGGACTAGAGTTCCGGTAGGCAGTCCGGAAGGTACTAGGGGACCTGACTCAAGTAGTCAGAAGTGGTCAGGGTTGAGGACTTGAGACTGGGCAACCAGTATATGTTCTAAAAGGCAGAACCGTCAAGTCGTCCCATGTCTTAAACCTGGAAGTCACAGTTTGTAGTCACAGGCTGTGAAAGTCCTCCTTGTGAGTCCGGGAGAAGTGACCAGCAGTAGTGGCTTTTGCCCTAGTACATTATTTTTTGCAATAGTAAGTAGTTTTAGAATAGTAACTAATTTTAGAATCAATGAGTACTTTTACAATATATTAACCTGTGTATGTAAATATGAACTGAAATGTGGCCACTTATTAATGTAATTTTGTAAGTTTGTGTTGTTTATGGTATGTAGTCCAGATTTTCTCTTTTATGAAAGATATTGTAATATTGATAAAAAGGACTGTATCTTAGATGGATGTCTCAAGGACACACAGGTAGCCAATCACAACAAATTCCTGAATTAATTATCCATCTTTATAACGGTCTCCCTGTGGCCCTTTCTAACGGTACTGACCCTGGTTGGCCAGCAATACCAATACCAGTTGATAATCTTATGTTGTCAGGGATTTGTGAGCGTCTGGGTATTGACTATACATAACCGCTGGGTCTTATGACAACATACATTGATGTGACACTAAAACCCTGCCTAATAACTAAAACGGTTTTAAAGAATTAAATACGAGGCATTGTCTTCCATATTATAGTATTACAATACGTTCAAAATAGTCCCATGAACCTCACACTAAACACTGATACCACCAGTTACTATTATTCTTATAATCACACAACAGAGTCTCCAGATTGGAGCCTAGAAGAACTATCAAATAGTATAGATGAGGACCTAAAAGGTTACATTCAGGTTACACCTACAATAGAAGAAATAACAGATAGGCTTGATAGGAATGTCCTTAATTATCTTGTAAGTGATTCCGAACAGGACCTTTCCAAGCTTAGAATAGTGGAATTGGTTTTAAAATCTACAAAACCTATTGCAGTGGTTCACCCAACAGTGGGACACACCCCACACAGCCCAAGAGGAGCGAACTCACTACCTATATGAGTACTAAGGAGAGTAGCCTGAAGAACATATATCATAATCACCAAGGTCAGATACTTAAATATAAGTTATCAAACACCCCAGAACTCCCAAAACAACAAAATATATGCGAGGAAGAGGCATATCAAGATATAGTTCATATTTTTGCCATAATCAAAGAGAACCCTAAAAGAGATTGAAAGTGGGGAAACATTCTGCCAGACACACACGATGGGGCAAACTCAAAGTGATTAGACTCTTGAAAACATTTAGGTTGACTGTTTATGAGTAACATTGCTGCCATCGTGTGGTCAATATTGCGTTAATAGCTACATTTCTTTTCCAGAACACTCTTAACATACTTACAAATGAATACCCAGTGTTAGATCTCTTATTGTAGGTATTTAGTGGGGACCTCTCAGTGTGGGATTTAGGATATGAATAACAGTAACCCACAGACTCCACAAATTGTTGTTCATATCCATGATAATGTCATTGTGTCTATAGCATCAGGAAACAATCCACTCAGGCACCTATAAATAGTCCAGCCTGAGACATAAGCATACCTGAGGTTGTACAGAGATTAGGAATAAATATGTCCGATGTCCACCTTCATGGCCTGAGAACAATTTATGTGAAGTCAGGAAATACCCCATGAAGTAGTTACAAGATATTAGGTAGAAAATACGTTACAATTTTTTAATACGTCACATCATTAGGAAGATTTAGTACTACTGCAGGAAGAGGTCAGGTCTAAGTGTAAGACTAAAAAGAGATCAGATATATTCAATACATGATGGGGACCCCTTTAGAACACGTGTTGAAGGTGTTCCCCGGTGACAAGGCAAGAATAGAGAAATACTGTAAGGAGTGGCATAAGGAAACATCATAACTTGCACATGCATGGCCTGAAAAGGGTTCATTTGATAATGTTAGATCATATTGCCACTTTCTTACAAAGCAAGTATAATGGGAAGAAACTAGAAAAAAGGAAGACCATCTTAGATCAGTGGAGGGTCTTTTGTGAAACACACAGAAAGGGGACTGAGACAAAGTCCCAGTCCCCTCCTTCAGCTCCTCCACCCCCGTACCGAGAGGCGCAAGCAAATTTAGACATTGCAAAGGTACAGGGCATGTATCCAGTGCAGATTAATGCCTCAAACTCACATCCTGTTTCCTCGCATCTGCCTGCTGCAGGATATGCAGACCCTGAGTGCAACCCACCATCAGAATCATCTTCCGAGCATGGTGAATATGTCCGGCTAGCTCCACGGTCACGAATGACCAGCACACCTCGGGAGATGTCAGGTGGGGACACTAGTAAATATGTAGGAACAGTGGAGGCTATCTTCACACTTCATTTAGAGGATGAAACAACCTCAGCTGAAAAAGATGAAGGTGCAGGACAGCCCCCCAATTCACATTCAAAAGACATACAGAGAGGAGATGTTCCTAGGAAACAGGTGAGTTTTCCAGATGACTCGAGTACCAAGAGTGAAAAGAGGCCAGGAAAGTCAGTATGTAAACCAAACACACCTCCTGCATTACATTGGAGACTGGTAGAAGAGGGTGGCGAAGGCAAGTGGGTCAAGATACAGGAAGATGGACAGGTAGATTCAAGAGCACCCTGGGAAAAGGGGGAAGTGCCCATGTGGCATCAGAGGACACCAGACAGGTCACCTATAATGAAACACCAAAGCGTGGAGGACTTCCTTCGTGCACATAACCCCCGAGATGAAGAAGACAGGAGGTCAGATAGATCGTCCGTGGGATCAGTTGACTCATTAGATGACATTACAGAACATGTTAAAAGAATGTCCATCATTAATGACTATGATAGAGAACAGTCACAATATGCTTGTGAGGGGGGAGACACAAACAGGGGAGCCCAGGTCTTACAGAGGAGACAGCGAGAGTTAATCAGATTGAGGTTTGATGGAACACATGCACACCCTTATGAGAGGCAGGGGACATTTGATATGGCGGGAAGGATGACATTGATGAAAGACATGACACGTTTATTCCCTATGCGCCCAGGCAGTGATCTGACACCCAATGAAATAGTGGCCCAACACGAACAGAGTTGGTACAATGTCGTCCCTTTTACTGATAACCTAGCAGGTTGGACAGAGAACTAGCACCACAGATGACACCATGGCCACGAGATGGTTCCTTTGAACCACAAAACATGGCAAATGCAGAGGTGTGCATCCTTCACGGTATAGGGGATCCTGATTGGGATTATCCCTATATGAAGGACAGCCTGCGGATATGGCAAAGATATGCCAGACAGTATGACTCACGATTTATTTATTTAAGAGTTTTATATAGCGCTGGCCAGACCCGAGGGTATCGGAGCGCTTTACAACATATGTGTCAAGGAAATCACACAGTAACGCAGTAGTATCAAGGAAAACACACAGTAACGGGGTAGTATACATAGTGGTTCATGGCGCTTCGGAGGTCTGGGCACGCTGTACCACATTAAGTCAAAGAAGTCTGATGGAGTACTAGCAGTGTTCACGTTGGCTCAAGCCAACCTCCTTTAGGGATGTGGGGGCGAGGGAGGTGTCCGGTGGTTTGGTGGAGGTAGATGTCTTGATGGCAGAGAATCAGGCTGCTGCCAGGTTCCAGCTAGTGAGCTCCGGCGGCAGCTAACGATACGGGAGCGAACGATTGAGAAAGAGATCTTTGAGCTGCATTTTAAATTTTGGGAAGGATGGGGTAGTTCTGATGTGGACTGGGATGGAATTCCAGATTTTGGGCGCACTTCCAGAGAAGGAGCGGGCTGCGGTTTTTTGTTTACGGGTTTTCGGCGGGATGAGGAGAAGCGTATTGTAGCTCCTGGGGGTCCTTGTCTGACCGGCCTTCTTAAGTTTGGAGGCCAGGTAGGCGGGTTTCCCTGTGTGCAGGGCTTTGTGCGTGAGGCAAGCAGTTCTGAAGTTGGCACGCATTTTGACTGGGAGCCATTTTAGCTCTTTGAGTGCGGGTGATATGTGATCGTATTTCTTTGCTCCTGTGATCATTCTGGCTGCTGCGTTGAGTGTTGTTCTGAGGGGAGCTAAGTGGCATTTAGCTGTACCTATGAGGGCTGCGTTCCCGTAGTCTAGTCTGGACAGCACCAGTGATTGAGTAGCCTGTTTGAGGTCCTTGGGCGGGATGAAGGGTTTTATTTTGTTGAGTAATTTCAGGTTGAGGAAGGCGCTCTTTGCGGAGTTCTTGATGTGCTTGACCATGTCTAGTTTTGGATCGAGAGTGATTCCCAGCGTTTTTGCGGAGTCAGTCAGGGTGATATTGCTGTTGAGGGCGTCAATAGCTTTAAGCCATTCTATGATTTGGGGGTTCTCTTTTTTGTTAGGGATGAGGAGGAATTCCGTTTTGTCTTGGTTGAGTTTCAGGTGATTAAGAGATAGCCAGTGTTGGACTTCACTAAGAGGTTTCGAGATAGATCTGGGTGTCGTCTGCATATAGGTGGAAGGGGATGTTGTTTTTTTTGAGAATGGTGGTGAGGGGTTCCATGTAGATGTTGAAAAGTTGAGGGGAAAGAACTGACCCTTGGGGGACACCTTTGCTGACGGGGTGTAGGTCTGACGAGAAGTTATTGATTTTTATTCTTTGTGTGCGGTTCTGGAGAAATGAGGAGAACCACTGTAGGACCACCTCTTCTGCACCTAGCCTTTTTTGAAGTACTTTGATGAGTAGCTTGTGGTCAACTGTGTCGAAGGCTGCCGATAGGTCTAGAAGTATGAGTAGGCAGCATTGGTCCGTGTCTAGTGACTTGTGGATGTCGTCTATGATGTTAATGATTGCTGTCTCTGTACTGCAGCCTTGTCGGAAGCCCGATTGGTGGGGGTCAGGAGGTTGATGTTGCCCATGTGTTGGGTCAGTTGTAGGAGAACACACCTTTCCAGGATTTTGGATAGGAGAGGAAGATTGGAAACGGGTCTGAAGTTATTCAAATCGTTAGTGTCCAAGCCCGTTTTTTTTAGAAGTGGTGTGACTTGGCCGACTTTGAGGCAGTCTGGAATGGTTCCGGTTCTCAGGGAGCTGTTTATGATTTTGCTCCAGAGCGGGGCTAGGGAGAGTTTAAGTTTTTTAGCCAGTTGGGTGGGTATAGGATCGAGGACGGGTGAAGAGGGTTTGGAGGTGGAGATTAGTTTAACTATCACCGATTCAGAGATGGGGTTGAAGGATTTCCAAAGTTTTGGTGGGTGATTGGGTACGATATCATCTGTCCATGGGGACAGGCTCCTGTGAGGGGGACTGCGGTTGAGATCCAAGGAGAGCTCAATCTTGGTGATTTTGTCGTTGAAGAAGTTGAAGAAGTTATCGCACAGGTCTTTGGAGGCCACAATCGAGGAAGGGGGGGCTTGGAAGTCTGTTGCCTGATGAGGTTGAAGAGCTCCTTGGGCCTGTTTTCTGCATTGTCGAGAGCAGTTCAGAAGAAGGACGTTTTTTCGTTAATGATGTGTTTTTTGTACTTCCTGCGAGTTGATTTGAGTTGCTCGCGAAGGATTGAGGTTGGGTTGTTCCGCCAGAGTCTTTCTATGGCCCTGGGGTGTCTCCTTTCAGAGTTTATGTCCGTATTGAACCAGGATCTGGATGGAATATTTCTGGCTTTTTTTAGTTTTAGGGGGGCTAGTTGGTCCAGAAAGGAAGTCATGGTTGCGTTATAGTGAGAGGTGAGTTCTGTTGTGGAGAGATCATCCGTGGAGATGGGAAGGAGAGATCTCATCATTTCCTCCAGGTTTGCCAGGGGGATCTGAGTAAGGTTTCTCGTCCATTTGGGGGGGTCCAGCGTGGGGGGTTTGCATAGGATCGGTTGGCTGATGCGGAATAAGATGAGGTGGTTATCAGACCAGTCAACGGGCAGGATGTGGTCGATAAGGATTGTGTCGCGTTGGGCAATAATGGCATCCAGGATAGATCCTTTGTCGTGTGTTTCATCAGAGCAGTGTTGGATAAGGATGTTGTTATTTAGGAGATCGTTCAGGGATTGGATTAGCTGGTTGTTTTCCTCATTCCAGTGTAGGTTGAGGTCGCCTAGAATTAAATAGTTTGAGTTTCGGAGTGAGCAGTAGGTAATCAGATCGGACAGGTGTTCCCCGAATGCTGTGGTGTTTCCTGGCGGATGGTAGAGGAGGTGGCAGAGTAGAGATTTGTTGTCATTTGTCTTAATGTTGGCGGTTAGGCATTCAAACGTGTTATATTTGAAGGTGTCTGTTTCCGTCACGGAGATGTTGACCTTGTGTATGATTGCTATGCCCCCTCCTCGTTGATCCTTTCTGTCTTTGTTGATGAGTGCATAGCCCGGGGGCACAAGCATGTCGATACCCTACTGGACATAGAGATACAGTCCTGTCACAACTGCCCTTAATATTTAAAGGCTCAGGGACACCCCAATATATACCATGGCCCTAGATGGATAAAGAAAATCTCAAGAAACAACTGCCACTGCTTTCCGAAGGGGCAGGGAAGTGGTACCAGCTTTTGAAAAACACACAGCAGGGACACCTCTTGCAATAGGTGACATCAAAAGTTTATTGAGTTCCCTTATAGGAGATGAAACAGACACACTGTTCATAAAAGCAGGAGTAAAGGACGTGACATTGACTAATTCAAAATGTGATAGGGCACACTTTAACCCAGTAAGGGGAATTGTTTGGAAGCAATTAAGACGAATGTACCCAGGCAGACCAGACATTGCTTCCCTCATGGCGCAGATAATGCAGCCAAATGAAGACCCAACACAATTCCTCAGCAGAATGAAAGAGAAATGGACACAGGAGGTAGGGGAGAGATGGGATGTGACTGGAAAAATGCAATACTGTTCTATAACATAGTGAAGAAGGGATTACCAGCTGATGCACAGGACAAATTAGACAATATAGTAGCCTTAGGAGCCAAACCATGGACAGAGTTACAGGCACACATAATACATTTCTGTAAAAAGAGACAGGACAAGGAAAAGAGTGAGAAGGACAAAATTGAAAAAGCCGCAGCCAAATTAGTACAACAGAAACTAGCCAAAAAGACTGAGGGAAGAAATGCCACTGCAGCCACCCAGATGGCCGCAGTGTCTTTGGGTGTGCCATGCGCAGATACCAACATGCAACCCCAACAATATGCCCAGAGATCTAATAACATAAATGGGCGAGGAGGGCGAGGAAGGTTTGGGGGGAATAGGCTAAGCACATTCAGGAGTGGACAGACATGCCACTACTGCAAAATGCCAGGACATTTCATTAGAGATTGCATGACCAAAAAGAGCAATGACCAGATAGGGGCAATATATGGCCAAGAAATGGTCCCACCTGGTCACATTGTGGCACAATCTCCCACGAGCCCCCAAGTGATATATCTTCCACAGCCCCAAATGCAGTGGCAGCCCCAACAGGTGCAGAAACCCGTGCCCCAAATGCAGTATGGGCCACAACAGACAGTGCAGCCCACTGTGTTACACCAAACCTTGCAAGGTGGGGTAATGGTCAGAGGAAGAAACCCCTTCCATCAAAACTATGTGGGAGGATATGCTCAATAAAGGTGCCCACGGAGTAGTCTTATGTGTCCAGTACTATCGATAACTCACAGGCCAGATGAGGAACCCACTGTGACGGTAGCCATAAATGATCGGGAGTACAGCTTTCTCATTGACACTGGGGCCACTAGGTCCTGTATCCGTGAGAGAGGACTCCATTGTCAGATTCATCAATGGACACACAGGGGTTCTCCAGGGCAGTGATGAGGGTTCCATTCACCAAACCTGTAGAGATGGAGATAGGGGGAAGGTACGTTAACAATAGTCTCCTGTTCTCCCCCACAGCCCCAGCGAATTTATTAGGTCGCGATCTTATGGCAAAATTAAACATGTCCATTCACTTTGAAGAGGATGGGACAATGATATGTTCCACGCCAGGAATGTCTCGCACACACATCATGACGATGGTCACGCACCACATGGACGGTGATCAAGTCAGGGCCAAGCCCATAGACATCTGAACCTTCACTAGAGCAGTGTGTACTATCATAGCAGAAACACCACAACTAACAGGAAAGCTAGTTGAATTGCCAAGGAACTTTCTATTCCGCCGCCAGAGCCCCTGGTCCGACAAGCTGAATTCTGAACTGGCAGGTAAAGATCTCATACTGGAGGTAGAAGCTGTGGAAGTTTCTTCCACCTGGGGTATGGTGATGGCCAGCGACCACACCTGCACGATGTGGGCTTGTGTCATCTTTCATGACTTTTACAACACAATATAGACCTGATCCTTTAACTGAACGTAATGATTGGAATTCCCTTCACCATCATTGGTCACACAAACTTATGTGAATCAACAGCAGCTACAATTATACTGTCTGTTATGGGGAATCCATGTTCACCTTAATAAAAACTTGTACTCAGTCTCCCCCAGTTAATACCACCTAGAGGTGTAAAGCATGAGAAAAAGATGGTGAAAAGGTTGACAGTGCCGCACGGGAGTAACACCATGGGAGTGTGCAGATAGGTTCTCACCCGCACACTCAGGTTCTCATCATCAGCAACTGCCAAACCACAACAGAAAAAGTGTAAGAAAGTAAGAAAAGAGTCAAAAATCAACGTGCTCAGTGTGGTGAATCGTGAAGCCGGCACTCGGATATCTTATCCGTGTGTCTGACTATACCAACCCAGTTAAGGAGTAGCGGGAACTGAACATGAATACCGCTATTCCAAAGCTAAAAATGAGCTAGACATCCACTGGCTATCCTATTTTATTCTGTGCTGTGGGTCTGCTCACATTAAAACCAAGACACACTGTTGCCAACTATCTGTTTTGTTGTAGAGGGCCAACATGATGCGGTAGGTTCGCACACGGGTGAGGCACCTTGAGGAAGCTGACGCTAAGCAGCTGTGGTGACAGACTCTATGAGTGTGGACACGCACACATTCGCAAAAGAGGGGGTTGCAGGTATGCCCAGGAGGGGCAACAACCCGGTAAAATATATATAAAGATTCGTTGCAGTGCGGCGAGAACTGACCCTTCCCCTGAAGAAATTGCCGTAAGTTCATCCATGGCAATGAAACATGTTGGCCCTCTACAACAAAACAGATAGTTGGCAACAGTGTGTCTTGGTTTTAATGTGAGCAGACCCACAGCACAGAATAAAATAGGATAGCCAGTGGATGTCTAGCTCATTTTTAGCTTTGGAATAGCGGTATTCATGTTCAGTTCCCGCTACTCCTTAATTGGGTTGGTATAGTCAGACACACGGATAAGATATCCGAGTGCCGGCTTCACGATTCACCACACTGAGCATGTTGATTTTTGACTCTTTTCTTACTTTCTTACACTTCTTCTGTTGTGGTTTGGCAGTTGCTGATGATGAGAACCTGAGTGTGCGGGTGAGAACCTATCTGCACACTCCCATGGTGTTACTCCCGTGAGGCACTGTCAACCTTTTCACCATCTTTTCTCATGCTTTACACCTCTAGGTGGTATTAACTGGGGAGACTGAGTACAAGTTTTTATAAAGGTGAACATGGATTCCCCATAACAGACAGTATAATTGTAGCTGCTGTTGATTCACATAAGTTTGTGTGACCAATGATGGTGAAGGGAATTCCAATCATTACGTTCAGTTAAAGGATCAGGTCTATATTGTGTTGTAATACTGTGAGTGGGGGGCGACCTGATCTGTATCCCTCTTGAGCTCCTTTGTGTACATGGTCATCTTTCATGACCCCAATATGAAAGTAAAAGATATATCAGATGACCAGTTGTTTGCTAATGACCCCACAAGATCAGTGTTAGTTTTTCAAGACAGCATTCCATTGTGTACTACGCTGGAGACAAGGTCGACAATACCAAAGACTGTTTCTGGTTCCAGTAAGGACAGTGACCTTGCGCAGGTACCCTCTGAGTTGTGAACCAAAGGCCCCCATGATGTAGGCCTCGTCCGCACAGCAGTGCCATTCAGAATAACCTTGAAGGAAGGAGCGAGACTACCAAGGGTAAGACAGTACCCTCTATCTAAAGAAGCAGAGGAGGGCATTGCACCAGTTATACAGGAATTGGTAGAGCAGAGAGTGATATATCCAGGTGTATCACCCTGCAACACCCCGATTTACCCTGTCAAGAAGGCCAAGGGCAATTCTTTTCGCATGATTCAAGACCTGCGCCCCCTTAATGACCTAGTGATCCCAGAATTCCCGGTCGTGCCTGACCCTTCCGTCATCCTTACGAACATACCTAAAGATGCCAAATATTTCTCAGTCATAGACTTAAAAAATGCATTCTTTAGCATCCCACTGCACCCAGACAGTCACTATTTGACCGCATTTTTATTCCGCGGTTCTCAGTAACTCCACTCTCGGTCACCCCAGGGGTACTGTGAGTCCCCCAGTGTCTTTAACAGAACAGTTAAGAATGACCTCGCTAATTTTCAAAGTGACAGCACAATACTGCAGTATGTCGATGACTTACTGGTCTGTAGTGCCACAGAAGAACAATGCAGAAATGACACTGTATTCTTGCTTTGCACCCTTGCCCAACAAGGCTACAAGGTAGACAGAGACAAATTTCAGAATTGTCAGGAAGAAGTCCATTATCTGGGACAATTGCTGTCGGCCTCCTGTTGCCGAGTTACGCCTGAAAGAGCAGCATCAATCAGACAGATGACTCAGCCTGAAACAGTGAAGGGAATGCAAAAACTTTTGGGCTTATGTAACTATGTCAGACAATGGGTTTTTGACTACAGTACCTTGATAGCCCCTTTGCTCACAGCCATCAAACATGCAAAGACACAAAAAGACAGAATAACATGGACTGCAGAAATGTGAGAAACATTCCACAAACTAAAGTCAGAGATAACAAATGCACCAGTGTTAGGGACACCAGATTACACTAAGGAGTTCTTTCTTTTTTGCCACTGCAATGGCCAGGTGATGATGGCTGTCCTCACCCAAAAGTATCGCTTAGGCCACAAACCAATTGCTTACTTTAGTGGCTTACTTAATTCTGTTATGAAGGGCCATTACCCCTGCGAGCAAGCGCTGGCCACAGCAGCTTTTTCAGTGGAGAAAAGTGCTCCCATTGTCATGGGTGCAATAACTCAGAAGGCCAAAACGACATTGACAACACAGAGAGTATCAGGCTATGAGATAATTTTATCATTACCATCTCTCAAGGCAGTCAAATGTCACAGTCAACCCCGCCACTTTCTTTGCACACCCCATTGAAGATACTGATGATGATCCACATGATTGTGCAACCTATGTTCCAGATGAGTGTAGCCAAGCAAAAGAAGACCCTATTCCAGGTAGCATTGTCTATTTTGTAGATGGATCTTCCACAATAGACCAGGACACAGGAATACGACATACAGGGGCAGCAGTGGTCAGAGCCATGCAGCATGATTCTTCAGACACGTTGCAGATAACAGAACAGATAACTTTGCCATCTCATTACTCTGCACAAGCTGCCGAGCTAGTGGCACTGGTGGCAGCCCTGAAGCAAGGGGAAGGAGAAACAATTACAGTGTATTCTGATTCAGCCCATGTCACCTCAACAGTGCACTTCAGCATTATGCGGTGGAGCAGATGGGGGTTCCTCAAATCTGATGGAAGCCCTATCATGCATCGCCCTCTTTTAGAGGACCTGGTTGAAGCTTTAGCTCTGCCACATGCAGTCGCAGTAGTAAAGTGCGCAGCTCATACAAATTCCCAAGACTTTGTGTCCCGCGGAAATGCTCTGGCTGATTGGGCAGCCAATGAAGCAGCCAATCTGCCGCTAAACATCACACCTACCACAATTTTACTAACAACGGACACAGCAGCTCGCAGCACGGATGCACCTCATGATCCCCTGGACCCTGCCAGGCATTACACAGAGACAGCTCATTTACATCTACAGGAAATACAAGAAAGTGCTCCAGAACATGAAAAGCAGTTGTGGGAATCCAGGGGATGCACACAGACAAGCACAGATTTCATATACAGACAGATATCCACAGGGAAGCCTGTCATGCCCCAAGAATTGCTACTTATAGCCTTGATCCAGCAACATTTTCTATCACACACTGCCAGAGACAACATGTCCCTTCAGATAAGCCAAGATTGGTTTGTCCCCAACTTACATGAGATGATCACAATGTACCTATATACATGCACTGTGTGTCAGCAGTATTCCCCAAGTCCCACCTTCAAGGTAATAGCTTCTACAATACCCGACCCCAAGGACCCTTTAAAGAGTTAGATAATGATTATGTTAATGTGATTGACAGATGCAACCGTTACCGGTATCTCATAGTTGTAGTCTGTCCATTTTCAAGGTGGATCGAAGCAGGCCCTTGTGTGCACTGTGATGCCAAGTCTGCTGCTAATTTTCTGATCCGCGAGGTTATCCCAAAATGGGGAATTCCCGAAGGGATCAGATCCGACAATGGCACACACTTCGTGAATAACATCTTTTCCCATCTCACCACCTTGTTGGGAATAACACACAGGCTCTCATCAGCTTATCACCCTCAAAGTAATGGAATTGTGGAGCACCTCAATGGCCTCCTCAAGAACAAATTGAGTAAACTGTGTGTCACCTTGAAAAAGAACTGGTTGTATTGTCTCCCATTAGCACTGTTTGCTCTCAGAAACACTCCTGGGTCAGATCACCACTTGACCCCACATCAGATAGTGACTGGGAGATTGATGAATACATTTGTGCCCCCAACTAGACACAAGTTACAAACTGAAAGTGCGCCTGAAGTTGTTCAAACTGAAATGTCTGATTATATTGCACAGCTAACAAAAGCCACAAAGTTCTTCTCTAAACAGGTCATCCAGGCAGCTGATTAGCATGCCAACGAAACTCCAGCAGATGACCAACAACCACTCTTGCCAGTTGGAACTCTAGTGTACACAAAGAACTTTGTCCGCACCTGAAAGGACAGCAAATTCAACGGACCCTTACCGGTGACTCACAGCACAGCTACTGTGGTGAAAGTTTAAGGACATAAACCATGGTACCATCTGAGAGACATTCGCCTAGCACCGACCTTGCCATCTACCCTTTCAGACACTGAGCAGGAAAAAGAGGGGGGGAACAGGAGAAACAACTGGAGTTAAGCCTCCCTCCAACGCTCCAACAGACACTTATTTTAAGATATGTACTTTTCTTTTCTTTTTCCTCCTTGGTGTGTTAATATTGATGATGATAGCCCTAGTCTACTTCTATTTTTTCTCTCCTACTTCAGCTATTATGCGTGTGCGTAGAAATGTTGAAAATTATACTGTTCATCACCCTCTCCACAATGCTTTGTTTGAAAATAGCTGGTACCAGCACATGCATAGTATAGGTAAAGCTACAGCTAATACCCGTTGTTATGTATGCTCCCTTATTCCCCATGCCACCTTGGTAGATAGATTGCATATCCCTAAAGAGGTACCCCCGAATGTTACGCACTGTCTTTTGCACCTTCTCTTATGTAGAATAAAAGCACAGCTCCAACCAATGCATGTCAGTCCGGTAACGTCTCGAGTCAATACAACTATATTTGACACCATCCCTGGAGTCCTGCAAATCCTGACAGAAAAAGCAGATATAGTGAAGGAAGTATCTAGAATGAAGAAAGCAGGGCAAAAAAGTAATTATGCTGTGTGGGAAAGATGGATATTACAGCTGGGCTGTTTAGGAAAGACTAATCCATCGTCTAAATGTAGTAACTATTCAGCCAAACCTCTGCCCCCTGATTATGCAGCTAGGCCAGTACTCAATATTACAGGATCAGTATTTGCCAATGGTAAATGGCATACAGGTGCCACATTTGTATGTAGAGCTATATCATTGTGGAATGGTACAGAAACAAATAGCCCTTTAAAATTTGATAAGGTAGTAGGACAATGTCAGCAAATATGGGATGCAAACATACAGAGATATACCTGGACAGGAACTGACACACATCCTAGAGCAGCAATGAAATTAACTCGGTTTTCTCTTTGTTTCAGAGGAAATGGGACTGTAAAGGTGGGAAGGAACCTCAACTGCAATACTACCATAGATAACGCCGAGATGCAGGGAGGCACCGCCAGTCTGATGGACCACTTTTGGCAGTGTGGGGCCCAGCTCCACCTACAGCTACCCCCAAACTGGAATGGTCTCTGCGGCCTGGTCACGCTGCACACCCCCTCCCTGGTGATACCAGGAGTGGACATTAAGACATTGCATGACCATCCCATGAGCTGTCCAGCGACCCTGTTGCATCACCACGTGGATAAAAGAGCTGCTGAGTACTTTGGCACCACAACCTGGGAAGATGGTCTGCAAGAATACAGACTTTTTAATGATGCCCAGCTATTCTTTGGCAGCATCATGCCGTGGATTCAGGTGAAAGCAACCGCCCACTGGCTCCAGATCACAAGATGGGAGCTTATGAAGGCGATCAATGCAACGGAAGATGGCTTCACTGCCATAAAGGAAGAACTACGTGTTCTTCGATTAATGGTGATGCAACATAGATACATTTTAGATTTAATGACGGTCATGGAGGGGGGGGTATGCAAGAAGATCGGAACCGACTGCTGCACGTATGTGCCAGCCAATGATGCAGACAACGGGACATTGACTGAGGCCATATGGACATTGCATGATCTCCACAAAAATATGGTCGACGAGGGGGGTGCTCCGGATGAGTGGTTCGAGGACTGGTTTGATTGGGTGCCGTCCTGGATGTCGGGGTTGTTCAGGGCCTTGTTGCCTCTAATTGTTGTGTTGCTTTTGACATGCCTTATATTCCAGGTGATGTTAGCATGTTGCAAAAGGATGACAGCTAGCGTAGGGGGAACATTTTTGGTTAGGAAAAACACCACGAATGTCTTAGAACAGAGTGTTATATATGAGGAAATTCCCTTCGAGGAGGGGAAGATAGGAGAAGAAGTAGTTGAAGAATCAACAAGAGGGGGGAATGATGTAGGGAAAAATAGGATACATTATATCCAAGATCAGACAGAACTGAGACCTATGACTTCAATGCAAAGGTTTGAAATTAGAAGCAGCTTTAGGCCTCAGTAAGAATACAGGTCTTTGCGAGAAATAGTTGAAAAATACCCTGCTACAAAGGACAACGGGTTCAGCTGAATTAAGTGGGTCACACAGTTCATTGAAGGCTCAGGAAATAACCTGCGGTTAGCAGTGGAGCTTCAGCACGTTAGCAATTGAGCTTCTGCATGAAGCATAGATCATAGCTTCCTTCAGACTCAGGACACCAGTAATGTTTAGGCGTAGAGATTATGAAAATAGGTTACCACAAGCTCCATCTGCTAGAGAGATGGGCCAAAATGCACCAGTCACATAAGAGCCTGATTCCTCAGAAGCGCTGCGGTTTCTTCCACCTTTTTACTTGAACAGTACATAGGAAGAAATACCAGGTGCACATCCAGCCTTAGTACATACTGACGCACATGTGTATGTTTCTGAGATCACACCTACAGGTCAGATAGCTGGTAACTCGCTTCTGTTAAAAACCATATGTCACACTTACACGACGTTCTTCGCTTCTACAGAAACTATAGCTTCACACCTAACCGGCAAGATGGCTTAATGGAAGAAACCCCACGTAAAGGTCAGATAAGCTAAACCGATAAGTGTTAACCAAAGATGTAACCACTCGCTGTGCAGGGGAACAGATATACGGGAAATTGTGTTAATAACCTTTAAGATTCCGTGAATAGGAAAAAACCACACCGAGGGGGGTTTCCAATATGAGATATGAGGGCCATGTGGCCCATATCTATATGTGCTTTGTTTTCAGGAAATTATAGTATCTGTTGATTCAATCTACCCATTTGTGACGCAAATCCAATGCTTGTAACTTTTTTCTCTTGTGGTTTTAGAGTATAAAAGCCACTGCTTTTAATCTGTTCATTGGACATCAGATTCCAGTCTCGGCTGAGCCTGGCTGATCTCCCCAGCTGATTAATGCATTAAACCATATTGTATTGTCAACGTGCCTCTATGTTATTTTTTAACAGAGATTTTTCCTCCTAACATTAGGGACAAAAACCAGTGAAAGAGACTTTGAAGAGTAAAAAAATATAAATTCAAGGAGGTTTAAGAACTTCTACATCCCTAACGTTAACGGTATTCCGATGATGGCCATTCGCAGTGAGGAAGAATGAGCAGTATCTAATCTGTGATTGTGACAGACCAGGTTCCACCAGGTAAGGGAGGAAATACTGTTAGCATCCTTCCAGTTGGAAGTGATAACCTGAAAGGCTACCACCAGAAGAAGATCCACCAACATTCCACCAGTCCTGCGGCCATACCATAAGTCAGAACAACTACCAAAAAAAACATGAAGAATGCTGTACAGGGTAGTGATAGAAAAAATTTGAGACAACTTGAGAAGTACCTGCTGCCAGAAAGAAGAAACTTTTGGACAAAGAAAATACATATGAAAAAAGTCACTGCAGGAATTATTACAGTTCTAACAGTTACTATTGGCAAAGTGTTTCCTCTTGAATAAAGAACAGGGGGTTAAAGACAACCTATTATAGAAGAAAAACATAGTCTGAGTGGTGCTGGCAGAGCAAGAAGTATGATGAATTTTATACCAAACTTTGTTCCAAAGAGTAACAGGGAAAAAGGATTATAGATCCTGTTTCTGAGACTCTTCAGTTTTTGTTTTAACCCTATCCGAACCTGAGGTAGAAATATGTTTATATAATATAGAGGCCTTGGTTTTAATAGAAAAATCAGGAGGAGTAGAAAGGTTGTTAAGTGAAGAGGAAAGAATAGAGGGTGGATCAATGACATTATGTCTAAGAATGTCTAAGAGGATGGAATAGTTACTATAATATGAGGATGGAAAATGAAAACTGGTCATGGAAAGAAACAAAATGGCAGTCGTGAATTATCTGTAATATCGAAATCAGGCCTCTAGATATCAAAAGAAGCCATTTAAGAGTCTTGTGTGCTATGATAGGATTGTACCAAAATTGAGTTAATAACAACAACTGAAAGGGATTGTAAACTCTAGAAAGAAACATTTTGACATTAGAACTGGAAAAAAGTAATAAAGGAGAAGACATAGACCTAGGTTTCTGAGCAATGAGAGACAACTGAATAAGAGAGAAGGGAGAAATTAAAGAAAGTTCGAATGAATGCCAGAGCGGGGGAGGGGAGGAAGAAGGTGTACCAAGCGAAGTCCAAATCTGTTTGAGGGTGAAAGCTGAATGGTGTTGAATAAAATTAGGAAAGTTGACCCCACCTAATGATTTAGAGTTTTTAAGTTTAGATAAAAAGATCCGAGCTGGTCGCTTATTCCATACAAATTTAGATAAGATGCCATTAATAGACCTAAAAAAGGTAGAGGGGAAGCATCTGTAAATAGAAATTTATGATAGGCAAAAGCATAATTTTAATAGTATCTAATCTTCCCCACCAAGAGAGATATAGTGGGGACCAATGAGCAGAAAGGGTGGAAATCTTTTGTTTTAGGGTCTCCATTTTGATATTAATAGGGTCTTTGATAGAAGAGGAGTAAAGGTTACCCAAACATTTGGTTTTAGAGGGGTTCCAAAGAAAACCAGTGTCTTTAAACATATCTTTCAGGCAAAATTTATTGATTGGCATAACTTCAGATTTATCTATGTTAAGTCAATAACCGGAAACAGCAGAATAGTGAGATAAGAGCTGAAGAAACTCTGGCACAGTGGCATGGGCATTGGAAATGAAAAGGAGAATGTCATCCGCATAAGCAGTACATTTAATATTGAGGGGACTGCAAGAGAAACCAGAAAAAAATTGAGATCTACGTATGGTCTCTAGAAAAGGCTCCAAGGCAAGGATAAAACGTGTAGGTGATAGGGGGCAACCCTGTCTGGTTCCTCTAGATAGGGGGAAGTAGTTCGACTGAAGACCAGTGGTGAAAACCGAGGTGGAAGGAGAGGTGTAAAGGATCCTAACCAACTGAAGAAATCTGAGACCAAAACCGTGCCATTGAAGGGCACTAAACATGAAATTCCAGCAAACACGATCAAAAGCCTTCTCAGCATCAAGAGTCACTGCTGCCAGTGGAATCCGAAGATGAGATGCCCCATGAATGATATTAAGAAAAGTACGGGAATTATCTGAGATGTTACGACCTTTGACGAAACCGGACTGCTCAATGCCGACAAGGAATGAAATAATGTCATTGACACGAAGGGCTAAGATCTTGGAAAAGATTTAGCAATCTGTATTATCCTGTGTATCCTTTTTACCTGGAAGGATGATGACCTGTCCTCGGAAGTTGCCCAGAAATGCCTCTCGACTGTCTTCAAATGGCTCGCACATGCTCAACTGAAGTGCAACGAGGACAAGTCGGAGGTCCTCCTGTATGGATCTTTCCCTCCTTCTTTCAGAGAGACCCTGTGGCCTTCAGACTACCCTCGGCCCAACTCAGTGGGCAATCCAGTGAAGAACTTGGGGGTCTGGTTTGGTGAGGACCTCAGGTTTTCCGCACAAATTAAGAAACTTGCGGGGGTATGTTTTGGTACTCTCAAATCCCTTAGAAAGTTTTTTCGCCTGTTACCTAGGTCAGCGAAAGAAATGGTCACCCGTGCCCTTATTTTGTCTCGCATTGACTATGCCAATGCCCTGTACATTGGCATACCAGGCTACCTGATAAAAAAATTGCAGATAATACAGAATGCAGCCGCCAGACTTCTGTTGAACATTTCAAGAAGGTCTAGTGTTAGACAGCATCTACGTGATCTGCATTGGCTCCCTGTGATCCATAGAGTGCAATTCAAAGCTCTCACTCTGGCTCACAGAGCCCTGTATGGACTAGGGCCGATGTACCTCAGGAAGCGTTTTGCCTTTTATGCTCCTAGTCGATCTCTGCGCTCAGTCACCCATCGACGGGCGGTGGTCCCCGCTTTCGCAGGATGCGTCTGGGGGTCACTCCCTCTCCGTTAAAGCAGCGTTAGCATGGAACTCCCTTCCTGTGGAGTTGCGGAACACCCAGGATCCTAGGCTCTTCAAAAAACAACTAAAAACCCTTCTTTTCAATCTGCCCATTTAAATCCCTGCTTCACACGGCTATGGTCACTTCCCGCGCCGGGACACTCTTGAGTATCTGTGCGCGTTATAAGTGTATTATAACATAACATATAACATATTAATCAAGGAAATGGGCCTATAATTTTTACAATCGGCCAAGTCCTTGTCTTTTTTCGGTATAAGACAAATCATGGCCTCCGAAAAAGAGCCAACAGAAGAATTGGAGGTAAGAAGATGCTGAAAAAGAAAACGAAGTTTTGAGACCAGAAGGTTGGAAAACTTAGAATAGAACTCAACTGTAAAACCATCAGTTCCAGGAGCTTTATCCTTTGGGAGTAGGGAAATGGCAGATCGTAGCTCTGTACATGAAATGTCTGCTTCCAGCGGGGAGAAATCTACCTGAACACTTTGTAAATTCGGGTTAGAACTGAAGAAGGAGTCCAAGGAATCTTCAGTGTATAAATTAGAAGAAAACTCAGCAAAAAATGACATGATATCCTGGTCTTTGAATAATGGGTTAACAAAAGCATCGTGAATTACTTCTATTTTAGATTTCTATTTCTTAACTTTGAGATAGTTAGCCAACAATTTTCCTGTCCTATTAGAACTACCATAATATTTTGCATTACCTTTTAAAAGAGCATTACAAGCATTATTTATGGAGATTCTGTTAAAACTAAGTTTTACCTGAATAAGTTGGTCAAGAACCTTTTTGTGAGAAGTGGAATAATATTCATGTTCTAGTTTTAGCTGCAGTCTTTTTCTTATGAGAGACATAATTAATAATGAATCCTCGTGCAGAAGCTTTGAAGGGATCCCAAACGTGGTGGAAACCGATATCCGAAGTAGTTTTAAAGTAAAAAAATTCAGTAATAAAGTTTTCAAAAACTGTGACAAACTGCTCATCCTGTAGCAACCAATTATTAAAGCACCATCTACTGGCACGAGTGGGGGAAAAAGAGGCTTCAAGGTCTATTATGACCCGGCGTGATCAGAAACCAAGATAGGGCCTATTTCCACATGGGTTAGATGATGTGGGAGTTCTTTATCGAGGGTGATGTAGTCTATTCTGGAGGAAGAGTGATGAGCGGGGGAAAAAAAGGAAAATTCCAATAGGTCAGGGTTATAAATACGCCAGGCATCGACCAAATCTCTATCTGAAATGGCTCTTGAAAAGGCCTTTTGCATGTTATTGGGGACATACTTGACAGTTGATTTCCTAACTAAAAAAAGGATCCAATAACTGATTACAATCCCCGCCCAAAATAAGATTCGCGTTCTTAACAGATAGAAGTTTGATTGCGAGAGAGTCCCAGAAATGAGGGTCCATACCATTAGGTCCATAAATACTTTTTAAAAAGTATAAGGACATCCATTGATCATTATGCCTAAATGGAACCACCTACCCTCTACATCACTTTCTTGATTTAGAACATTAACAGATAGCGTTTTATGAAACAGTATAATAACTCACTTTTTATGATGAGCAGAAAGAGAACAATAAACAGAACCAACCCATCCTTTCTTAAGCACATGAATATCTTTCTCTGGTAAATGGGTTTCTTGTAACAGGGCAACATGACATGAAGATTTAGAAAGATGTGTGAGAACTCTTTGTCATTTAACAGGGCTCCAAAGTCCCTTGACATTCCAAGAAATAATTCAGAGATTATTCATGACAAACTATCAAAGAATTTAATACAAAACAACAATCTCATTAACAGCAATTACAGAGCATGAAAATATATGCAGCATTAAGAATTTGGCAATAGGAAAAGGAAATAATAAAATGTAAACCAAGAGGAGAGGAAACGAGGAAGAAAGAAAAAGAAGGGAGTCCAGAAAGCAATAGGAGCTAATTCAGAGAAAAAAGAAAAAGAAAAAAATAGGCTAAATATTTATCAGGAAACATTGATATACAGAAGAAGAAAAAGATAAAAAGGACAGACACAAAAGGAACAAAAAATGACCCCGAGAAAGACCCACAGAGTAGAAAGGAAGAGAAGTATGGCAGAGGGTCGGAAGGACCAGAACCATAAGAGAGAAAAAGAATAAAAGAGTAAAATGAGAAAAGGAGTAAAGCACCATAAAAGATGATCCAGCCGGAGAACCCGGCACGAGAGCACATAAATAAGATAGGAAAAGTAAAAGTCCGGATAAGAATAGAGAAAAGAAAAAGGAAGAGGACGGAGCAAGGAAGACAACAAGAAAGTAATATGAAGGTGAGCTTACTCGTCTAGGAGGGACAATGAAGAGGAACATTCCATAAAAAGAAGACGAACAACCACTTAACAAGGGCCATCATTGACAAACATGAAGCCTGAGAAAGGAAAAAAAGAGAAGAAAATGGTAGAAGAAAGAGTATAAAACAAGAACAATTATACAGGAATGACCACCCACAGAGAAGTGAGAATAAGAGACAACATTTAGAGGTGGAAGACACTTAAGGTGCCATCAGTGTCCATATCCTCTCTTCTGTGAAGTTGAATAAAATCCTTAAGTTGAGCTGGAGAATCGGAGGAAATGGTCTTGTCTTTGTAGATCATCTTAAAGATACAAGGATGGAGAAGACTGTATCTAGTGCCCTTGGCACAAAGGGAAGGACGTAGGTCCAAGAATTCTTTGCGACGAGCAGCTGTGACTGAAGAAATATCTTGAGAAAGGAAAATCCTATGACCAGACAAAAATATTTGTTTACGTTGCTTAGAGGCAGAAAGAACTTGCATCAAATCTGTGAATTGGAGAAAAAGGATGATAATTCCTCTAGGCTTAGAAGTGGAATTGGTATTGGAGATTTTTGGTCCAAGCCGATGAGCTCTTTGAATGTTGAGGGAGGAGCCAGTGGAAAGACCCACTATCTTGGGGAAATTTGAAAGTAGGAATGAGATCATGTCTCCTCCTTCTGCCCTCTCCGGAATACCGTAAACATGAAGGTTATTGTGCCGGTTCCGATTCACCAAATCTTCGGTTTGTCGTTTGAGGACCGCAATTTCCTTGGCCATAATGCTTACTTTAGAGGAGGTGTTGCAAGATTCTGCAGTGAAAGCTTCGAGATCAGACACTGGACTCACGAGAAGACCATTTATCATCAAGACATTGAAGAGTGCTAGTGGTTTCCAACATAAATGGTTTCAAAATGTTTAGTTCATCCATTATATCCTCCATGGTAACCGGGAGAGGTGATTTTCTGGGGGAAGCAGGGTCCTTTTTAAGTCTCCTACTCCCACCACCCACACCCTCCTTGCAAGTCGCTGAAGAAATAGTGGTGAAAGAACCATTTTTCGTAGAGACACCTCCACCCTCCGCCATATTGAAAAAATAATGAGCAGTAAAGAGAAATGCACCACAAATTATAGGAACTGCAAACTGAACAGCAGGAGGCACGATGTAAAATGCACACTTTTAGTGTTCAAGATGCTTAAAAGCAAATCTTCAGGAGAAATAGCACAATTAAATAAAAATAGTTAGTTGGGTTGAAAAAAAAAACCCTGGACAGAAGTTCAATAATTATGCAACGTCTTAGTGCTGAGAGAGCGCCAGTGCTTGAATTCCTGTCAGCGCATGAAGGCTGGAAAACGCTGCCCGTGTTGCCACCTTTGAAGTAAAGCAGAACGGAATGTGGGCGGGAGCTCAAAATTATTATTAAAAACTCACTGCCCGTATGTCCCGATCTTGAGGCATCCGCTGTGGAGAGAGACGGATTATGCCTCTGGACGAAGAGAGAGGCAAAGGAGTGGACCGAGGAGCGGGGGCTTGATCAGCCTGCGGCCACCGTACTGCGCGTCCAGCACGCGCCATCCCAGAAATGCTTTTTTTGATGCAGTGCATTCACCAGGGACTAGAAAGAATGAACAATGTTCAACTCCAACAACTCCTTATGTCTATAAATGTGATGAGTTGTGGTTTTAGTTCAATTAAGTGTATTAACATATAGGAATACAGTATAAATTGAATAACTATTCTAATTATTGATATGTTTACAGCATTATATGTGTGTTATAGAATTATAATGCTTTTTAAGGTACAAAATTGCTAAGTGAGAGTGACTGTGGGCCCTAAGCTCACAGTTGAGACATTTAACTTAGAACATGAAGGTTGCTTTCGACAACGATAATGATACCTTTCTTGCGTCTCTAATTTAATAGGGTTTTCCTCACTCTTAATCTCATGTAGAGTTTGGTAGACGTTGCAAATATTTCCCAAGAATGGGGAGAAGGATTGAAACAATTCATGCACTATCCAAATTCATTTCCTTACATTTTATGTTGCTGTGATGGAAATTCTGATATGTTCCTTGCTGTTGAGGACCAACATTGTACAACATTTTTGATCCTCATTTGATTTTAAAATTGAGGAACAAATACAATGATATTAACATCAACTACGCACTGATTGATGCTTTGAGTTTTGCACATTGATGACAAATATTACGTTTATGTTACAACTGTTGCGTCAAGTGGTTATCAGAGAAATATCACTTCTATGCGCCAATAAATGTCATGTTTTATGATGCTATGTCCTTTCAAAGTGATGCAGTTATGAACAGGAGGAGAGAGCCTGCTCCCATCACACACCCATATTGGTATTCCTGATTTGAAAATGATTTTATTGCATCTGCCCCTGGTAATAGTAAGGAAGTGTTCAATGGAGAGTGATGTTTCATGTTCCCTACATCAATGACTACACTGATTTTTCTATGAGTTATGCCACAAATGCAGTACAATGGGCTGTGGATCAGGTGTGCACAAAGGGGAGGAGTTATATAACTGCTTTCTCTCATATGGAATTGAGCTGTTTTATCAAGGACTGGCATTTTCTGCTCTCATGATAGACTTATTAACCCATTGGATTAGGATTTGTTTCCATCTTTCTGATGCCCTTATAATGACCTAAAAACATATTTAGACAGACGGTAGAGCGAATCATAAGTCCCCTTGCTGCGTGCCCCTCCACAACCACAGAATTTCCAGAAGGTGTGGCGGCGCAGTTAAGGCAACCTAGACCTACTAATACAAGACAAGCAAGAAATTTTAAAGTTTCATCGACACCGGCCCAAGTACAACATCCTTGGGAATGGTGACAGCTAATGAGCAAAGACAGCTTGGGACAACACAAAAATTACATTGCGCATATCACCCACTGAACCATCCTGGCCTGATGCACTGCTGTTAGCTTTGTAGTCCATGAGCAGCACTTCCGACAAAGTTACACAACTGAGCCCGCTGCAGGCCCTTCATGTCAAGACCCCTGCCAATGCCAACATCAGACGTCACTGACTTGCCAGGTGTTCTTCTGGACAACTGTCACAGTCGTCAAGTGTGAGGGGCTGACCTTCTGGAGCCCCGGCCCTCACACCAAGCAGGTGCCCCACCACTGAAGCACCGACAAGGACCAGGGGGCACTGACCGGATCACCTTCAATTTCTGCAGTTCTGACTGAAAGATGTTGCTGGAACATCCATTCTAGAGCACCTCACCTTCATTGCAGAGTATTTATTGCTCAACTGCTGGCAACCTCTGATGCAATAAATAAGGTGCGGGAGATTGATCAATTCTACATTTTCCTATGCAATTCATCAAGACAACAACAACTGACACTTCTGCAGGACCCGCTAAGGAATGACTATGGGTACCAACAGTCATCTGTGCTGCTGTACTGCTCATGGTGCCTGCGGAGTTCATAAGAAATTACGTCTACTCCTAAAAATATGAATATTGAATGACACTGAAACTTTGAAATTTCAAATGCCAAACGTGCCTGGAGGACAAAGGACTATGTTGAATAGAAAATTAGAAAAAGTGATGCAAAGTTACAATTATTCTGTCATCTAGTATTTGCGCACACCTGCTCCAACAGTGCCTAGTAGATAATGACTTACAGACTAATAGGGAACATCACATTTTTCCATCTACAGCTGTAGACTAAATACACCTACATGAAAGTTCCATTACCTGTCTAATGAGAAGTTGGCATCAATAATAGATTGTTACAAACATCCAAGTTTAGGGATAGTATTAGGAGGAGCCCATCATGGGTTTAAACATAGACCAGTGAGTAGTCCCAGAGGCATACCAAATTCCTCGGTGCATGGAAAGAAAGATTTCTTCCTCAAGGTTCACACCCAACAGGTAGCTAATGAATGACTAGGTTTCGTATGAGTCAAATATCCAGAGTGTAACAGTTGTCAACACAACTAACCACAAACAGCGATATGTTATGTATCCACCGAGAACTGACCAAGAGGTACCGGAGATAGCGCACCACAGCGATAGCAATTGCTAACTGAAGTGGAATAGCCCCATATAACAGACATAACATTTACAACCAAACACTGATGGAAGGTACACACATGCCTGCCAGCAGGTGCAGAGGACAAATTGAGCTATAATGAAATACCAATACCGAACTATGTGGGTTGCACTATGGTCAGGACTTTACTGATCACTGAGCACAACATATCAATACAAATAGAGCGCCCAAGGAAGGGTGGGACATCTTCATTTGGAAAATTTGGACTTTCATGGCCCTGGGCATATGGCACTAAAGATACCCCTGTGTATGGACATGACCCCAATGGCAAAGGGAAAAGGAATGACTGAAATATGACCCCAGGACTTGACACTCAGCATGGGACAAGAGAGCGGAGGGCTTAGAGGCAACGAGTATAAAGGTGCAGGACACCATGTGCGTACCATGGGGCATGGGGAACACCTGAGGTGACACACTGGTTCACTGAGATACCGAGGAGAACTTCTCTGCACACTGTAAACCTCCTTCAGCACATGCAGGGAAGGAAAAAGAAGGAATAGATATGAAGGAAAGGTAATAGGAAGTGTAGGGTGCATCATTGATTATCAGGGAGCAGGATGTGGAATCCATTTTCTTTGCTTGCCCATTTGTGTGACACTTGATCATTATATGAAATTCAATGATGATAAGGTCTGTAAAAAGTGCAAAGCAAAATGCTTGACCCTTGGTGAACTAATGTACTGTGCTAAAGTGAATAGGTTGTAACACAACACAAGGATTGCCCAAAAACATT
This sequence comes from Calotriton arnoldi, assembly GCA_963921515.1. Classification (NCBI taxonomy): domain Eukaryota; kingdom Metazoa; phylum Chordata; class Amphibia; order Caudata; family Salamandridae; genus Calotriton; species Calotriton arnoldi. Next base: position 754,565 of record CAWUFW010008807.1, on the reverse strand, counting down.
ACCTGTGACTGGCAATCGCATGCTAGCCCAACAACAAGGCACTGTTAGCATACCATATATGGATGAGGCAAAGCGTCTACCTCTCATTGGTTACTGGATTGTTTAGGCTTGGAAAAACCCTACTGTTCCAATCTGGATACGTGGTGATGCCGAACACCACCACCCTGTATCATGCAAGTGGCACGCACTAATAGCTTCTTCTGATTGGCTCTGTATCTAATAATTGTGTAACCTGGGCAGTCTGATGATGGACATGTGATGTATTGGTCAATAGTTGGCAAGAAATTCTCTTGCACTTGTGATTTTATTGGACACGTACCAAAATATCTTTTTGTGGTTTGCAGGAATAAAAGATTGTGCTGAACTTTTGCAATTTGGACCCTTAGTTTCTATGCCAGCTGTCCCCGTGTCACATATAATAAATATCTCTTTTTTCATATGAGCTGACGGAGTCTTTATCTTATTTCTACAAAATCCTCATGGGTCGAGCAATGAGACTGCCAGCAGTGCCTGAAAATGCACTTGTGAACATTACAAATGACATTATTCTTGATTACTGCAAGGGACTAGCTGATATGGTTCATTCTGTTTCTCACTAGGTTGGAACTGCTACCGGCCCACAGCATCAGGAGCAGTACCATGACCTCAGTCCTGGCAACTGGGTCTTGATGAAGAAGCATTTTCGAAGGACTTGTCTGGAACCTCGATGGAAAGGATCTTTTCAGGTCATCCTTGTGACAAACACTGCTAAGTGTGGAGGTCTCCCCCAACAAGATCCAAGCTGGCCATTCTCGCAGAGTGAAGTGCCCCCTTGATGATGTGACAGTACCTCTCCCAAAGTGCAGAAAGCAACTGAAAGACAGCAGGAAGAGAGTCAACGAGCTACAGAGAATCAACAAGAACCTAAAACACACATCCTCTGCCTAAGGTGGTCTTGATGAGTCGACATCTGAGTTGAGATAGGAGAGACGTGGCCTGTGGTGCTGACTGAGCCAGATTCAGACCCTGATGAAGGGCCTAGAGCTGTGGCAAGCAGAGAAGAAGCAGGAGACGGCTGGCCGAGAAGGCAGAGGCGAGAGAGGCTTAGTCTGCCTGCAGAGCGTGTGCCCAGAGGACACTGAGTATTCTGGTCTGAGTGAGAGTGAGGACAAACTATCTGCACTCAGGAGATCAAAAGGAGCTATGGTACCCTGTTGGAGGTATTCGTCCCCTGAATGAACATACTTTGTTTTAAATGACAGCGAGAGGGGATTTTAGGATTTGGAGGATAACAGTGAGATTCCAATTGAACCTCTGTGAATTTAAGCTTGTGGCTGAACTGCGCATTGTATTTGCTGTGCCATTGAACAGACTGACATGATTTGTCACTGGCATGATCTCTAAACTGAACTTTGATCTGTGCTTTTATTAGAGACAATTACATGGACTTTGTTAAAAAGAATTAAGAAGGCTTCTTAGGTTCTTAGGCCCAAGGCTGCAGTAGGAGCGTAAGGGTATAATTTAGTAGGAGACAGAGTAAAGTTAGGGGTGATTCATGAAGGCTTTGTAAATAATGTCATCGTACAATTTATGTTTTTTTTAGAGTTTTATATAGTGCGAACTCGACCCGACGATATCAGAGCGCTTTACATGAGCACCAGTTTCGTTACAGATGGACACATTCATTTTTGTTAGGCGCGGGGAGATTAAGTGATTTGCCCAGAATCACAGGATGTTGAGCGTCCCTGCCGAGACTCAAACCCGATTACCCAGCCATTTGCACAAGTAGACACATACCAAAGAAATCCATTTTCTGCTATTTTTTTCTCAACTGTCTGATTTTAGTGAAGTTATGGAAACTAGTAACACTAATAGACATAGGCTTATATTAGCTGGTGTATTAATAGCTATAATTGTAGGACTAATTGTTTCGCTTCTGGGATTATATTCACCTATACTTCCCAATTTAGTTGAGATTAGATCCAAGACTACCCCTAGAACCCCAATTACTACTGACAGTACTTTACATTGATTTGATTTTAATACACTGCATGTAGACTCATTGAGAAGAAGCTTCTCCTCAAATGCAGATTTTAAGTTGCTTGATGAATATATTGACACTATGACTGGTAAAGACTGCACCGTCTGTATGCAGTTAGCTGCTTCAGCTGCAGAAGGGATTACCAACTCTCATATTCCTCTTACACATGGTATTACATAAAGCCTTTTAATGAGTCTCTTATATGGAAAAGGCCACTTCCAGTATTATTTTTCTAATTATATTCACAGCTTTCTGAAGTTCCCATGTTTAAGCCTTTGAATTGTCACCCAATGCCAAAGGGATGGATACAGCTGAGTGTTTCTTTAAACCCATTGCAACGCTAAATACTGCTTATGCTCATAGACAGGATTTGACTTGTTCCTTAAATGATGTTGAAGAAAAATTTCTAGATTCGGTAGAAGACAGGAGAAGGGCAATAGATGCTAGACTGACAACAGGGAAGGATCAAAAGCATAGAAATAAGTGGATTAAAAAAGTGGAATTAGAACATCAAGAGTCAGGAGTTATGCCTGAATTAACTTTAGATTGGAAACGCAAGGGAAAATTATGTGTGCTGAAAGGTAAATCTGTAGTTCACACTAAATTTATGGGAAAGAGTGATTGTGATCACATTTTTGAATATGAGGGAAATTGGCCATTATTCATTAAAGGACAGGATCCTGTTGTTCCTGGAGTATACTATGTCTGTGGCAATCACGCATATTGTATATTACTCCGAGGGTGCTATGGCACATGTTATTTGGCAACAGTCTTCCCAAAGATTTACTATGGAGCACACTTAGATGATCCATTTTGGGGATCACAAGCTAGAACTAAACAAAGCAGTAGTGGTTCTGAAACATATTTGGTGCATTGATTCCTTCTGTGGGAGTGGTTTTGAATGCTCTCAAAATTAGAAAGTTGTCCAATATAGTTGACAAGTTAGCTACCAGTACTGCAAATTCATTGTTAGCCGTGGACCCTGAAATGATATCTATAAGGTCTATGGTAATGCAGAAACATATTGCTTTAGACAACCTTCTTGCAAAGGAGGAAGGCGTCTGCAAGAGGTTGACAGTTCAGCAATGCTGTACCTATATACCTGACAAGAGTGAGGAGGTGAAGAGATGCATTAAGGATATTATAGACTTAAAGGGATATTTAAAGGAGTTGGAGACTGCAGGTGCTTGGGAATCAATTGGAAATTGATTTGCTGCAGTAGGCAAGGGGTTTGGAAACCTTGGAAGTGGAATATTTGGCTCCATTTTGAGACCTCTTGTAATAATTGACCTTTGTGCAATCTGTCCGTTTGCAATGTGTATGTATAAACATGTTTTCGAAGTGCATATTAAATGCTGCGTTAAAACTAAGCCTAACTACAGGCCTCAATTAAAAGGCATTTTGTTTTGCCAGCATGTTCCATCTTTCTTTGCAGGAGCATTATCATGATTCTCGTTAGTTAGAGAAAGGCTTATTGTTGGTATTAGACTTCTGATGGTAAGGCCTGGAGGGAAGAACCTGGCAGTGAATGTGCAGAATTAATGGTTGAAAGAAGCCTTCTGTTCATCATGTACCCGGACGGAGAGATGTTCAAGGTTGAAAACTGCAGTTCCGGTTTGATGCGATGGTAAACTGAAGGGATGTTGCAGATGCACTTGAGTAACGATTTGATAGGCTTCTGATGGTGTGAATGGAGATATGAATGTTTCTGAATCTCTGGTTACTTTTAAATTGGTGTTCTCACAGTTGGAAGACATAAGATTTCCTTTAGACTTCGAGAGGTACAGACCACTCTGCTTGCCCTATTCTTGCCAGTGTGAAGTTTTATGCTAAACACTTATTTCCTTTTTCCCAAGAATCTACTAAAGTATGATCATGCTGACGCATTCTATGCTCCCTAATTAGAGACCCCTACTAGATAACTCTATAATCAACTCATGTTTAGAAGAGAGAAGGGAAGTTTCTTTATGGACACCTGTTTGCTTTAATGTGTTTTTTATTGTTGTGGCTATTACAATTCTGTACCTCATTTTATTGTGGCTCAACTTGTTGAGATATTTCAGCTTATTTGCTGCATTGCTGTACCTACTGAACTTATTTTTGGTTTACTTATATACTGGATTGATTGGTAATCGAAAATAAAACCCTTCAACCATATTTGGCAATTCCTGGCCCTTATTGTAGAGTCACATTGGCTTCACAAGTTAGAAATGTGTTGTTGGGGTCTTCTCCCTTTAAATGCTTCAGGTCAACCAACAAAGGTCTGTTGCAGCATAATGCGTGTATAAAAATGTTATTCCTACGCTTACTCTCATTTAATCCTCTAACCAGACTGGGCCCTTTACGATTAGACAAACTGCAATGATTTCATTTACCACAGAGGCTATGATGCTCTGATGAATTTTTCTCCGCCAATAGGAGGGGTGGAAATTAGGGTGACCAAACTCCATATTAGATGTCGAATAAGGACCATTAATTGACAGCCAACTCAAATCAAATTTAGGTTCACCACTCTTAAGACCATACTGTAGAAATAAAGAATAGCAACTGGGAGACCCAACCTCCTGAAGAAGTTAAGTCGAGTTACAATTATACAAAGCAAAAGCTCTGCAATAGCAACACAGAATAAAAGAAGTAAAACCTAATGTTATGATAGAGCTCGCAGATTCTCCCTACAACGCATTTAAAACGCAGTACAGCAGCACAGTTTAAATGGAAGAACCAACAAGACTCAATAATAGACTCAGACAAGATTTAGAGTATTTGATTATTGTATTAAAAAACTCAAAATTCATTAAAATAAGCAATTTCTTATGGACTTCGGTCAAGAATATCACAGCTTGCTTCTAAGCACCAAACATTTGGGCAAATCTTTATTGAGTGGTTATAAAATACCATTTGCAGAGTTACAGAGTCCCACTACCCTTAAAGGCAGAAGGATGGTTCAAATTTCTAACAGCTCAAGTCCTACGGAAAAGGGGGAAAAATTCAGACTTAAAGTCCATAAGGGGCGAGTCCATTAGCTTAGAGCTAGAAATATAATAAAAATGAAAAAAGAAATGGTTCGGCAAAAAAGGTCTCAGTCCATCAGCTACCGATTGTAGCATCAACAAACAGTCCAAAGTAGAAGATCGAACAGCATAATATCCGGGTCTCAAATAGAAAAAATCAGAATGGCAGTTGTTGCCCCTCCTTTGGGGTTTCTTCTTTTATAGAGTTTTTAGCAATGTCCAGTGGCGTGGCATCACACCACCATCGAAAGACTATCACGTGTCCATGTTCACATAGTGCCACCTAGGACACTTGAAACATCGAGAGGGTTTCCCATGCTAGTCACGAGAAATTAAATATTGTGAGTCCACACAAGCCTAGTATTAAATAAAAAGATACAAAGTAGTCTGTCCATAGGTATAGCTGAAATTCTATTCCCACAGGAATATTTCACGGTGCACATTGAAAAAACATTCAGGAATGTCAGGGTGAAGACATGTACGAGACACAAATAAGTAACATCTCACTTGTAAAGACAGATCCATTGTATTAAATCAGAGGAAAGGTCAACACTAGAGAAAATAGTATTTCCAGAAGGCCTTAAAGTTAGCATCGCATGTTTAAATAAAATGAGCTCTAACTTTACTTCAAATACAATGAAATTAAATCAACTCAAATAAAGAATGTATAAATTTTTACAAATTATTATTACATAAAAATAGCTTCCGTTAGAAATGCCCTACTACCACAATTTTTCACGATATTCATATAAATGCACGTTTTTCTAATTTTATCCTACAAAATTAATTTTTAATATTTCATAAACTATAGAGTCTCTAATATCATTACAAAAAATCAAGCTTTTACTTCACTGCTACACATTTTTGCACCAACTTTTCTAACTGGTGCATTCTCAGCAAAGAGCATGAAAAACACTAGGCCACTTCACTTAGCATCACAAGTTTCATCAATATACGTTAATAAGCAACATATGCTTTAAAAATTCATTATCGCAACTCATTTATATGTATTAGTGTTGTCTTATAAATGTGTTTTCTTTATTTCCGGGGCTTCTACTACACTTGTCTCTGTATCATGTGTTACTGTGTCTAACGTGTGCTACGTGTGCTTTCAACCTTTCGTGTCTTCTGTGTATAAATATGTTGTGCATTATACACAGTCATCATCCTATCTACCACATCAGATCTTGTCACAGATTATGAGTATGTTGTCTTTAACCTCTTTCTTCTACTCTCCTCTAAGGCTTTTAATTCATCATAAAATTTGCCTTCTGCATCTTCCATTTCAAGATCAGCTCTTGTTCTTTTTACTCAACGATTTTTACTCTTTTGGTATCTGCAAAATGTGATTGACAATATCAGCAGCATTATACACAAAGAGATCACCACTACAGGTCTCAAGATGGAAATCACTAATCCATTTCCTAAGTTACCCAACCAGCTGGTAACACTTGAGAATCCCTTATCTATAGTTTCTAGGCACCATCTGCTTTTAAGTGGTTCAGGTCTTTGTTCAAGTCAGTAATGCTTTTAATGTAACCTTGCAAGTCTTGGCTCCTGTCCGGTATATAGGCACAACATTATTTCAATAATCGGCAGACTCTGCACTCCATCGTGAGAAGGATGTCAAGGGCAAGTAGATTTTGAATCACTATCGATCTTATTGATATCATCTCTTCATCCACAACAGAAAAAAACAAGTTTATCAACAATAGTAGCTAGCTTTCTAATTTTCTAAGAGTTGAATGCTACTCCTACTGAAGGTATCAGATCTCCAAATATATCACCTACTATTTCACTCACACTTGCACTTCTCTTCATTCTCTCATTTGTTCCCATTAACTCTTCTTTAATCCTTTTAACATGATAAGTTTTTGGAAAAACGATTCCCATATTACACTTTCCATACTATCTTTTCGGACACTTATAATAGGCACTCTTCCCCCAAACATAATATATTCCAGGGAAAATAGGATCTACTCCTTCTAAATATCTTCCCCACTTTTCATACAATTCAAATATGTGTTCGCATTCACTAAATCCTACAAAAACAGTGTTAATGTTTGATTTCTTTCGATACAGACAAAGTTTACCTATGTGTTGCCAATCTAAAGCTAATGAAACCATTTGCTCTAAGATTTTGTTTTCTTCTTGTGGTAAACGCCAAGGGGTTAATTTAGGCAATGTCATATCCAAAGATTGAACCAGTCTGAATATCTAACCCATAGTTTCAATTGTTGAAACTTCAGGATGCAGATTTAAATGTCTAAGCACAGATATTTCAGAAAAGATCCGATCTTGATTGCAGTAATAATATAGCAATTGATCAGCACCGTAAAATAAGCTAGCTAACACAATGCAAGAAATTCCATATGTTAGAGGTAAGACATGGTAGGTTACCCCCTCAGCAACTGATGAAGGTATTTGCATACAAACGTAGCAATCACTTGCATCCATAGTATCTACGTACTCATTGAGTCAAAAACAGCACAAACATTTGAACTCAAATTTATTTTCAAAAAGACTTTTTACGAGTTTATTTTTCTATCTCTTTTTCTTTTTGAAGCAGTTGTTCCACTGGCGCTCCCTTCATCTCCTTCCCTATCTTTCCCCCATTTTTAGGTCAAGCTTCGATCGACCTGTTGTATCCTCTTCTATGGGCTCTGGCCCACAGACCAATTGCCATTGGTTGTTTCATATGGCATTCAGAAATGCTGGCTTGTTATTGGTGCATTTCTGTAAATGTACCTCCTTTCTTTGCTTATCTCTCTTTCCGGAGATTTCACTCAGAGAACACTTTGGTTGGCCATTACAATGTACAGCATGTGATGGCCCCTCCTCCTTGCTCTCTAACTTGTTTTAGTTTGTCTGCCCCTGCTCATGTTTTCGCAGGCCTCCAACTTCCAAGCTCTCAGTGCTGCCTATCCCCTCCCCACACAGAGGAATGCTGACTGGATTGAAAGCCATAAATTGAAATAATGGCTGAGCCGAGTCACAAGCTATCTCTTCACTGCACAGATGGTCTGCCGTCCCAGTGCTCTGGGACTCAGCTCTGCCATCATTTCAATTTACGACTTTGAAAGTCATCTCGACTGAGTTTTAAAAGTGCACTTGTTTTCTTTTAACCACCAAGATCGTGCTTGTCTTATCCTGTCTTTAGCTTTGGCATGGCAAAGAAGAACTTATCCCCTTTTGTGTACAGACAACGGGAGGGCCGCGAAGGGTCTTCTTAAAGAGAGTTGGGCTACTCTGTGTTTAGCGGTTTCCTGTGGAAGGAGTGACGTGAGTGTTGTGGTGTTTTGTGCACTGTCATGTGTGTGTTGTTGTTGTTGTGTTATTCTTCACGGGCGTCCTGCTCGAGTAGAACTGAGTTGTCCATATACTGAGTCAGGGTGAGACCCACCAGTGATATGTAAAGATGGCAGAGATTCTGGAGGCGAGAGTGGTTTGGGAATCGCCGCTAATCCTTACATGAAAGTAATTTGCGCAAACAGTTTCATCCCAACACACGTGCTGTGGCTTCACTCCAACACGGCAGTATCGCATCAATGATTTATCAGGTGTGTAGCTTAGCTTCAACACTCTTAATGCACTGTAGAAATTGTCGTTTTATACGTTCGTGACTGCATTCTCTATGGTTACGTTGGTTCCGGTGTTCCCAGTCCACTGCTCTTAGATTAGCTAGTCTAGTTTTTAATGAGGTCACTGTCCACCTTGACGTACTTCCTCCGTGCGTTGACGCAGCTTCTTATTTCCTTTATAACCATTTCCAAGTTCTGACAATCCCCTTAAGGCACACTACTCTTTTCCGGTGTCGTTTTGGTTCACGGGTTAATTAAGGTATTACTTACCGTAATTCCTAATGTGGGTTGTACCAAGGTGATAATTAAGCTGTGGGTGTCATACAAAAGAAAACAATGTATTTTATGGCATTGTTCTAATGACTTCCAAGCCTTTCATCGTCCACCATGCCCCAGAATGCCTTAGGTATTTAGTCAAACTCCCACTACCAGACAACCAGGACAAACACGTATTTTCCATAACAATAGTTTACATTTTTTAAATGTGATTGTACCCTGCGTACAGTGACATTAGGCCCAAGCAGTTCCTCTGCGTGTCATGCGGACCTAGCGATAAACTTCAGACTATGAAACAGGAAAGCATTAGTGAACCACAGATAACCTTTCCTGCTCACCTAACGCTCAACAAAACACAACCACATAGTTGCTTGTCCTCATCACGTTGTACGTCATAGTGATTGTAATTACATTTGCATAGTATTTATTACCCAAGAGACGATATATTGTATTGAAATGTAGGTGCATTCATATAGCAGTTTCTACCACTAAATAGGGGCTGCAGCACTACATCATGGGGCTGCAAAAATATGGCGCCGTGTAGTGTGTGTTATTTGCTACCGTGTGGTAGCTTAAGTGGCTTTATGTACTTGTTTGTTACTGCACGTAGGCACCAGCGACAAGAATAATGTATTAGAGCTGAGGCATAAGGGATGTTGCTATACAGATAGTTAAGGAGTCTGTCATGCGGTTTATCCTGTATGTGAACAAGAAGTAACACAGTCAGACATGCAGCTCTGTTGGGCAGAGGGTAATTATTTGGTGCAGAGGTATTAAGTTGTGTTTGTCTAAACTTACTAGAGGGTTATCTCATCCAATACAAGAGTGGGTGCCCTAATGCACATTTGGACGTAGTGTTCGAGCCAAAACGTATGTGCATGATGCATGAAAAAATGTCCTGTTACAACAGTTCTAGCTATAGGGGTTTTCTAAACTACAGAAGGTTGGGGCATCTGATGTTGAAGTACAGGACGCGTATGCAGAGAAGACATAAGTTCTATTTTTCTTCCTTTTTGCAGTTCATAGTTTCAAGTCTGGATAATGTCTAGTCTTTTATTTTTTTACACCCAAATACACAAATCTGGAGCTTAGCTCATACCTATCTGTTTTTTTCGACAACAAAAAAGACAAAGCTATCCACACAATTCCACTCTACACATTTCCATTCCACACCACTTAATTTGACAACACACCACATATTTCACTGAGTTCACTCGACAGCACAATTACACAACACACACATCCAATCCACACCACAAAATTTCACATCATGCCACATAATTCAACAGCACACCACATAAATAAAATCCACAACATACCCCTCCACCACACAAAATACTTAATTACACTCTGACACACAAACCCACTCCACATAATTCCAGTACACTCAATACCACATAATTACAATCCACATATTTCCACTACACACCATGCCACATAATTCAACTACACAAATCCACTCCACACAATTCCACAACTAACAATTCCAATCCAACCCACATAATTCCACTCCACACCACATACATCCACTCCACTCCAATCCAAAACACTTGGGTAAAAGACATTGGCATTTACAACGCCAATATCTCGAACTCTCACAAATGCGAGACTAATTTGCATTGCAAATGCTTGTTCTCTCTGTGTTCTCCCTTACCTAACTTTTAAGGTATTATTTGTGATTTGCTTCCCTACACTACAGTCCCTTTATAACATCTCCGGATGCATTTGGATTATATATCCTTCCTTTACCTGTATATCGTTTCTTCATACTTTTTACAGGGACATATTGTAATACTTTTCCTTTTTATTATTGCCATCGGACTTTTGTTTCTATCAGTTTTTCATATGCCCATTGATACCTTTTGAATAGAAACTGTTTTGTCTAGCCTGTATCACTCAGTCCATTTTTTATTTGTATTTCCTCTTCGTTTGAACTTCAATAAAATTATTTGCAAAAAAATAAATAATAATGATATTTTCAAAGTATTACTGTGTAAAGAATTGTCATTCATGTCATTAGAATCGGAAACATTTCCTTTAGTGGCTCCAGAAGGAATAGTAAGTTTTGAGTCTTTCACAGAAACATAATGTGGCAGATTTAAGAAAATAAGCATTGCAATCAATATGAAAACAGTAATAGAAAGAATCACAGTACATACACATTTGCATTTGGAAGAGATTCCAGAGTCTGACTGCATGGTTACTGAAAATTCAGACCGTTTAACTAAAGAAAAATCAAAAATGGCAGCAGTGATTTGAGCATTTCAGCAAAATCTTGGCACAGGAAAAATTTATTATGGCAATGGTAGAAATCTTCTCATATAGGGAAAAACTCTCATATCAGCTTCGTTGATGAGTACATTCAGGAAAAACTGTATCAGTCCATTAGTTGGCACACCCAGATTAAAATTCAAATCAATAACATAGTTTGCTTCAGGGAGGTTCAGGTTGACACGTATTGTTAGCGCAAAACTTGTAGAATTCCCAAACCCACTCATTAGCAGCCAAATAAGTACATTAAGGAGATGCGTATCTCTGATACCTTTCCTCTTTTTGATCTCCTCACAACTATTTGCTCATCATCTGTGTCACTTTGATGGGGGGGCGTGGCCAAGGTGGCGGCCACATCTGATGCTCCGTGAAGCGCTCCGTCCTGGCCCCGGCATAAAATCTTGGAAATAACTGCAAAACAGCCCTCCCCACACGCAATTGTTGCCGCCTGATTGCCAGACTGAATCCCCTGAACGTAGAGGTCGGCTCCGGACTCGGGTGAGTGCCGGGGAAAGCCATATGCCACATCACTGGTGCCCGCGTACTACACTAACTAGCGTGGTCAAGGATCAGAGGCGACGCTGTGGCTGCAACACCTCGAAGGGCGGCCTAAAACAAGAGGATGGGTGCCCCTGATTAGAAGCGACCTCCCGGCCTTACTCATAGCTGGAGGGAAGACCAGACTGGACCCGTGCTGCGTGCTGCCTGGGGGAGGCTGGGCGAGGTGGTGCCCCAAACGGCAGCACCCCGAGCATGAGAGATGAAGGGCTAAGTGCAAATGGCGGCAGATGAAGGGGGAGATCCGCAATGCCACTCAGAGGAGATTGCGGGGCTCCCGGCGAGACTGCGACCGAGTCCGAGGCCGGAGCGTAGGGTGAGGCGGCGTGCCGGTGCTTAACATTGGACCATGGAGGCCTTCCCTCCCGAGGACCCTGCGGGCCCTAATAGTAAAGAACTAAAGACTGGGCCTGGAAGTACTGGTGCGACCGCAGCACCTTGGTGAGCGGCCCAGAATGATCAGGTAAGTGCCCCTATCGGACAGAGATCTCCTGGCTTCGCCCCTGGCTGTGGGTGAGGATCGGACTGGGCCCATACAGTGCACTGACTGGACGGACGCTGGATGAAGAGGCGCCCTTTGTGACGACGCCCCTGAGCCGGCGGGCCGTCTCCACAGCCAACTGCAGTAGCTGTTGAGGGAGACCAACAGTGCCGTCCAGAAAAGACTGCGAGACTGCCGGCGGGGCTGCTGCAGTGCCCGAAGCCACAACACGAGGTGAGGTGGAGTGACAGCACCCAGCGCTGGGACGGGTGACCTCCACGCCTGGGGACTCGGTGGGCCTTGGATATGCTGGGGCCGCAACCACGCCCGAGCTGTGGTTCTGATCGGCAGAGGCCCTCAGTGCATGTGGCTGTATATCCTGCAGTTTGTAGAGATCTGGGGACTGCCTGAGAAGTCGCGTGGGACTATTTGGCTCCCGAGAGTGGAGAGTCGGTGCTTCTGGATGCCAATAGACCCACGTAAAACGCAGCGGGGGTGGCCCACCAGGAGGCCAATGAAGTGGCCCGACTTGCTCTGGAGGTGCAGGCAGCCAGTCCTAGGAGCCCCAGACGGAACACCCCCACGGTGGGACTGAGGAACACGGGCACCTGTAAGGCCTGTAAGGTACGGTGCCCCTCGCACACTGATAGAGACCTACGTTGATGGCTGGCACCCGCCCCAGAACAGGGGGAATATTGAACTGAATAAGGTCCGGTCGACATTGTCAGTCTGGGGTGGCACGTATGGCACAAGGGCCTCGGTGAGCTGAGAGAGACGGACTGTCGTCTATGGTTGGACGTTGGCCCTGCCTAAAAAGAGCAGCAGTAACGGGGCTGTGTATAGAGGGCCTGGTCTGAGAGCTGTGTAGACTCACTACGGCACAGAGCACCAAGGGTGACCCTAACATTACAGCTAAAAGGAATTTGCTGAGAGAGCCATAACCCACAAACTAGAGGTCAAGATGGGCAAACCTAGACCAAAACAGGGGAGTGGACCGCCGGATTGAGAAGAGCCATCTCAGGGCAACGTGGAGACCAGAGTGGAAGAGGTTGAGGCAAATGATCAATCCATACATACCCACCAGGATAAAATTCTGGCTGCCATACCGGACACAAAAACCATGTTGCATTTTATCATATATTATGGACATGTCGGGTGTTTCAAGACTATTGGCGTAAGATTGTGTCATGCATGTCGGGGGTGGTGGGAGACGAGCTTGTACTATCGCCCAAGTGGGGCCTGTTAAATGTGTGGGAGGACACAAACCTGGTGCAAGCGGACCAAACATGGGTTACCCTGGGTCTTAGGCTAGCGAAAAGAAGTATAGCACCCCACTGGGGAGCTGCACTCCCGCCCACGCTTACAGACTCGAAGAGAGATATGGACTGGTGCATGGTGGCGGAGAAAACTGTCTATGTAAAAAGAGGGTGCCCTAAGAAGTGGGGGAAAATTTGGAATAAGTGGAACGAATTTAGGGGGAACACATGTACGCCTCCTTTGGGTGAAATACATTTTTCCACAAGCCATTCAGAGATTATTTGACGGAACTGCCGGAACGACCATGGGTGGGGAGGAGGGTGACCCGGCAGAGCTCTTTGGGGATGCCCTGGGGTGGGGGGTGGTGGAGTTTGGTTGCGTATGCAATAACAATAATGTAAGATGTGTTTCTGCTCTGTTATGATAAAAAGATTTTTTTTTTAAAACACGTTGCAGTAGGACATTGGGACAGTGTCGGTAGGACTGGGTCTATTACAGACGGAACACCACAAACTAATAGATAGGGGGCCAGATGTACGACGCATTTTAGCATGCGCAAACGGGTCTTAGACCCGTTTGCGTTCGCTAAAATGCATGGGCCCATGTGCAAACAGTATTTTGGGACTCGCAAATAAATTGCGACTCGCAAAATACTGCTTTGCGACTCGCTATTAGGAAGGGGCGTTCCCTTCCTAATAGCGACCGCAAAGCTATGTACAAATGTTTTGCAACCGCAATTGTGGTCGCAAAACACTTGCAAATTACCACCTACTTCAAGTAAGTGGTAATACATTCGCAATTTGGAAGGGGTCCCCAGGGACCACTGCCTGCCCTTAAAAAATGAAATGAAAAAGTTTCATTTTTTTTTTTAAATGCATCTTGTTTTCCTTTAAGGAAAACGGGCTGCATTTAAAAAAAAAAGCTGCTTTATTTAAAAGCAGTCCCAGACATGGTGGTCTGCTGAGCCCAGCAGGCCACCATCCTTGGGAGGGCCCGTCATTCCCAATTGGCTCGCAAATTGCGAGAGGCTCATGAATATTCATGAGCCTCGCAATTTGCGACCCCATTGGGAATCGCAAACAATGTTAAACACACTGTTGTACATTCCAATTGCGACTCGTAATTTGCGACTCGCAATTGAGCACAAATTGCGAGTCGCAATTTGGAATGGTCGTACATCTGGCCCAGGATGAAGGAAGTGGAACTTGCATTGGAAGGGATACAAGCTGAAAAAAAAACGGCATCACGCAAGCTGGACGACTTAACTGACAGGGTGGCAACCCTCGAACGGCGGGCCGAAGATGCGGAAGGTCATAATTGCTGCAATAACATTAGAGTGGTGGGAATCCCGGAAGGCGCAGAGGGAACAGATATGGTGGCCTTCTTGGAAGATAGGCTCCAGAAGACGGTAACTCCTGGATCACTCTCTAAGTTCTCCGCACTAGAGAGAGCACATGGGGTCCCGTCGCGTCCTCTGGCACCAGCGCCGCACCTGCGCCCAGTGGTGGCAAGACTGTTATACTATAGAGACCGAGATGCCATAATCCAAATCTCTCGCACACATGGCCCATATGCAATGGATAACAATAGTGTCAGTATTTCCTGATTTTACTGCAAAGGTACAAACACAGCACGCTTCCTTTCTAGAGGCAAAAAAAACACTACAGGAAGAAGGTATGCAATATTCCCTGCAGTTCCCTGGCAAGGCTTCGAATACAGTTGGACGGAAAGGCTTACTTTTATGACTCCTCAGATGAGGTGTGTTCATGGCTGAAAAGCTACAAGATGGATGCACAGCCTCCCAGGCCGCGGAGGGCTAAAGTGGCCCCTACCAAACCAAAGCAGAGAAGGCTGCGGAGATCTACTCGACGGCTCACTTTGTAAAAGCCTAGCTCTTCTCAGACAGTGTGAGAACGACAAGCAGCTCTGAAAGTAGTGGCAGAGGTCCTGTCGACGCCTTCAGCAGAAGGAGAAGCTGCAGAGTCAGGGGCGTCGGTACAGAGCGACACGCTACTTCCAGTGGTGAATCCGGGATCATTGGATGAACTAATATGAAGACGATCTATGGTTCCGGTAATGCCTGGTGGTGAGCTGGGGGACGGGGGACAAGATGGGAGATGGGAGGTGATTGTGGAGTAGGGGCGGCATGAAGTTTGGGGTGTAACATTCATGCTTTATGATTAAGATATAAGGGAGACATCTGAATCTTGTACTGGGTCACCAAACCGGAACAAGGCCGCTGCAGTACGTTATTGAAACCGGGGCAGGGGGCAGGAGTTGCACAGTCCTGTTTTGCACCGCACCCCCAACTAGATCGGCTCTACCTTGGAATGGGCAGAAGCCATCTACCTTTATTACTCTTTATTCTTTTTACAGGTTTGGGCGGCGAGCCGTTGCGAAGCTGCCCTAAGGATGGGGAGTTACTTGTTTAAGGGGTTTGGTGTCTGTCCAGTGGTCCTCATATTTTTAATGCCTGGGGAGGGGGAGGGCGTGGGAGAGGGTGAGAGAAGGAGAACAGTTGGATTCTGAACTATGCCTGAGACGACTATAAAACGCTCATGTCAAGAAATTAAAATGTTATCCTGGAACGTGAGAGGGATGGGATCACCCACCAAACGCCATAAGATACACAGCTACGTCATTAGGAGGGGTGCACACATAGTTATGCTGCAAAAAACCCACCTGACTGCAGAGTAAGGGGTTAGATTACGGCGTAGGTGGCGAGGACAACTATATGGATCAGGTCTGGCACGCCATTTGAGATGCAACATACGCAAATAGACCCAGAGGGCAGATTCATATCAGTACAGGGTAGACTGTTGGGGAGAGAACTCACACTGGGGAGTATATATGCCCCAAATCATGATCAACTTCATTTTTTAGGGAAGTTGTCCACGTCCCTTTCTTCCCTGAATATGACTGACTTGCTTTTGGGGGGGGACTTTAATTGTGTAGCGGACATTGATTTGGATAGATCAACCCCTCCATTGCAAGGCACAGTGGCCTCCAAACTGGCACGGGGACTTAGAGAGTGGTTAACACAGTGGGAACTTATAGACGTCTGGGGGGTGCATCACAGATTGTTGCGTGATTATTTTTATTACTCACACCTACCTAACCTTCACACTAGACTTGACCTGCTTGTCTGTTATGCTCGATTAGCCCCAGCGACAACAAACAGAGTATCTAGGTCACACCTTTTCGGGCCACAACCCGCTCTTCCTGTTTCCACCCTTTGGTGGAATCAACGGTGACCCCCACATGGCAGCTTAATCCGGCCCTCTTGACTGATGAACACTTTAGGAATTCCTTATCTACGATGGTCATTGAATATTTCCAGCTCAGCCAGGGCTCGACGGACACTAGGGCTTTAGAATGGGAGGCATTTAAGGTGGTGCTTGGGACAGTCAGTGGGATTGTGAAAGGAATTGTTGACAGAACTCACCCAATTGGAGTCCACCCTGCATGACCAGGGCCTTAAACTATTGGGGGATGCAAAAACGCATAGACAGTTGGACACCACAAGGAGGGAGTACAATAGGGCGCTGGAGCGGTTGCGGGGTTTATTTAGACTTACGTGAATATCACTCCCGAGTACATGAAGAGGGGGGTAAAGCAGGCAGACTACTCGCATGGTTAGTACGGCCTGACTCTAGAGGATCATTCATCACACAAATTACAAATGCTGAGGGGTAATGCTGTACTCCCCCAGAACTATAAATTAAGCATTTAGTACATATTACGGGAAATTTTATGAGGCCCCAAATCCACAACAGGCATTGGAGTTTCACCCGCTTTCCATGCTGAATGTTGATTTTAAAATCCTTAGTAAGGTTTTGGCGTTGAGACTCCTCATCGACGGAGACCAGAATGGATTCATACTGACAAGGGCCACATCTGCCAACATTCGTAGACTCTTACATATCATGCACCACCCGGATAGGGGCCGATACCCAGAAGCTCTTATGATGTTGGTAGATCTGGAAAAAGCCTTTGATTCGGTAAGGTGGGATTTCTTGTGCGCTACAATGGCTAAAATGGGACTGGGAGACGGATGGATAAAGTTGGTTACATTACTGCATTCAAGCCCCACGGCTCGAGTGAAAACGGGAGGGGTGATATCACATTTGTATAATATCTATAGGGGTACCAGGCAAGGGTGCCCATTATCCCCTCTCCTGTTTGCTCTGGCTATTGAAACCCTAGCGGAATTGTTAAGCAGAAAGGGCGAACACATGGAATGTGTTTGGGGGAGAGGGACTATACTATTTCTCACTATGCAGACGATTTATTATTATACCTACGAGAATGTTGCAGTGGAGTGGAACAAGCGCTGGCCCTACTGGAGGACTATTTGGCCTTGGCGGGCCTGAGACTGAATAAATCGAAAACTTCGATCTTCCCGCTTACAAGTGGAGCACAGTGCCCAGCTGATCTACCTGCAGCCCTGAACTGGGCCCCCGCTCTTCTAAATATCTAGAAATACAAGTATTTCACGATGTGAACGATCTTCGGGAAGGGAATTTGAACCCAGTTAGCAGTCCCTCGGGGCGTGTGTCCCATTCTGGCGTTCGTTAAAACTCCCCATGATGGCCCGAATCGCTCTGGCCAAGATGATTATGCTCCCCAGATCTATACTACTTCGTGAACTTGTCAGTGGTGATCCCGCCCTCGTGGCTTGCTGGACTTAACAGACTGTTACAGGAATTGGTCTGGGGTGGGGGCAGAAATAGAGTCTCGTTGGCCATGCTACAGAAGACCCCAGAAGAGGGAGGATTAGACGCCCAGGAGTTCGAGCTATATTACCTGGCGGGCCAGGCCCAGTGGTTGGACGGAGGGAACCTGGAACTCCTAAATACTATGCATCTGATTATCAATCAGAGGCTGCTGATAGCTAAGCTTCTACACCCCTCGGAGAACATCCCGAATCCAAGGGTGCTGCTGCAAGCAGCATTGTATAGTTGGAAGAGATGTCTCCAATGTACTATGGGAGTTTCACCTTATACTCCGAGTCTGCCCATCATTGGGCTTCCGCGTGGAGAGCTGCCTGTCCCGTTCTCAAGTATTCAAATGTCCAGTTGGACAGAGGCTGGGGTTACATCGGTGGGAGATTGTTACCAGAGTGGAGAACTAATCCCCCTGGAGGACTTCTTGGCGCAATTTGATTTGCCGAGTGGCCAGTTTCTCACCTACCATTCAGTAGTGAAAAAGTTCAAATACCTCTGGGGAAGCACCCAGCAGGAACTGCAGACACATGAGACATTACAGGTACTAGTCACACTGGGGTCGGCTAGGCACTTAGTAAAATGGCATTACAGAGCACTGATTGGGATGGTGAAAACACACGTAGAATGGATAAGAGAGAAGTGGAACATGGCGGAGGGGCGAAACTTACAAGATAAGGAGTGGACCCGAATATTATGGAGCCTGAAACAAATATCCAGGAATGCTGCGCTAAAACTCATCCAAATTAATTATGTCCATATGGTCTATCTCACGCCCTACAGTCTGAACGTAATTCATGGGGGGAGATCCGGGGGTGCCCCAGATGTGGACAACGAGACATAGGATTCATACATATGACCTGAGAGTGTAGAAAACTGCAGGAATTTTGGGGCACAGTGTTAGACCAGATCAATACAACATTGGCCAGAGCACTCCCATGCACTGTTGAGGTATGCCTCCTGGGATTGTTCCCCAGACCGAAAGCAAAGAAGGTGGGCTCCTGGTTTGTAGACCTAGCCCTGGTGTTGGCACGCAGGCAAATAGCTGTGACTTGTAAAGCACTGAACGGCCCCACAGTGTTGATATGGGAAAGAAATGTAGGCAGCTGGGCCAAAGCAGAAGAAAGAGCTATACAACGTGAGGAAGCTAGAGGGCTCCGCTGACGCCCAATAGCAAAATTATGGACAGAAGTACTGAGGGCATGGAATACCAGGGGTGCCGAACTTCCGGGTGAGCATGTGGAAACAGGTGAGAATACTGAGAATGACAGTGACAACTCTGTAGAAGCATAGGTGGAGACTGGCGAAGGGGTACAGTAGGAGAGTGATAACACCTCCGGGCACACTCACCGCCCACCTCCCATAGGGCAGTAAGTACAGTGCATACGCAGGAACAAGTGCACGATCATCTGTACGAGCAACAAGAAAAACTGAAAAAGTGAATATTAGAGGCAACACTGGACGACACTAAGTTGAATTGTTTCCCAGAAAACGGGACAAATTGTTTGTTATTATAACTAAGATATGGTTAATAGATGTTTGTCAGTTGTGACTCTCTAGAGTGTATAATGTTACTTCAGAACAGAAAATACTGTTAAGCGATTAAGTGGTACCAAAACACTGTATTCAATAAGGGAAATATGTCTAAACTATACAATCAAAATGTGTAATTAAGGGTTTACTGATGTACTTAGAGAAATGAACACTGTACTTGGCCAAATAATAACTATGAGCAACACTTGTATGTATGCAACTATAAAAGATTGAAAACACTAATAAAGAAATATCTAAAAACAAATCTGTGTCACTTTAATCTGATGGCTCAGAGCTTTCAGGAATAGTCGATGGTACTGTTCCTGCGGTCAGACAGCTTCTCAGAATGTCACCTCTTTTGGGGCAATGGTCTCTGGTAGAACTCACTTTCTTACTGCACTATTTTTTTTTTTATTTTTTTTTTCAAAAACCTTTATTGACAAATCCAGCATTACCAAAATACAATTCTGCATCAAAACAGAGCATTGTACACATCAGACCATTTACGGAGTACATCAAAAATAGGGAAAAGCAAACAGACAGAAGCATTATCTTGTATAACACGGCTATATCACCATTAAACAATGCATGGCTGTAGGATGTGATGGCAGCACAGTAGGGGAAGGAGCAGGCCCGGCAGGGAAAGGGCGACAGGGAAGGAGGCAACTACTGACCAGCACCGGCGACCGCCGCGGGCGGAGTGCCGGCGGGGAGCGCGGGAGAGTCAGTCTGGCTCGTATGTGATCGGGTATGAAGGTATGTCACTAGTGGGCCCCTATGTCAGGTGGGCTAGATCTCGCAGTCATAAGATCCCAAAATTCAGATAGCAGAGTCTGGCATCTCGAAGCATCTTCAAGCCATTGGGCAAACTTAGGCGCCGGTCTACGACCCCAACACATGGCCACCCTACGTCGCACAAGGACGAGCAGCATTGCGACCAGTCGGCGAGAGGCATCCGGGCAAAACTTAACGAAGCCCAGCAGACATAACGGAGGGTCGGGCTGAACTGGTGCGGAGGTAATCTCAGAAATGGCAGCACAGACCTCCCGCCAGAAATCCGACACCCTTGGGCATAACCAAGCTAGATGAGAAAAATCCGCGGCAGGGGCAGAGCAATGCAAGCACCTATCGTTAGGGATGAGTCCCAGTTTATGAAGCTGAACGGGGGTGCGGTATAGCCTGTGTAAATATTTGAAATGTATAAGACGGAGGCGATAGTTGGGAGATAGTTTCTTCATCTGATTGCAACAATAGAGCCAGTCGGCTTGGGAAATGTCCACACCAAGATCTTCGCCCCACACCGCACGGGCGCGATCAGTGGAGATGGAGGTGGTTGACAGCGTAAGGGCGTATAATTTGGTCACCAGCTTGGGGGAAGTGGGGGATGTATATATGAAGTCAAGGGCGGGCATCGAAGGTGGGGGTTTGGGGAACGTGGGATGTAACTCCCTGCAGATAGCCCGCAGCTGATAAAAGAGCAATGTGTCCATAGGACCAGAGGTAGCAGGAAGAGAATAGAACGTGTTACCGGGGTAGAGATCCGCCAGGGTCGCCAGCCCCAGGCGGGCGGCGTGTTTAGACATGCCAGTAGGTTGGAGAGTAGGGAAAGCAGGATGACGCACAATCGGCATAGTATTAGCCGATAACGACGGGGCGTTGGAAAGACGACACAGTCCCAACCAAGCCCAGCGCAAGGTCTCGACCGTGTCCACTTCAGCTCGTGGGCGACTGGCCGGGGCAAACAGGGCGGTGTTCAGCGGCCAAGGGGTTGCAAGGTCAGCTTCAACCGCGATGTGCGGCTGGTAAGGGGTTGGGTGAATCCAGAAGTGTAAAAAACTGACCAGGGCACTTAAGGCATAAAGTTTAAAATTGGGAGCACCCATGCCGCCAACTGACATGGGGAGAGTAAGGATATCGTATGCGATCCTGGGTTGTTTGCCAGCCCAGACAAGAGATATGATCAGGGAGCGGATCTTACGAAAGAAATGGGCAGTTAGAGGTATGGGGATATTCAAAAAGAGGTAAAGAAATTTCGGGAGGACCACCATCTTGGCAATGGCTATACGCCCGGCCAATGACAAGGGGAGCCGGTTCCAGTGAGGTATTTTGGACTCGAGCCATTCCACAGCGCGTCCAAAATTGGCCCTCCAAAGGTCGTCTAAGTCCCTGCTCAGCCAAATACCTAGATAGCGAGCGGGGCCAGAAGCCCAAACAAGAGGAAAGTCCGGGGTGAATGGCCTGGTGGCATCAGTAAGAGGGAACAGCACTGACTTGCTCCAGTTCACCTGTATGCCGGATAATCCACCAAACCGTATTATCTCGCGCACAAGGGGACTGAGGTTTTCTTGAGGGTGACGCACATACAATGTAATATCATCCGCATACATGGAGACCAAAAGGGAGCGGGCCGAAAAGCCGATGCCCTTCTGAGTATGGTGTTGCCGGAGTCTGGCAGCGAGAGGCTCCATCGCAATGGCGAAGAGCATAGGGGAGAGCGGGCACCCCTGCCGAGTGCCGCATTCAATCAGAATAGGATCGGATATTTGACTATTAATCCGAAGGCGGGCGGACGGGCGAGTGTAGAGGAGTGATATCTTGCGAATGAAAATGTTACTAAAGCCAAGGCGCGGTAGAAGAAAAAATAAAAAGGGCCACTCCAGTGTATCGAATGCCTTAGTGGCATTGAGTAGAGCGGCCACAGCAGGGAGACTAGGATTAATCTGATGAAGGACCGAGAATATGGTCCGGAGGTTATGAGACGTGGCACGGCCAGGGATGAAACCGGACTGATCAGGGAGGGCAATGAGGGGCATGAGGAGGAGAAGGCGGGAGGCCAATAACTTTGCAAAAATGTTATTGTCGATGTTAATTAGAGAGAGGGGGCGATAGGAATCGCGGCAATCCGCTGGCTTGTCCGGCTTAAGTAGAAGCGTTATCATTGCCTCGCGAAGTGATTGGAGGAAAAGGCCATTATCAAAGGAATCATTATACATGGCGGCCAGATGTGGCACTAGAAGCGAAGCATAAGTTTTATAGAACGAGGCGGGGAGGCCATCTAAACCAGGGGCCTTATCACTTGGTAAACTGTTTATGGCAGCGAGTATCTCTTCCTTAGAGAAAGGCTCATCTAAGAATTCACGATGGTAGTCCTCTAGCCAAACCAGCGCGAGGGTATCAAAATATTGTTCGAAAGCCTCACGCGAAGGGGTGGGGCCAGCGGAGTAGTGTTGCAAATAGTAGTCCATAAATCGAGCCTTAATTTCTTCGGGGGAGGTGGTTCTGGTGGGGCCACCATCCCGGAGAGCCGCCACATATGACGCAGCGCGGGGGGGGACGAAGGAGGTTGGCCAGGGTCCTTCCAGGCCGATCGCCCTCACCGAAGCGACGAGTGCGAGCCTCTCTGCCAAGAAAGGAGAGTTCCCTGTCGGCCTCCTCAGCAAATTCTGTATGCTTTTCCCGCAGGCGTGCGAGGGTCTCAGACCTGGGGTGAGTTGCATGAGCGGCGTCTAAAGCCTTGATATCCGATTCTAGTTTGTCCAAAGTGGCGCGGATGGAGCGAAGGACACCAGCTTGTTTGGAGATACACTCGCCGCGGATCACTGTCTTAAAACCTTCCCAAAGGATGGACGCTGAGTCCACAGAGCCGACATTCAAGTCAAAGTAGTTGGTGATCGCGGTTTGGATCTCGTCACAGAAGACGGAATCGCGAAGGGCATTCAGGGGAAGCCGCCAGGTGAAGGCACGCTGTGGAAAGTGAGGAAGGCGAAGACAAAGCTGGACTGGCGCATGATCTGAAAAAGTGCGTGCCATATGATTAGCGGAGGTAAGCCAAGTGAGAACATCCGGGGAGGTAATCCATAGGTCAATACGGGACCAGCAGCCACGAGCACCGGTGACGCAAGTACCCTCACGGGCCTCGGGCCACATGTGACGCCAGGCGTCATATAACGAGTTGTCGGTGAGTATGGACTGAAGGAGAGCAGTGGAGCGAGGGTGGGAAGAGTGGGGGCCGGAGCGGTCCAAGACTGCAGAAAGTGTGATATTAAAATCCCCCCGCCAAAGAAGAGCCGCCGGACCCAGGGAAGAAATGAGGTGCCATATGTGGGTGAAGAGATCAGGGTCGTCCGAATTAGGGCCGTACACAGCCGCAATCGTCATGGGTTGGGATAATAGGGAGACATGCAAAATAACATACCGTCCATCAGGGTCAGTAAGTACCTGAGTGGTGTGCCAGGGAAGCCCCCTTCGTATCAAAATGGACACTCCCCTAGAGTAGGAGGAATAAAAAGAAGAGTGCGATTCACCCCAATAGCGCAACTGAAGTCTAGTGGAGGTCGCAGGCAACAGGTGAGTTTCTTGTAAAAGGCAAATGTCGACTTTATGCCGGAGTAGATGGGAGTGAATGAGCCTGGCTTTACGGTGGTCATTCCAAGTCCAACATATGGTGTCGGTCATATTATGTTAGAACAAGGAAAAAATGGGACGCAGGACTGTAGGGCCAGTCTGTGGCAGAAAGCCAGTGTGTGTGCTGGGGCAAGCATACCTGGAGAGAAAAGGGACGGGGCAGACTCTTGAAGCATGCAATGGAACCAGCAGGCACCTGCCAATATGAACGGCCTAACTATGTGGGGAGCCACACGTGAGCAAAGAAAAACAAGCATTGGCCTAGCCAATAGGTCTCGCCTTTGGGGCCTTATAAGTGTTTAGGTAGAGCTATTGACTTTGCCAATGTGTTTAAGCTGTGCTGTAGAGAAGTGTGGCTGCTGTGCAGCATGCTGAAAAGTTGTAATAAAAAAGTGCCAGAAGCATTTTTGTTACCTTATATATGACCAAGAAGGCCAAGAGTCTGTGAGAGAGAGTCTGTGAGAGAGAGTCTGTGAGAGTCTGTGAGAGTGTGAGAGAGTCTGAGAGAGTGTCTGTGAGAGTGTGAGAGTCTGTCAGAGAGTGTCTGTGAGAGTCTGTAAGAGAGTGTCTGTGAGAGTGTGAGTTTGTGAGAGTGTCTGTGAGAGAGTGTCTGTGAGAGAGTGTGAGAGTGTCTGTGAGAGAGTGTCTGTGAGAGAGTGTCTGTGTGAGAGTCTGTGTGAGAGTCTGTGAGAGCGTCTGTGAGAGTGTCTGTGAGAGTGTCTGTGAGAGAGTGTCTGTGAGAGAGTGTCTGTGAGAGTCTGTGAGAGAGTGTCTGTGAGAGTCTGTGAGAGAGTGTCTGTGAGAGTCTGTGAGAGAGTGTCTGTGAGAGTCTGTGAGAGAGTGTCTGTGAGAGTGTCTGTGAGAGAGTGTCTGTGAGAGAGTGTCTGTAAAAGAGTGTCTATTAGAGAGTGTCTGTGTGTCTGTGAGAGTGTCTGTGAGAGAGTCTCTGTGAGAGTGTCTGTGAGAGAGTGTCTGTGAGAGAGTGTCTGTGAGAGTCTGTGAGAGAGTGTCTGTGATAGAGTGTCTGTGAGTCTGTGAGAGAGTGTCTGTGAGTCTGTAAGAGAGTGTCTGTGAGCCTCTGTGAGAGAGTGTCTGTGAGAGTCTGTGAGAGTGTGAGAGTCTGTGAGAGAGTGTCTGTGAGAGAGGGTCTGTGAGTCCAGCTCTACCAGTAAAACAGAAGCGCGAGACGGTGTGCAGTCAGCTGAGTTTTCTCCATCTTATAGTCCACTATTGTTTTCGTATCCATCTGTTGAAAATGTCATAATTTGGTTTATAAGGCTGGCTAGTTTTTCAATATTGCATAGCCTAATATAAACGCTGAAAGGAAAAATAAACAGTTTCGACTAAGCGTCATTTGGCAAACACAGCATCATGTGTTTCTTAAAATAAAGCAGTCTAGCCGCTTTCAGTCACTAATTTACATTTAAACAATGTCCTTAAAAAGAACACATGATTATTGGAATGTTATGTATTTTACACAGCGCTTTGTATCTTGCCACTTTGTATCTGTCACTGTGAGCTTCACAAAACTGCAGATTGTGGGTCACTGTCATCCAATATACTCCTTTTATAGTCCTTGAAATTATTTTGCATTTTAACTGGTGATAAAACGCCGATGTTTGCTGCAAGATCTTATACCGCTCGCCAGAAACAGCGCCTTAAAAGCAGGCACTGAGTCACGGCGCTGTGAATCTTTCTGCCAACAGTTTTACTATGTGTCATTTTGTTTCTAGAGAGAGTTTGTCGCTGTTCTCCAACTACATATAATGTAGTCAGCTCCTGTCTGTATTCTGACGAGACACTCTATGAAAATTAGGAGTTCCTTAGCCATGAGGCAACTGACAGAAAACATGTCTTAATGTGCTGAGTCTCATTGTAAATTTCAAGTGCAAAGATCACCACAGTTTCTTTTAACAATCTGCCTGCAGATTAACACAACTAACAGAAGCAGAAGCAAGCACATTTAGTGGATAACGTGTGTCAATTATATAAACAACCCGTGCGTTCAACAGTGTTAACAAATAAGTTAAAAGCGTCGTGGTCTCACATGATCTATTTATTTTTCAGTTCTACCGCACCCACAAACCTTTTTTCTTTTTATTAGAAGTTGACATTGGAGGTGACAGAAAAAGCAGCTCGTAAGATTTTCAAATGAAATAGGCGCCACAGACTGAAAGTGAGTGAAGTCAATGCCTCTCCATAAAATTATAAGGGCAATAGCAGACGAAAGAAATAAGCAACAGCTCGGGAGGGGGGAAGAACAGAGGCAAGAAGCAACAGAGGGGAGGGGGAGGGTCGAGGGATAGATAAACAAGCACCAGAAAATGTCTACTGTCTGAGGCGGCATTGGCTTAGTCGGAAGTGAATTGCTCCTTGAAGAATTCACATCAGATGCTAACGAGGAGGGAGGGGAGAAGGGAGGGGGTTGAAGGGAGGGGGTAGTGAGAGCAGACAGCAAGGTGGTGGAGGAGCATGATTCACGCGCCGGAAGGCTTAATGAGCCATGACAGAAGCGCGTGCTGTGCGCGTAACCGCACACTGTATGCCACGGAAAAAGCTGTGGTCGCACTTTTAAAACCCCACAACTAAATGTCTCGCCAGACCAGCGCAAGCTCTGGATCAGGGCGAGACCTAAAAGGGGGGGGGTAAACGGTGCTTGTCCAGAGGATGCCAGCCTGAGGAAGGAAAAGGTGCCGTGTACAAACACAATACAGTGAGCATGTCTAATAGTGAGGTGATGCATACTGAGGAGATGCGCACGATGAGGACGTGTGAACAAAAACGTTTCAATAAAATGACAAGAAAACCTGGAAAACCCCCCTCCCCAGCCCAACCCTACCCTCCGCACAAAATGCAGCATGGAAACATGTTTCTGGCATTGTAACAGCAGAAGAAATACATTCAACCACAAGAACGCCACAAAAGGAGGACGCAGCAACCCTATACCCAACCACCCGCATCAACCCGCCAAACAGGTCGTGCCACCACCCACAACCACTCCAGGGGACCCCAACTGGGAAGGGGGAAGGCAATAACGGAGAATAAGGTCAAAAGAGGCACAATATACCACAAAAGCACCTCCAGAGGAAAACACAACAACCCCAAACCCAACCACCCACCGCCCACACCAACCCCCCAAACAGGTAGAGCAACCACCCGCACCCACCCCAGGGAACCCCAACCGGGAGAGGAAGAGTCAGCAACAGAGGTGGGAATCATCCCGTGGGGGCATGGCAGCGCCCAGCATACTCCCCTGCCTGATACTGCAGGGTGGCCAAGCCAAAACTATCAGCAGACATCAAAGGAAGTCAATACATTACATCCAAGGAATAGCCAATAAGCACAGTGAATAGATGCAGTGGTGAATCACGGGCAATTAAACAGACATGGGGCAACAAAAAGAGAGAGACCAACATTGTGTTCCACAGCCATGTACCGACAGGCGCGGGGCCAAGAGCAATTAAAAAAATACATTTCAGTCATTGTCACTCATGTTGGCTGCAACAGGGTCTTGAGAACTGGCTGGAGTGGTGTGATGAGAACGGTCCAACTGTTTGGCAAAAGCGAGGGCTCCCTTCGGATCTGGGAAAACCAGGGTTTTGGATCCCTGTCTGACCCGCAGCTTGGCTGGGTAGGCTAAGGAGTAGGACACTTCGTGTTTTTGCAAAATGCGTTTTGCGGGCAGGAATTCGCGGCGGGCAGCCTGCACTGCCAGGGTATAGTCGGGGTAGAAAGATAAAGTATTACCTTGATGTCGGATCTCGCCCCTCTCCCTGGCCGCTCGAAGGACCGCATCTCGGTCCCGGAAATTTAGGAGTTTTGCAATGATCGGACGAGCAGGCAGTCCCGGGGCAGGCCGAGGTCCGAGGGAGCGGTGAGCTCTCTCCACGATGAAAACCTGGGAGAGCGCGTCGCCAAACAGTTCTCGTAACAACTGCTCCACATAATCCTCCATCTTAGATATGTTGGTAGACTCCGGCACTCCAGTGATGCGGAGGTTACTCCATTGGGAGCGAGCCTCCAAATCTTCGTTCTTAGAGCGAATGAGGTCGAGGATTTTATCCATTTGGAGTAATTTTTGGCGGTCTTGGGTGGCGGAGTCCTCCACGTCAGACACCCTTGACTCAACGTGAAGTAGACGGTTGTCATGTGTGTCCACCCTGGACTTGGCCACGTCCAGGCGGGAAGTCAGCTGCTCAAGCTGGGTGGCGATCCCGGACACCGCCGACTTTACTTCCAACATAATGGCTTTAAGGTCATCTTCCCGTGCGGCTGCCATTTCCGCGGAGGCAGGCTGGTCGCCCCCGTCAGCAGTGGCGCCCTCCTGGCGCGTCTGCCTCCGCTGTTCGAAGGTGAATCGAGGCTGTTTAGGGTCAGCCTTACCATGGTGGTCTCCAAGAGCAGGAAGTATCGAGAGGGCCGTAGCATCCAGAACAATAAAATAGTGATCAGGGAGTCGCCACCCCTGGAG
The DNA here is from genome assembly GCA_963921515.1 of Calotriton arnoldi. Classification (NCBI taxonomy): domain Eukaryota; kingdom Metazoa; phylum Chordata; class Amphibia; order Caudata; family Salamandridae; genus Calotriton; species Calotriton arnoldi. The sequence goes on along the minus strand of CAWUFW010008807.1, from coordinate 725,978 downwards.
ACAGGACAGGGAAAGAGGAGATCGGCGGCCGAGCCACCTGTTCCGCCCTGAAGGTCCAGGAGTAGAGTGCAGCCGGAAGGGGCAGAGGCAGCGGTGGTACAGGGGGGGCGGACGACACCCCCCTAGCAAGACTAATGTGCAACTGACGCGAGGCCCGGGACGCGGGTGCGACGGTGGAGGCCATGGGTCCAGGCCTCACGGTCAGCGCGCAGGCCCCCAGCCGCGCGGCCGTCACTCACCCAGGTAGGCGCAGATCACACAAGCGGCCCTGCACCGGCATCAGTGTTGGCGCGTAGTTCAGGCCGCAATTTCAGCAGTTCTATGTTGCAGTGAAACTTGTGCACCGCGGTAGGCCCAGGTCCGTAGCAAGATGAAGGGCCGCAGCAGCGAGGAGCTCCGAATGGGCAGGGAGGGCCTAGACAGATAATTGAGGAGGCGGTAGCAGGGTGAATCAAGCCTGTGGCGCGTGGAGGCACCGCGGCAAAGGAAGTAGGCCGCAGCAGCACAGCAGGAAAGGGTCCAGCACCAGCAGAAGGATCGGGGAGCCCAGCCGGGGATGCAGGCAATCACCAGGTCGCCCCCAAGTCGCGCTGGAGCAGAAGGTGAGCGGAAAGCCGCGATCGGCCAGATGGCGCGATCCCGGCTGCAGGCCCCCACAGCAAGCCCCTGCGAGCCGCTGATATTCTCACAGGCGGGCGGAAAGGCAACAGGGCAGCCAGAGGCACAGCGGCAGCGTGTGGGCACAGCCGGGAGTAGCGAGGGGGAAGCAGCCCGCAGCGGGTGAACGCGGGGAGCGCGTCGCCCGCCTCGCCTGGCCCCCGAGCGCGAGGATTGAAAACACACGGGGCGCCCTCTCAGGGTCAGACCGGGCCGGGCGGTACGACGAGCGCGATCCCGAGCCCGCCGCTGACCGCTCCCAAGCAACAGGACTCACCAGCTGTAATATCAATGTTGTGGCTGCAGGGCAGGGATTTAGATATCCGGTCTCCGCGCGGCGTAAAGCAGGCAGCGCAGTCCAGGCCCTGACGACTGAGCAGTATCCAGGGCCCGGTCCTCCGGAGGCGCCGAAACTGAGCACAGCCGGGTCGGAGGGCCGCGATGAACGGCTCAGAAGATGCCCCAAGTGAAGGTGAGCCGCAGTGGTAGGCTTACAGGCAGCGATGTGCGTTAAGTCTGCCGGATGATGAAGGATTAAAGGCTTGGCCGGCAGAGCCCACTCAAGGTGCGGCCATCTTGCAGCCGGCTAAGCCACGCCCCCTCTTTCTTTCTGCACTATGCCCTTTGTTGGGGTCTGTACCACTCGTAGTCAACTCTACTGATCGTGACCTCTTCAGTACCTACAGTTGACTCTCTCGAACCCCCCTCAGGCTGAATGAGTGCTGTCCCAGTAGCTTGCTGACCTCCAACAGCTTGGCTAACCTGATCCCTCTGTCTCACTGTTACCACGGTACATCAGGAACAGGCGCTGTTGTATCATTCAGGGGACTTGGGACTCTGCGAGTGTGTGCTGCGTGCACCCAGTTAGGGAGGCCCCTGCACTTGACAGCGGTGTTGGTGACTAGGATCACCTGGAAAGGCCCCGTTCAGCAAGGTTCCAAGCACCTTCTTTGCACATGCTTCTTCACCATTACCCAGTCCCCGGACCGAGGTCATGGCACTGCTCCTGTTGGACCAAGAGAGCAGCTTCTCCAACCTGGTGAGAGACAGAATATACCACATCAGCGAGGCCCTTGCAATAGTCCAATATAAGGTCATCTGTAATATTAACTAATGTATTCGCGGGAACAGCTGGCAGCCTCATCACACGTCCCATGATCACTTTGTAGGGCAACAATCCTGTCCTCCTATCTGGAGTACTTCTCAAACTCATCAACACAAGAGGCAGTACATCTGGCCACTTCAGAGATGTAGAAGCACACACTTTCGCCAATCTAAATTTCAATGTGCCATTAATCTGTTCCACCAACTCAAAAGCCTCTGGTCAGTAACTGCAATGAAGCTTCTGCTCAACCTGTAGTGCTGCACACAACATTTTTAGGACCTCATTGTTAAAATGAGTTCCTCTGTCTGATTCAAGTAAATCCGGAAATCCGAATCTCATAATCAGCTCCCGTAACAACAATTTTGCCACAGTGAGACTATCATTTCTACAAGTAGGATAAGCTTCAACCCATTCTAAGAAAATGCACACAATGACCAAAACACATCTTACACTGTTGCAAAGGGGCATCTCTATGAAGTCCATTTGCATCCGGCTGAAAGGACTTGCAGATTTACTAATGTGACTCATGACAACCTGTGTTCTTCTTCCTGGGTTTTCCTTCTGGCATATTACACAGCGATGACATAGTGTTTCTGCAGTTGCTCTAAATCTGGGATTGTATCACACGTGATGGAAAATGCGCATCATTGCACCTCTCCCAATATGTGCAGGACCATGGTAGTGCCTTGCCATTGGTGACAATAAGCTGTCAGACAATACAGGTCTGCCACCAACGTAAATCCACACATCATCATCTCTCCTGGTACAGCCTGCTTGCACCCAACCCTGCTGTTCTGCTTCTGTCACCTCATCCTGTAGCTTCCTTACCTCCTCCCAGGTATCTGAGGCTGACAACATTAGGGTACGATCTGTGACATCGGATGTGTTTGTCAAGATCTCTTCATTAAATTGTCGTGTGGTTCCTAATAATACATGGGATCTGCCCGTTTAGACAACATAAACTAAGGGATTGGTGTCCAGACTGATTCCAGACACCCCCAAAGGATATGTTAGCCTTCAGACCAGCTAGCTCACACTGCCACCATAATCCCCTAACTTTACCAAGGAGCGAATAGTCTCTAGCAACTATCAAACATGACAACCCTAGATCCTTCAGGGATCGTGGAAACAGTGTACTACTTTTCGCTCAGTCACTCATGCTCACCTGATCTCAGAGAAATACACACGAATAAACGATGGGGACTTTTTCAATAAGCATTTATTGAACCAGCGTCATCCTAGTATAAAATACGTGTGCTGCGACAACCATTAGACAGAAACAGATATATACTATTGTCAGCACCGAATTCTACCATGGTGCTAAAACAGTGAATATATGCAGGCATATAGATACATGGCAATAATCACGTGTACTCCTAAAATGCTTACCCTCTCGTAGTGTACCTAGCATGCATGTAAGGTGTAAAGCCAAGAATCCCTTGGGAGAGAGCCAACCCCATTAACTGATGGGAGAGAATGAAGGACCCCGTCTTGGTCTCGAGTTGGACACCCCGCAAGGGATGTCAGACCTCTGCATGCTGGAGCTTCTGCAGACCGGGACCTCAGCGTCTAGTGTCAGCGTGAAAGCTTCTCCTCTGGTTGCCCAGTAAAGATGTGGTTTTTTTATACCCAAAATGTACCCTCAGGGATTCTACCTAGATGTGAAATGGTACTGTGGGTCTGTCGTTCAAGGATGACGATAGCGGTGACTTTTGTACAGAGTTATTATACAGAAGATGGTAATCCTGCTGTGCATGTCCTAGGCAGGGGATTAAGATATGATACTAAGAATCCTCATGCATAATAAATGAGGCTAGTTTTCTAAGAAAACCACACGACATTTATTCGGCACATAACTAGGTAAAAGGTCAGCGCCAGAACCGTTATGTAGAGTAAGGTAGGACGAATGTAGGTAAAAGGTCGTGCAGCTACCTAGGCCTATATTGGGGTACCTTGGGGCTCATAACATAATGTGTGCACATTCAAAGCACAGTTTCTCGCCATCTCATCTGCATAACGGTTGCCAACTGTGACATAGTCGGTACCTTGACGATGAGCAACACATTTCACAACTGCAATTTGGGCAGGCAACTGTAGGGACTGCAAAAGGTTCCTCACGCATTCTCCATTTCTAATGGGCGAACCAGAGGATGTCATGAACCCACGTTGTAACCACAATTGCCCGAAGTCATGTACAACACCAAAGCCATACTGATAATCAGTGCTAATTGTAACTCGAAGCTGAAATGGTACATGCTTGTGTCAGAGCTATGAGCTCTTCAACTTGCACAGAAAACACTACTTGCAACCATGACACTTCCACAACACCTCCAATGGTACACAAAGCATACATAGCTTTCAAATTTCCTTCATTGTTTCCCAAACAAGAACCATCAACAAACAACACATGATCAGATTCAGGCAGAAGTTCATCAGAGACATCAGGACACGGTTTCGTACACAACTCAGTCACATCCGAGCAATCATGTTCGGCTTCATCCACCACGCTTTCATTTCCAGGCAAGGGCCTCAATGTAGCTGGGTTCAACATTGTACATCTCTTTAGAGTCACATTCTCTGCACCCAACAAAATCTGCTTGTACTTTGTCAGACGACTATTGGTCAGATACTGTGTTCGCGTACGAGTTTACAGTATCTCTACTGAATGGGGCACGAATACTGTTAGTGGATGACCCATGACAATACTTTCACACTGTTCAAGACTCACACACGTAGAAGCATCCAGGCAAAGCATCCAGGCAAAGCAGCAGCAACAGGATCAAGGGTCACTGAGAAATAGGCGATAGGCCTGCGATTGCTTCCATGCATTTGTGTCAACACTGAGAGAGTGCAGCCTTCCTTCTCACTGCAAAATAACACAGAGCATTTATTGTAATCGGACATTCCCAGAACTGATGCCCTGCAAACGCATTCTCGCAGATCTGTGAAAGCAGTCAGGCAACTGTCATCCCAGGTTACCGGATCTGATACGTCTTTGTGTGTCAACCTCTGAAGAGGCTTTGCTGTCAAGGAAAAATTTGGAATGCACTGTTTGCAATAGCCCACCATTCCTAAGAGCATGCAGACTTCCTTTTGGGTAACTGGAGGATCATGTTAAGAATTACTGAGATTCTTTCCTGCGACACATTCATCGCTCCTTTTTCAATGCGATGTCCTAAGTACAGGACTTCAGTTTTGCAAAATTGTATCTTAGTTGGGGATACTTTATGTCCATTTTCCGCAAGGTGATTTAGCAAGGCTATAGTGTCAACTCTGCAAGTTTCTCTCATAGTTCACTCCACCAATAGGTCAATATATTGAACCAACACTGAGTGATTCAGCATTTTCTGAGATTCAAGATTCTTTTTGAGTATCTGATTAAAAGTTGAAGGAATTTCTGTATACCCCTGTGGGACTCAGTACCATGTCAAAACATGACTGCCGAAAAGGAAAGCGAATAGAAATTGGCTATCTTCATGCAATGGAATCGAAAAGAAGGCCTCGCGCAAGTCAATGATTGAAAAACATTCTGCCTCACATGGAATCTGAAATAAAATCCCAGCTGGATTCAGTACCAAGGGACAACATGGAACAACAATTGCATTCACTTTGCCCAAATCCTGCACAATGCGATACTTACCATTCGGCTTGTGCAAGACCATAATGGGAGAGTTACACAGACTTCCCATTATCTCCTTCAGAATCCCTTGCTCGATCATTGAGTCAATCACAGGATTAATTCCAAAAATGGTTTCTGGAGACAAATTGTATAGTGGGATTCTTGGGAACTCTGCATTTGGTTTGATTGTGATTCGGACTGGGTCGACACCTTCGATTAGTTGGATATCCTTACCTGTCCCAGACTTCAGGTAGAACAGTGTCTCTCAATTCTTAGGGCAAATCCTCGGATGTGAAGAGAAGTTACATCCCCACATCTGATTTCTGTTGGGCAAGTTTCAAAACAACATCCTCATCACTTGTATGGAATTTGATTCCTCTGAGTGTACAATAAATTAAACAGTTCAGTTTACAAAGTAAATCATATCCAAGCAGGTTCAATGGACTTGTGTCACACACCACAAATCGGTGATGATCCTCAAAGGATCCTATTTTAACAGTCACTGGTTCTGAAATTAGGGTAGACAACCTTCTGTTAGTAACTCCGATAACCCGAGAGAGGTAGGTTGGGAGTTCCGATAACCCAAGAGGAGTAGGTCGGTAACCTCTGCTGTTCTTACAGTAGAGCGGGTAGCACCAGTATTGACAAGGGAACTTCTCCATCCACACAGAGACAACTCTGGCCTACCTCTAGGGCTGCACCAAGCACGCAGTCCTGAAATTTGTACTTGTAAAGCGCACTGCTACCCCAGCTGGGGTTTCCTGGTGCTGTACGCATACCGCTGTGGAACCCTTCCTGGCTTTTCCCTGTGAAATGTCCACTCCTGGGCACCCCCAAGGTGAAGCCAGGCATCCCAGCGCTGGTGGGGCCGTTGTGGAGATTAAGCAAGCTATTGCCCAGAGTTGCAGAGTGGGACCCATGATTAGAATAGGCACCGAGGCGAGAATTATCAGGTCAGAGGAAATTGAGCCCAAGACCCGCCGAGGCGGGAATTGAACCCTGGTCCCGGGCCAGATCTCTGCATCAGGGTCTGCCGCTCTAACCATTGAGCCACACTTCTCCCCCCTCAGGCACCGTCATGCTAACAGGTCTTGGTCACTGTCATCCAATTCAATCAAATATTGCTGTTCTACATTCTGATTTTGGTAGGATTATGAGTCACATTGTATCTTTAAACCTGAACATTCTGTTGTGGCATAGGAGCTTGTGGCATTTGCATTTGTTGTAATACATTAGAATTCTGCATTATCTGTCCTTGCATCTGCTGAGTCTGTCCCATCTTAATCCCTTGAGACTGTGCGTAATCCACATCCTGCATCTGATTTCCCATATTATTCAAAACAGACTTACACTCCCGTCTCCAATGTCCAAGTTTTTCGCATGCGAGACATGGATTTGTCTTTTTCAAAAGGGACACCTCAATACCTGTTCTAGGATCCACAGGATTACCACGACCTCTACCTTGTGACGGGGCATGCTGCTTTTGAAAACCATTAACACCCTGCATCATCGAAACCTGATTATAACCTCTCTGTGCCTGTCCTGTGTTCTCAAAACCCATCTATTTCTGTCCTTTCTGCATCGCCTTTATCTGTGTAATCATTAATTTCTCCTTGAGTTTCTTGTGCCCCAGGTCAATATCGTCACAACAATATTTTGCAAAACGCAATATTTCATCCACTGATTTACTCTACCAACAAAGTATCTGCTGGCGAATCGTTTCAGAAATCTCAGGTCTCAAACCCATGACAAACTTATAAACAAATTGTTCCACATCTCTCTCCGCAATAGTGTCTGATCTGCTGTACTGCTTGAAAATATGTACTAACCTCCCATAAAAAGCATGTGCTTCAGCTCTTGGGTCATCCTGTCAATATGCGTGCAATCAATTTCTTTAAGGGAAAGCTTAGTCTTCAGGTGAGTTATCACCTGATGATATTTCCTCATTACCTCTGCTGTTGCACCTGTTCTGGAATCCCTTGGTGGTTCTCCCTCTGGCCAATCCACAGCAATCTTACATTCGGCCCACAAATCTGCATCTCACAAGGTAGCTAAACTTTCTACACTCATTCACTGCAATTCAACCTTGACCAGCGGGATTTCACCCATAATCGATATAGTTAGCCCCTGTGCCCCTGAGATCAACCATACCAATCGTTTACCACTAACACATGAGGAGAACCCTTACCACGGTGTTGTCGACGACGCATCATGATCACTACCACATACCAGCAGACGACTCGTAGCTAATTATCTTGAGATCTTAGGCTACGATGAACCCGTTTACAACTTCAACTTTGCGCAAAAGCGCCACAATCATACATGGACTTTGACCATTTCACTCCGCTCAACAACACACAGCCATTTTTTAAAAATGAAGTCTTTAGCAAAGCAATAGCAAGCGCATCCCTATTGATACTCACACTTCTTTGCTGCTGGTCGTTGACTTTTATCCCTAGAGATACCTCATCAGCACTCCATCAAGCATTCTCTTTGCCGAACCAAAAATTGTGGATTTTTTGGACTTGGGCTAAAGTCTATTTTAGGTACCCAAAAATCTCACATCACTAGGCAGAACCATAGCTCTGCTACCAGATTTGTTGCAGTGTAAAGCATTTGCAACATTTTCATTCATACGCTTACTCTCATTTACTCCTCCAACCATACTGGGCCCTTTGGGATTAGAAAAACTGCAACGATTTCATTTACCACAGAGGCAATGATCCTCTGACTAATCTTTCTCTGCTGATAGGAGGGGTGGAAATTAGTGTGACCAAAATCAATGTTAGCTGTCAAATGAAGATCATTAATTGACAGCCAACTCACAAGTTAGAAATTCAATTTAAGAGCACTACTCTTAAGACCATACTGTAGAAATAAAGAATAGCGACTAGGAGCTCCAACCTCCTGAAGAAGTTAAGTTGAGTTACAATTATACAAACCAAAAGCTCTGCAATAGCACCACAGAATAAAAGAAGTAAAACCTGTGAGACGGGAACATTCTTGGCAGGAGTGGTGGCAAAACAAAACATCGCCCGAGCATGGGGTGTCAGTGAAGCCCCAACAGTGGAGTCCTGGAAAAATGATTTGGACTGGTGCCAACGGGCTGAGCAGGCAGTATATCAGAGCAGAGGATGCCCACGCAAATGGAAAAAGATATGGGGGGCCTGGGTGAACTATAGGAACGGATAGTTAACAACAGAACAGGGGACTCCAGACACTTCAGGGAACAAATGGATTGGTTGTACCCTATGTCATGTTGGTGGGGAATGCGGGCCACTGGGAGGTTCAAACTATAGATACTGCTATGTAATTGTGTATGCCAAACCACATACTATGTATACTGCAATGTTTTCACTGAAGCATGTGTTTAATGGTTAATAAAAAGAATTAAAAAAAAAAAAAGTATAACCTGATGTTATGATAGAACTCGCTGATTCTCTCTACAACGCATTTAAAACATCAGTACAGTATCACGGTTTAAATGGAGGACTCAATAATAGAGTTGGGCAAGATTTAGATTAATTTGGTTATTGTATTAAAGAATCAAAATTCATTAAAATAAGCAATTTCTTAAGAACTTTGGTCAAGAATATCACAGCTTGCATTAAAGCACCAACCATTAAGGGAAATCTTTATCGAGTGGTTATTAAAATCCATTTGCCGAGTTACAGAGTCCCATTAACCTTAAAGGCAGAAGGATGGTTCAAATTTCTAACAGGTCAAGTCTGACAGAAAAAGGGAAAAATTCAGACTTAAAGTCCATTAGGGGCAAGGCCATTAGCTTGGAGCTAGAAATATAATAAGAATGAAAAAAGAAATGGTTTGGCAAAGAAGGTCTCAGTCCGTTAGCTACCGATTGTAGCATCGACATATAGTCAAAAATAAAAGATCGATCAGCATAGCATTCGGGTCTCAAGTAGGAAAAATCAGAATGGCGGCTGTTGCCCCTCCTTTGGGTTTTTTTGTTTTTAGAGTCTTTAGCAATGTTGAATGGCGTGACATCACACCACTATCGAAAGGTTATCACAAGTCCATGTTCACATAGTGTCACAAGGACACTTGAAACATCAAGATTGTTTCCCATGCTAGTCATGAGAAATGAAAAATTGTGAGTACACACGCTTAGTATCAAATAAAAAGATACAAATTAGTCTGTCTATAGGAATAGCTGAAATTCTATTCGTACAGGAATATTTCACGTTGCACATTAAAAAAAGATTCAGGAATGTCAGGGTGTAGATATGTACGGGACAAATAAGTAACATTTCACTTGTAAAGACGGATCCATTGTATTAAATCAGGGGAAAGGTCAGCACTAGAGAAAAAAGTCTTTCAAGAAGGCCTTTAAGTGAGCATCGCACGTAAATGAAATGAGCTCTAACTTTATTTAAAATATAAAGAATATATACATTTTTGCAAATTATTATTTCCTAAAAATAGCTAACGTTAGAAATATGCTACTATCTCAATTTTCGACGATATTCATATAAATGCACATTTTTCTAATTTCATCCTACAGCATTTGTTTTTAATATCTCATAAACTATAGAGTCTCAAATATCATATTACAAAATATCAAGCTTGTACTTCACTGCTACACATTTTTACAATGACTTTTCTAACTGGTGCATTTTCAGCAAAGAGCATAAAAACACTAGGCCACTTCACTTAGCATCACAGTTTTCTGCAATATACGTTAATACACAAAATCTGCATTAAAAATTCATTATCGCAACTCGTTTATAAGTATTCGTGCTGTCTTCAAAATGTGTTTTTGATGAAAAGAGGGAAGTACACAGGTAAACGTTGAAGACTTCTTTATTCACCTTCACCACCACAAGTTCTAGTCAGCTGGAGTCAGCTATGGAATGTTCACAAACAAAGGTAAGCATAAACCAAGAGAAGCGAAATGGAGGGGGGGGACGGAATGCACCAACTACCAGATTATAACACACCTCTTATGCAAGGTGAAGAAAAGGAAGAGTACGGAAAGAAGGGAGGAGGCGAAGAGAAGGAAAGGAAGGATGGGTGCAAAATAACAGAACAATAGAGGGACCCATAGCATGGGAACCCAGGACATTATAAGGCAAGAAGGAAACCCTGGGGGTAAACTGAAACAACAGTACTACATAAGCAAGAGAAAAAGGTAACAAAGTTTAAAAACTCATGTCAAGCTGTAGTCTTTGACCCACACAGGATAAGTCTTGGTTCTCTGGGAAACCCTGGGGACATGAGGTACAATATTTCCTTTAGCTCCTCATTGATCCAGATTAGCCCCGGATCCTTTTCTCACCCTGTGGGGAATAATTCTGTCCATACCCCAGGTTTGGCCATTCTCAAGGTGGATCACATTCTTGCCCACTTTGGTAACTTTGATAGGTTCCGAAAATCTGGAGGCTTCCCTCCTGCGTGATTTAGGAAGGTCAACTGGAACTAAATCTCCTTTCTGAAACACCCAGGATTTGACATGCCTTGTTTGATCGTATCTGTTCTTATATTTGATCTGGTGTTCATTCACTCTCCTGGAAATTTCGTTACGGTCCACCACACACGGACTTTTACTTTTCAAACTTGGAGGGGATAGTCTGGCTTTTGGTGCTCTGCCTTTTAAAGACATGAATGGAGAGATTCCCGTGATGCTGTTTGGAGTAGAGCGATATGCCCAGATGGTTTGTTGTAAGGCGGATAAGACAGAAGTGCCAAGTGACTCCGCTCTTTGTAAACACTCCTTAAACATCCGGTTCATCCGCTCTACCAGCCCATTAGCACGAGGGCAATACAATGCCAGTTTTATGGTGAACAATGCCTAAATCACCCAAGAATCCTTTCATGTTTTCAGACGTGAATTGCACACCATTGTCCGTGACTAAAACATCAGGGATACCTTCCTCAAAAAATGCCCCCTTCAAGAACACCATAATAGCTTCTGTGTCAATTTGGTGCACACACTTGAAAACTACCCATCGAGAGTGATAGTCCACTAACACCAAAATAAAGCGTTCTTTGAGCATTTTGAGGTTAAGTGGACCAATAATGTCCAGTACCAATTTGGACCATGGGCTATTGGGAACCTCTACAGGGGAAAGCGGAGGTTTATGTGTCTGGGGAATTTTGTCACTCTTACCACACTCAAAACAGTCTCTCACCATGTTCTCTGTCATGGAATCCATGCCTGGCCACCAATAATCCAGGCGTATATAGTTCTTGGTGAGGCTGCGTCCTAAATGACCTACATGGGCCAATTCCAGAATTTTCTCTCTTAACTTTGCAGGAGGGATGATTTTCTCTCCTCTACAAACCGTCCCGTCCTGTATGTTTAACTCTAGCAAAAGAAACAATTGATGAATGGAATGCTGGACAATGCAAACATTCACCCCCAGTCATAAGGTTCTGGGTTTAATCCATCATTCTTTTGCTCACCACACCACCCCAGTTTGGACCCAGCCAAATGCAAATCAGTCTTGGCCCTGCTCCTTATGGGAACAGTCCAGCCCGAACTGCCAAGCCAGGTCCTCCCTGGACCGGAAACAAGCATCCTGGGACCGGTTTCAGGGCATCACCCTTCATCAGCCAGGCTAGCTTGAATCCAGTGGTGCAGTGAGCACGGGTCCCACGTCTGGGCATACCCTTCCCACTTAGGGCGACATATGCAAAAGAAACAATTGATGGACGGAATGCTGGACAATGCAAACATTCACCCCCAGTCACAAGGATCTGGGTTTAATCCATCATTCTTTTGCTCACCACACCACCCCAGTTTGGACCTAGCCATATGCAAATCAGTCTTGACCCTTTTCCTTATGGGAACAGTCCAGCCTGAACTGCCAAGCCAAGTCCTCCCTGGACCGAGAACAAGCATCCTGGGACCGGTTTCAGGGCATCACCCTTCATCAGCCAGGCTAGCTTGAATCCAGTGGTGTAGTGAGCACGGGACCCACGTCTGGGCATACCCTTCCCACTTACTGCGACATATGCAAAAAAACCAATTGATGAACGGAATGCTGGACAATGCAAACATTCACCCCCAGTCACAAGGATCTTGGTTTAATCCATCATTCTTTTGCTCACCACACCACCCCAGTTTGGACCCAGCCATATGCAAATCAGTCTTGACCCTGTGAAGGAAGTGACCCGATTCGGGTCACCCGGGTCACTTGCGACCACCTCTCAGCCTTCCATGCAAATGAAGAGTCGGTCAGACAGTAGAGACTACAAACCAAGTATATTTTTTCAGATACGCTTGAGCGGAGACCAGTCTGCCCAGTCTCTTAAGATTGCTGCAGAGGGACTGACATCAGCAAACATGGAGATACATTATGTACAATTCAGAACGAATGAAGGCACGCCCAGACTGGAAATTTCCAGACTGAGGCAGCTACACAAAGAAGTACAGAAGGATAAGTTTTGATTCTGAGACCGGGCACACACTATCTCTTAGTCAAGGTCGTTCTGCCCGTGCCTACAGCTGGACTAGTGAGAGAAGAATTTAGTTTCGATCATGGCTCAAAATGGCGGCCAAACATAAAATGGTGCAGCGAATGCTAACTTTACATAGAACAATACATGAGCAATACAGTGAAAACATTTTCATTCTAACAGACCCTCCTTTTAGCAGAAGCTAACTATTTTATGTTATTAGCAAAAAACGTAAGACATTTTGCAAGGGATAAGAGACATCACTACAAGGAGTTGTTCATATAGTCAGTACTCAAAGATACCCTCGTCAATCTGCATCATATCATCAATATCTTTTTGTAACATAATCGCAGTATTAGTGTCATGAACTGATATTTTCTGTTTGGGGGTGAGAGCATTGACACAGTAGGTGCAACAGGCTGGAAGACAATGTATAATCAAAATAAAGGGGACACTGTTCCGGAAGAGGGGTGCAACGTGTCACCCACTCACTAAGAAAAGAGAGGAAAGAGGGGAAAGGGGATTTCCTAGGTCTAGAACCCACCAGTGAGAGGGAAGATCAGGTCTTGCCTCTTGATGCCCTCACACAACCCGAAGGATGTCATGTTTCATCATCGGGCGTTTGCTCCTCGTCGGGCTGGCGCTGCAATGCTCTACGGGTCCCCCGAAGGGTCACTTTAGCGGAGATCTTCTGAGAACTGCCGTTTGATGTGTGCGGGTGTGTGGGGTGAGTCCTATGTGGAGGGTGATGAAGTGTGTGCAAAGTATTAAAACTGACTAAGGATAACCAAGGGATGTGTTTAATGTGACGGTACCCTTGTCAGAATAAAAAACCCGTAGGTTTATGTGTTACCCCAAAAGGCGCAATGTGCCCAGGTAACTAGAAGGTCGACATGTTTCGCGCCTAAGTGGTCACATGGATCCTTGGCGCATCTTCAGGACCGTAAAGCAAAGTGAGGTGAAATGCACGTGAGAAGTGAATAAAGCGGGTGAACACCCTCTTAGGTTTCAGGGCGGGCCAAAGGACTGTGAACCCTACAGTAAGGCTACAACTAAATAGTTGATACCGCTCCTGAACACGACCTAGGAAAGAAGAACAAACAACATAGAGGACATGCGTCAGACATGTATGTGAGGCGTCAGGGTGTGCCTCAGTTGTGTACAACAAAGCTGCGCACATCGCATAATAAAGCACGAGACAGATAGGGTTAATTATACCATGGGGCGAGGCCCCGGTGCGGTGTCTCTCCAGGTGTGTAGGCAGGCCTGCTCCACGCAGCGTAAGGACGCTGGCAGTTACGTGTGCGGCCCCGTCGGCACCCTAGGAGCCACCTACGCCGGGCGTGGCATCATGTAATCAGGAGCCCAAGTTGTATAGCATGTACCGTAATTGGCAAATCAGGTGTCATGAGAGCCTACACCTCAGAGGCGCGTAGTAAAACAGTGGCGTTCAAAATGTGAAGAACTCTCAGCGCAGCACTGGTATGCCTAGTCAGGAGTACGTTGCATATGTAGTAATTCGCAGGGAGAGGTTTTGCTAGACCGCCGTAGGAGGCTGGGCGGCATGATAGAGAACCCTTACCTAATGAACGAAAGGAGAATTGCTCCAAAGGCTAATAGCGTAGGGTGCCCGCACCTTACCGGGCTAAAAGAGAGGAGACATAGTATAACATATTCGTAAGAAAAACAACAGACATGCCTCACAGCCATGGTACAGCAACTTACTGTTCAGGATCCATGGTCCCAGTCTCAAGTTTCTACTTACAGTTAAGCTCGGGTGCTGGCTCTTTAGCACCTACCCCGTCCATACGCCTGCCCGATGTAGAGTGGCCATGGCGAGGACCGACCTGTTATAGTGAGGTTAATTGATGCTAGGGCGGTCCCCTCTTCCGGGATGCAATGTCATGTTGCGGCGTTGTACGCATGTGCATGTGGTAGAGGAAGACAATGCGCCTGCGTGGGGGAGAGGACTGTTCCCCGTGACCTACGCGTAAGCTTGCAAGTGGCTCCTGGTCGTCACGGTGCTCTGGGACGCCTATAGCAAGATGAGCGTCAGTGTACGGAAGATCGGGCCAACGCCATGGTGCGGCGTGTATTAATCCGGCCACTTCGGTGCGTCACCAGCCGTCGTGGTGACGGGACGCCCATGATGGAAGACGTGCAAGTCAGAGTTAAAATAATAAAGGTGGAACCTCCTGGCAATTACAAAGTGTCGAAGGATTAACTCAATGTGAGGTGCCAAGTGGAGGAATGCAGGGATCTCGGGGCATGGCTGCCCTCAAGAGGATCTGAATGCATGAGGTACACAATCCTAATGGTCTAGGTGCCGGACCGGGCTATGTGTCGGGGCATAACAGACATTACACGGGACACACAAAGGGGTGTAGAAGAAGGGTAGAAAGAGTGCCCCCTGTAGTAGCGAGTTGCTCCCACCAGTAATGTAAGTGGCAGGCAGCGGCGGTACCTAACTGCCTGAGGTTTGGGAAGCACTGGTGCCACAACAGTCAGGGGGCAGGTCATAAGGGCTGCTAGCCCAGGCTATTGTGGGAAAAGAGGTCAAAGTTCAGCCCAGGGAATCTCATTGTTCAGGCCCCGTTCATGGGTATGAAGACGGTGGACCCAACGTTGTTTGCAGCGTAGGAGAGAGGTGCTACTCCACATCTGGTTGGCCTCTAGTATTGTCCACTGTATCTCCTCACAGGTGTGTCCCTTCTCGAGAAAGTGGTTAGTCATTCTCGTAGCCGTCCGGCCGCATCTGATAGTGCTCTTATGTTCATTAATCCTCACTCTCACGGGTCGGGTGGTCATCCCCACGTACCTCAGTGAGCATGGGCAGGTGATCAGGTATACACAGTTTTTCGTGTTGCAGTTCGTGTGTGTACGCTGTTCCCATGAGAAGTCATTCAATTGCAGTGTTTTTGTGTGTCGAGTTGAGGAGCAGGCACTACATGTGCCACAAAGATAGTGGCCCGACACAGGTGGTAGGTTCCATAAGGTGGTGTCCTGGGGTTTCCATTTTGGCCGTGGTCGAGTGTTGACCAGTTGGTCACGCAGATTTGTGGTGCGTTTGAACGCAAAACGGGGTAGATCAATATCGAGGGAGCCGGTGTTAAGGATCCTCCAGTTGTGTCTGATAATGTTTTTTATCTTGTTGGATAACGGGGTGAAGGTCGTGACACATGTGATCACGTCGCAGGTTTTGGTCTCCCTGGCTTCCAGGAGTGCCTGCCGGTTATTATTCCTGGCGCGTTTCCTTGCCCTCCGGATGACCTCCCTCGGATACTCCCTTTCGTGTAGGTTGTTGGCAAGCGAACTGGCTTTGACGTCATATTCCTGGATGCTGCTGCAGTTCCGTCGTATCCTCAGGAACTGGCCGTAAGGTAGGTTGTCCCTAAGGGCTTTTGGATGGTGACTCTTGAAACTGAGAAGGCAGTTACAGTCGGTCACCTTCCTATAGGTTTTGGTGTGAAGGTGTCCATCCTCCAGGGTGATGAGAAGGTCCAAGAAGGGGATAGCCTTGTCACTGGACGTCCTGGTGAAACGTAGGTGGGGGTTCAAATTGTTGATCCACTCGTGGAACTTGACAGAAATCTCCTCAGTTCCGCTCCAGAGGATGAGGACATTGTCAATGTACCTCTTCCAGGTAATGAGGTTGTCCTTGAACAGGTTGGTATCCGTCAAGATGTTGATAGCCTCAAAGTGTGACATGTACAGCCCCGCCAGACTAGGCGCAAAGGTACTACCCAGACTGGTGCCCTGCACTTGATCGTAGGTAGTGGTCCTGTACATAAAAAAGTTGTTTTTGAGTGCGATCGTGATGATTTCAACAATGAAGTCAGCCGGCGTGTTGGTGGGGAGGTCTGCTTCACGTAGTAGATCCCCAACTACCTCGATGGTGGCATCCTGGGGAATGTTTATGTACAGTGCCTCTACGTCAAGGCAGAGGAGGAGATTGATTTCCTCTGTGTTATCATCATTGATCTCCTGGATCAGATTGAGGACATTGCGTGTGTCCTTGAGGTATGCCGGTGTTGCCTGAACCAGA
This sequence comes from Calotriton arnoldi, assembly GCA_963921515.1. Classification (NCBI taxonomy): domain Eukaryota; kingdom Metazoa; phylum Chordata; class Amphibia; order Caudata; family Salamandridae; genus Calotriton; species Calotriton arnoldi. Next base: position 709,133 of record CAWUFW010008807.1, on the reverse strand, counting down.
GGGCGCAGGAAATGGTCGCTGAACTGGCTCAGTGGTTCGGGTAAAGAGCCTATGCCAGATACAATCGGGCGGCCAGGTGGAGGGAAAATGCCCTTGTGGATCTTGGGTAGAAGATAGAAATATGGCATCTTGAGGTTCCCATTCACCAGGCAGGCCGCTTCTTGGGGGGAGATCCTGCCCTCAGTAGCTGCCTCATTCACCATGATCCGTATCTGTGTGAGTAGACGCTCCGTGGGGTCAGTGTCAAGTTTGTGATAGTACTGGGTGTTACTCAGTTGTCGAGAGCACTCATTTTCATAGTCCTCGATGTCAAGGATAACCGTGGCACCCCCTTTATCCGCGGGTTTAATGATGATTGTATCATCATCCTTGAGAGAATTGATGGCGTGTCGAAGTTTGTTCGACATATTGTTGTAGGTGGGTCCTCTTCTCAATTGATTGGCCTACTTCAGTACCGCTTTCTCAAACGGGAGTACCTCGCTGGGGACCATGCCTGCCGTCGGGGTAAATTTGGAGGGGGGTTTAAGCCCCATGTCTTGGCACTCGGGTGTGGGATTTTCACTGAAGAAGGACCTCAATCTTATCTTCCGGAACAGTTGATGAAGTTCCTCATTCATCCGGAAGTTGTCCTCTTTCGGGGTCCGTACGAAGCCTAAACCCATCTCCAAGGCAGCGACCTCTTCAGTACTCAATTGTCTCTTTGAGAGATTGATGATTAGGTTCTTGGGTGCGTCATGCTCCTCGTTGTTCTCTGTTGGGCTTCCGTGTCCTGCCACTGTACCTGTTTCTTCCCTCTTCTTTTTCCTCTGCCTCTTCCCCTGCCTCTGTTCTGAAAAGGAGGAGGAGGGTGTTGGAAAAAATGTTGTTGGAACCCCTGCTGTGGACCGGGATAAGCTGGGTACCACATAGGTCCTTGTGGGGGGTATGGTTGGTGAGGAAACCCAAACATGGGTGGTATCAGGGGAGGTGGGAGGAGTCCCTGTTTGTTTGAATTTCTCCCCCAACTGTTATTGCTTGAGTTGCTATTGGATGAGCGCCCAGAATTAAGTGAGGTTGTTGAGCCGTCATCAGACAGGGCATCGTTGTCAGAGGGTTGGAAGTCCTCCTTAGTGTAGGGGTATATTTTCTCCCTGTCGAATCTTTTTATATCCTTCTGCAACTTAGAGACAATGTATACAGAGGCAACAGGTGAAGAAAATACCGGCAACCACAGCCAAAAAAAGTTAGGACCTTCCAACCCCATGATGTTAGCATATTCCAAAACCACCCTGACAGAGTCCAAGTACCTGTTTCTTGGTGTATCTCAGCTGATAGCCTATGCAATTTCTGTATAGCTGAATAAACATTGGGAGCGTTAGGTATGTAAACACAACAGCTATTGCCTATCACGCGACAGGCCTCTCACCGATCTGCAAGGATAACGTCTAACACCATCCTGTTCTGTAAAGTGACTAATCTCATAGCCTGGAGCTCAGCAGTGATATTTGTCATAATCCCAGCTGTTGTATTGATAACCCCTTCAACAACTCTTGTTAACTGACGAACTTGAAGGCTATTAGCCATAGGGCCGCAGAAAAGTAATAGGCCCTTCATAGCGTCTCCAAATTGCTGTGCGGTGGTGTCTGTCCGATCTATATCCTTTGTGGCAACAACCCTTTTGGCTCGGGTCAGGAAGGTACTTCTACGTTGCAGCTGATGACTCTTATGATAATTAGACGGGCAACATATACAGGGGGAAGAAGGAAAGAGAGATAACATGTACCTGACCATCCCCTCGGGAGCCAAACGTGAGCTTGTGACCCACAGACAAAATAGACGTTATGAGGCAGGATTACAGGCGGACTATTGGTCGCATTCAGCCAGTAGGTGAAATTACATTTACTCTCACCCACCTTGATCTTCCCGGTCCCCTGGACACAAAAACTAGCTGTCGTATTAACCACTGACACAGGTATCGGCTTATCTTCAGTAATATTTTGACTTGGATTGAAAATATTCAGAGGTGTTAAACCATTAGAAATCAGCTAATTCTATTCGAAACCAGGCATTGCTCTTTACTTTATGGTACGTTTTCGAACAAGACTTTGAGGATAGTATCCCTAGAGTCCCTTGTTCTGCTGGCTCTATGGGGGTAAACCCTTATTAGAAACGTACATATTCAGTCGCAGAGCGAGAATCAGTGGATGTCATACCTAAAGCAGAAAGATGAAATTGAAAGTATACCAGTCGAAACAATTGAAACCAACCCTTGCAGCTGCCAATGTATGACAATGGCAGGGACAAAAAATTGTCGCTCTTATGAACTGACTGAAGGGAGCAAACCACAAACCCAACAATTTGTTGTATTGGAGACATTATGAGCTTGATGCAACATTTGTATAAATACATTGTCTGTGTATGACAACCTATGCGCTTCTTTTTGTGGAGCCAGAGTAACAAAACGTGTTGAGGGGGAGCGGGAGTTGTACCAACCAAGGAATGTACAGGGAATTTCTCCTCTAAAGACCAGGATATTCCAAGTATTGTTATTAGTGCAATCACAACAATTAACATACAAACCATTTTACTCTTTGTTGACCAACCCCGCGCTAAACGCGGTGGTGCAAATGGCTGTTCCTCTTCCTCAATAGGCCGACCAAAAGGATGCATTATGTAGCAAGGAAAGGAATGCAACAAAACTGATAGTAAAGGTAAGTGTTCCCAGTGTCCGTCAGAGCCTCACTGGTACAGGCTCCTATTGTTCATCAATGTTGGCGCTCTTGAGCACCGGCGGTGGACCTTGCTCTGTCCTAAGCTCACGATGAATCCCACGTCACTCAGGATAATGTACCCCCCTCAGACGGAGCACGTTCGATCTATCCTGTCCAATGTCAGAACAGTGCACCAGTCTCACAACACCCAAAACTAACTCCTTTGGTACTATAGCAAAGTACACCCTAACTTGCACAGTCCATCCCTGACTAATCTGACTTCTCCTTTGGTGCACTATTCCTCAGCCGAGGACGCAAATTGTACCTGGTGACTCCAGGCACAGAAGGATCAACAGAAAGGGGCTCCTGAATAGCTCGAATCTCTAGTGGAACTGCTGCATTCAGCACTTCATCATTCTCCGCATCCTTCTGCGTCCAGGTGAGTTTAGCGTCGCTGAAGGGGACAAACTGAGGCACCGACTCGCACTCAGTATCCCCAACTCCGTCGGCCACCCATTGGTCATAGGGCAAAGGTAGAGGCACTCGTTTACAATGAGTGCCGTGGATCCAGTTCTTTCGGCCAGCGACCTTGACTGCTGTATTGGTGGCTAGAAGGACCTGTTCAGGTCCCTTCCAGCACGGCTCCAAACTCTTCTTCCGCTGAAAATTGCGCACAAGGATCCAGTCGCCAGGCTGGATGTCGTGTCCGGGCCCCTCTGGTATATCTGGTAGAGTGTCCCGGACCTGTTGGTGAATAGAACGTAAATTTTCAGTTAACTGGCGCAGATAGTCGATCAACAACGGAAACTCAATATCGGAGAACCGATGGGGTCGCAGGATACCCCAGACATTCGCCGTGCGTCCATACACAACCTCGTACGGTGACAATCCAGTCCTAGAATGTGCTGTTGTTCTTGTCGATAACAAAGCCAATGGTAAAGCATCTGGCCACTGTAACCCTGTCGTCTCCTGAATCTTTGCCAATTTTAGTTTGAGAGTACCATTGTACTTCTCAACCAAACCTGCTGACTGTGGGTGGTTTGCGGCATGAAACTTCTGTTTTATGTGCAAACCATCGCAAATTAACTGAATAACTTTGGCTTTGAAATGACTTCCGTTATCACTCCAGAGGCAATACAGCGAAAACATTTTCATTCTAACACCTGTTCCTTATGGGAACAGTCCAGCCCGAACTGCCAAGCCAGGTCCTCCATGGACCGGAAACAAGCATCCTGGGACCAGTTTCAGGGCATCACCCTTCTTCAGCCAAGCTAGTTTGAATCCAGTGGTGTAGTGAGCACGGGACCCACGTCTGGGCATACCCTTCCCACTTAGGGCGACATATGCAAAAGAAACAATTGATGGCTTGGCAGTTCAGGCTGGACTGTTCCCACAAGAAACAGGGTCAAGACTGATTTGCATATGGCTGGGTCCAAACTGGGGTGGTGTGGTGAGCAAAAGAATGATGGATTTAACCCAGATCCTTGTGACTGGGGTGAATGTTTGCATTATCCAGCATTCCGTCCATCAATTGTTTCTTTTGTTTAACTCTAGCCTCACATCCCAGTATTTGCATAGCGACGCAGGAACTTCGCTTTGACTGAAGGCCAACCCTCCCTTATGTATTCTTTAAGGGACTTCATTTCCTCATCTGCTCCAACACAGGCTTCCCATTCCTCCTTACTCAAATTTGTTAACTGTAAAATGATCTCTCCACAGTCCCCATTATCAGATTCCTCTTCCATTTCAATCGGGGAGCGGGATAAATAGTCTGCTACAACATTTTGCCTACCAGGTACATATTTGACCTTGAAGTTGTAGCCTTCCAATCCCAATACCCATCTCGCAATCCTGGGAGTGGTCCTGTTCGACCCTTTCGTGGTGAAAACAAACATAAGGGGTTTGTGATCGGTTCTTACTGTAAATGGTATCCCCCATAAGAAAAATCTGAAATGTTTAATAGCCCAAAAACAGGCAAGAGCCTTCTTCTCCACCACTGAACAATTCCTTTCTGCCCCTTGGGGAGCACGGGAGGCAAATGCCACAACTTGCTCTTTACTCTCCACCAATTGAGTAAGGCTGGCTCCCAATCCTTTATTGCGGGCATCTGTACACAGGAATGGGGTTTGGTAGGGTCAAATCTATCCAGTGATGGTGCAGCCACAATCCCTTCTTTTACTGCCACAAAAGCGTCATTACATTCATTACTCCAAACATAAGGGACCCTGGACTTAGCAAGCTCTGCAATGGTTCTACAATGCTGGCATAGTTACGAACAAATATGGAGTAATACTCCGATAGACCTAGAAAAGACTTGAGGTCCTCAACACATGACGGAGCGTCAGTATTTTGGATGGCTTCTACCAGATCTAATTTGGGTCTGATGCCATCCTGTGAGATAGTGTGGCTGAGGTACTCTACCGATCCTACCCCAATGCGACACTTCTTCTTTTTTAAAGTGAGTCCTGCCTTTTCTAAATTGTACAACACACTTTTCAGCCTGACATTATGCTCCCCTACATCCTTTCCATAGATGAGGATGTCATCTTGGAAGCACAATGTCCCAGGAAGGTCCCTCAGCACATGCTGCATGATTCTTTGGAAGGCAGCCGAGGCAAAACCAAACGGCATACGCTGGAACTGAAGTGCACCTAGAGGGGCAATGAAAGATGTGAGGTGGCGAGAATCGGGATGGAGCTCTTCCTGGTGGTATGCTGCTGAAAGGTCCAGGACACTGAAACAACTAGCTCCCTTAATCAACGTGAGGACCTCATGAATGCGTGGCAGTGGGTGTCTATCCACCCAGATATTTTCATTTAGATCCCTAAAATCTACACATAGTCTAATGTCCTTACCCGAAGCTTTAGTGGTGAGAACTATTGGAGCCAACCACTGGAAACTTTCAATGGGTTCAATAACCCCTAAAGCTAGTAGGCGGTCCAGTTCAAGTTGGAGAGGAGTTTGCATAAGGTGGGGAATGGGCCTAACCTTTTGTGCAACCGGTTTGGCATTGAATTTCAGTTTGATTGAGTGTTGATAATTTCTTAGCAATCCTAAACTAAGTCTTCAGTGAAAACCTTGGGGAACTCATTACAAACCTCCTTCCCTCCAACTGATGGGTCCACAAGGAGGACTTGGTCAGGAGTATTGGGGTCCAATTTGATACCCAATTCCTTTTGGTGCCTCCACCCCAGCAAACTGGATCCTTTCTGTGTGACATAAACTTTTCCAACCGTACTCCTGCCCTTGAATCCAATTTTCATAGTGGTCATTCCCAGTAAGGATATGGGATCACATTGTAGCCCCCAGGTTGTATGTCAGGGGATTGCAAGATCTCTTGCCAAGAAAGAAAAAGTTCAAAAAAACATTTGACATCAACCAAAGTGTAGGGTGAACATGAGTCTGCAAATACAGACACAGGTTTTTTGCCTAGGGTGATATTGCATGAAGGATAACATGTAGTCTCACTGCCATCTTGTAGTTGGAACACAAACTTGGTATTGTGGGGTAAATCCTGCTCAATAGCTAAGACAGGTTTGTTGTGCTGTTCTCTACAGACCCTTGCCATATGGCCCCTTCTACCACAGTTGTGACAAACAATTGTTCTTGCTGGGCAAGCTACATTATTTGCTAAGTGAGCCGGACTACCGCACCTGCAGCACTTGGGTTTGACTGATGAGGGTGGAGTGTTAAAAACTTTATTCTTGTTATCCTTTCCTACATCTTGTTTATTTATAACATTTGCATCTGTTTGCATGACCCCACCATCTTTCATAGCCACAATACAATCCGCAATATGTTCAATCCCTACTGCAATATCAATCGCTTCCTTGAGATCAGGATTGGCAACCAGTAGTCTTTCTTGGATTTTTGGATTATTGGTGCAACTGACCAATTGATCCCTGATAAGGGACTCTTGGAGAGACTCAAATTTGCATGTATTAGCTAAACCCTTTAATGCAGCAATAAAAGGTTTTACCTTCTCGTTTTTACCTTGTACTATTGAAAAGAATTTGTGCCTTTCTAACACAACGTTAATTTTCTTTCCGAAGTGCTTTTCTAACCTGATCACTTCAGCTTGGTAAATGTTTTCATCTTCCTCGCCATCCTCTTCGTCATGACTGGACACTGATATATTATCATAGGTTTTGCGACCTTCAATACCATAAATTGTGAAGTAACGTGTGTAATTTTCGTAAAGTGGAAACATTTTTCCCACCTATAGCTATAAGATAAGACTCACTCTCACGGGTCAGGTGGTCATCCCCACGTACCTCAGTGAGCATGGGCAGGTGATCAGGTATACACAGTTTTTCGTGTTGCAGTTCGTGTGTGTACGCTGTTCCCATGAGAAGTCATTCAATTGCAGTGTTTTTGTGTGTCGAGTCGAGGAGCAGGCACTACATGTGCCACAAAGATAGTGGCCCGACACTGGTGGTAGGTTCCATAAGGTGGTGTCCTGGGGTTTCCTTTTTGGCCGAGTGTTGACCAGTTGGTCACGCAGATTTGTGGTGCGTTTGAACGCAAAACGGGGTAGATCAATATCGAGGGAGCCGGTGTTAAGGATCCTCCAGTTGTGTCTGATAATGGTTTTTATCTTGTTGGATAACGGGGTGAAGGTCGTGACACATGTGATCACGTCGCAGGTTTTGGTCTCCCTGGCTTCCAGGAGTGCCTGCCGGTTATTATTCCTGGCGCGTTTCCTTGCCCTCCGGATGACCTCCCTCGGATACTCCCTTTCGTGTAGGTTGTTGGCAAGCGAACTGGCTTGGACGTCATATTCCTGGATGCTGCTGCAGTTCCGTCGTATCCTCAGGAACTGGCCGTAAGGTAGGTTGTCCCTAAGGGCTTTTGGATGGTGACTCTTGAAACTGAGAAGGCAGTTACAGTCGTTCACCTTCCTATAGGTTTTGGTGTGAAGGTGTCCATCCTCCAGGGTGATGAGAAGGTCCAAGAAGGGGATAGCCTTGTCACTGGACGTCCTGGTGAAACGTAGGTGGGGGTTCAAATTGTTGATCCACTCGTGGAACTTGACAGAAATCTCCTCAGTTCCTCTCCAGAGGATGAGGACATTGTCAATGTACCTCTTCCAGGTAATGAGGTTGTCCTTGAACGGGTTGGTATCCGTCAAGATGTTGATAGCCTCAAAGTGTGACATGTACAGCCCCGCCAGACTAGGCGCAAAGGTACTACCCATACTGGTGCCCTGCACTTGATCGTAGGTAGTGGTCCTGTACATAAAGAAGTTGTTTTTGAGTGCGATTGTGATGATTTCAACAATGAAGTCAGCCGGCGAGTTGGTGGGGAGGTCTGCTTCATGTAGTAGATCCCCAATTACCTCGATGGTGGCATCCTGGGGAATGTTTATGTACAGTGCCTCTACGTCAAGGGTGAGGAGGAGATTGATTTCCTCTGTGTTATCATCATTGATCTCCTGGATCAGATTGAGGACATCGCGTGTGTCCTTGAGGTATGCCGGTGTTGCCTGAACCAGAGGGCGCAGGAAATGGTCGCTGAACTGGCTCAGTGGTTCGAGTAAAGAGCCTATGCCAGATACAATCGGGCGGCCAGGTGGAGGGACAATGCCCTTGTGGATCTTGGGTAGAAGATAGAAATATGACATCTTGGGGTTCCCATTCACCAGGCAGGCCGCTTCTTGGGGGGAGATCCTGCCCTCAGTAGCTGCCTCATTCACCATGATCCGTATCTGTGTGAGTAGACGCTCCATGGGGTCAGTGTCAAGTTTGTGATAGTACTGGGTGTTACTCAGTTGTCGAGAGCACTCATTTTCATAGTCCTCGATGTCAAGGATAACCGTGGCACCCCCTTTATCCGCGGGTTTAATGATGATTGTATCATCATCCTTGAGAGAATTGATGGCGTGTCGAAGTTTGTTCGACATATAGTTGTAGGTGGGTCCTCTTCTCAATTGATTGGCCTCCTTCAGTACCGCTTTCTCAAACGGGAGTACCTCACTGGGGATCATGCCTGCCGTCGGGGTAAATTTGGAGGGGGGTCTAAGCCCCATGTCTTGGCGCTCGGGTGTGGGATTTTCACTGAAGAAGGACCTCAATCTTATCTTCCGGAACAGTTGATGAAGTTCCTCATTCATCCGGAAGTTGTCCTCTTTCGGGGTCCGTACGAAGCCTAAACCCATCTCCAAGGCAGCGACCTCTTCAGTACTCAATTGTCTCTTTGAGAGGTTGATGATTAGGTTCTTGGGTGCGTCATGCTCCTCGTTGTTCTCTGTTTGGCTTCCGTGTCCTGCCACTGTACCTGTTTCTTCCCTCTTCTTTTTCCTCTGCCTCTTCCCCTGCCTCTGTTCTGAAAAGGAGGAGGAGGGTGTTGGAAAAAATGTTGTTGGAACCCCTGCTGTGGACCGGGATAAGCTGGGTACCACATAGGTCCTTGTGGGGGGTATGGTTGGTGAGGAAACCCATACATGGGTGGTATCGGGGGAGGTGGGAGGAGTCCCTGTTTGTTTGAATTTCTCCCCCAACTGTTATTGCTTGAGTTGCTATTGGATGAGCGCCCAGAATTAAGTGAGGTTGTTGAGCCGTCATCAGACAGGGCATCGTTGTCAGGGGGTTGGAAGTCCTCCTTAGTGTAGGGGTATATTTTCTCCCTGTCGAATCTTTTTATATCCTTCTGCAACTTAGAGACAATGTATACAGAGGCAACAGGTGAAGAAAATACCGGCAACCACAGCCAAAAAAAGTTAGGACCTTCCAACCCCATGATGTTAGCATAGTCCAAAACCACCCTGACAGAGTCCAAGTACCTGTTTCTTGGTGTATCTCAGCTGATAGCCTATGCAATTTCTGTATAGCTGAATAAACATTGGGAGCGTTAGGTATGTAAACACAACAGCTATTGCCTATCACGCGACAGGCCTCTCACCGATCTGCAAGGATAACGTCTAACACCATCCTGTTCTGTAAAGTGACTAATCTCGTAGCCTGGAGCTCAGCAGTGATATTTGTCATAATCCCAGCTGTTGTATTGATAACCCCTTCAACAACTCTTGTTAACTGACGAACTTGAAGGCTATTAGCCATAGGGCCGCAGAAAAGTAATAGGCCCTTCATAGCGTCTCCAAATTGCTGTGCGGTGGTGTCTGTCCGATCGATATCCTTTGTGTCAACAACCCTTTTGGCTCGGGTCAGGAAGGTACTTCTACGTTGCAGCTGATGGCTCTTATGATAATTAGACGGGCAACATATACAGGGGGAAGAAGGAAAGAGAGATAACATGTACCTGACCATCCCCTCGGGAGCCAAACGTGAGCTTGTGACCCACAGACAAAATAGACGTTATGAGGCAGGATTACAGGCGGACTATTGGTCGCATTCAGCCAGTAGGTGAAATTACATTTACTCTCACCCACCTTGATCTTCCCGGTCCCCTGGACACAAAAACTAGCTGTCGTATTAACCACTGACACAGGTATAGGCTTATCTTCAGTAATATTTTGACTTGGATTGAAAATATTCAGAGGTGTTAAACCATTGGAAATCAGCTAATTCCATTCGAAACCAGGCATTGCTCTTTACTTTATGGTACGTTTTCGAACAAGACTTTGAGGATAGTATCCCTAGAGTCCCTTGTTCTGCTGGCTCTATGGGGGTAAACCCTTATTAGAAACGTACATATTCAGTCGCAGTGCGAGAATCAGTGGATGTCATACCTAAAGCAGAAAGATGAAATTGAAAGTATACCAGTCGAAACAATTGAAACCAACCCTCGCAGCTGCCAATGTATGACAATGACAGGGACAAAAAATTGTCGCTCTTATGAACTGACTGAAGGGAGCAAACCACAAACCCAACAATTAGTTGTATTGGAGACATTATGAGCTTGATGCAACATTTGTATAAATACATTGTCTGTGTATGACAACCTATGCGCTTCTTTTTGTGGAGCCAGAGTAACAAAACGTGTTGAGGGGGAGCGGGAGTATTACCAACCAAGGAATGTACAGGGAATTTCTCCTCTAAAAACCAAGATATTCCAAGTATTGTTATTAGTGCAATCACAACAATTAACATGCAAACCATTTTACTCTTTGTTGACCAACCCCGCGCTAAACGCGGTGGTGCAAATGGCTGTTCCTCTTCCTCAATAGGCCGACCAAAAGGATGCATTATGTAGCAAGGAAAGGAATGCAACAAAACTGATAGTAAAGGTAAGTGTTCCCAGTGTCCGTCAGAGCCTCACTGGTACAGGCTCCTATTGTTCATCAATGTTGGCGCTCTTGAGCACCGGCGGTGGAGCTTGCTCTGTCCTAAGCTCACGATGAATCCCACGTCACTCAGGATAATGTACCCCCCTCAGACGGAGCACATTCGATCTATCCTGTCCAATGTCAGAACAGTGCACCAGTCTCACAACACCCAAAACTAACTCCTTTGGTACTATAGCAAAGTACACCCTAACTTGCACAGTCCATCCCTGACTAATCTGACTTCTCCTTTGGTGCACTATTCCTCAGCCGAGGACGCAAATTGTACCTGGTGACTCCAGGCACAGAAGGATCAACAGAAAGGGGCTCCTGAATAGCTCGAATCTCTAGTGGAACTGCTGCATTCAGCACTTCATCATTCTCTGCATCCTTCTGCGTCCAGGTGAGTTTAGCGTCGCTGAAAGGGACAAACTGAGGCACCGACTCACACTCAGTATCCCCAACTCCGTCGGCCACCCATTGGTCATAGGGCAAAGGTAGAGGCACTCGTTTACAATGAGTGCCGTGGATCCAGTTCTTTCGGCCAGCGACCTTGACTGCTGTATTGGTGGCTAGAAGGACCTGTTCAGGTCCCTTCCAGCACGGCTCCAAACTCTTCTTCCGCTGAAAATTGCGCACAAGGATCCAGTCGCCAGGCTGGATGTCGTGTCCGGGCCCCTCTGGTATATCTGGTAGAGTGTCCCGGACCTGTTGGTGAATAGAACGTAAATTTTCAGTTAACTGGCGCAGATAGGCGATCAACAACGGAAACTCAATATCGGAGAACCGATGGGGTCGCGGGACACCCCAGACATTCGCCGTGCGTCCATACACAACCTCGTACGGTGACAATCCTGTCCTAGAATGTGCTGTTGTTCTTGTCGATAACAAAGCCAATGGTAAAGCAACTGGCCACTGTAACCCTGTTGTCTCCTGAATCTTTGCCAATTTTAGTTTGAGAGTACCATTGTACTTCTCAACCAAACCTGCTGACTGTGGGTGGTTTGCGGCATGAAACTTCTGTTTTATGTGCAAACCATCGCAAATTAACTGAATAACTTTGGCTTTGAAATGACTTCCGTTATCACTCCAGAGGCAATACAGCGAAAACTTTTTCATTCTAACACCTGTTCCTTATGGGAACAGTCCAGCCCGAACTGCCAAGCCAGGTCCTCCCTGGACCGGAAACAAGCATCCTGGGACCAGTTTCAGGGCATCACCCTTCTTCAGCCAAGCTAGCTTGAATCCAGTGGTGTAGTGAGCACGGGACCCACGTCTGGGCATACCCTTCCCCCTTAGGGCGACATATGCAAAAGAAACAATTGATGGCTTGGCAGTTCAGGCTGGACTGTTCCCACAAGAAACAGGGTCAAGACTGATTTGCATATGGCTGGGTCCAAACTGGGGTGGTGTGGTGAGCAAAAGAATGATGGATTTAACCCAGATCCTTGTGACTGGGGGTGAATGTTTGCATTATCCAGCATTCCGTCCATCAATTGTTTCTTTTGTTTAACTCTAGCCTCACATCCCAGTATTTGCATAGCGACGCAGGAACTTCGCTTTTGACTGAAGGCCAACCCTCCCTTATGTATTCTTTAAGGGACTTCATTTCCTCATCTGCTCCAACACAGGCTTCCCATTCCTCCTTACTCAAATTTGTTAACTGTAAAATGATCTCTCCACAGTCCCCATTATCAGATTCCTCTTCCATTTCAATCGGGGAGCGGGATAAATAGTCTGCTACAACATTTTGCGTACCAGGTACATATTTGACCTTGAAGTTGTAGCCTTCCAATCCCAATACCCATCTCGCAATCCTGGGAGTGTTCCTGTTCGACCCTTTCGTGGTGAAAACAAACATAAGGGGTTTGTGATCAATTCTTAATGTAAATGGTATCCCCCATAAGAAAAATCTGAAATGTTTAATAGCCCAAAAACAGGCAAGCGCCTTCTTCTCCACCACTGAACAATTCCTTTCGGCCCCTTGGGGAGCACGGGAGGCAAATGCCACAACTTGCTCTTTACTCTCCACCAATTGAGTAAGGCTGACTCCCAATCCTTTATTGCGGGCATCTGTACACAGGAATGGGGTTTGGTAGGGTCAAATCTATCCAGCGATGGTGCAGCCACAATCCCTTCTTTTACTGCCACAAAACCGTCATTACATTCATTACTCCAAACATAAGGGACCCTGGACTTAACAAGCTCCGCAATGGTTCTACAATGCTGGCATAGTTACGAACAAATATGGAGTAATACTCCGATAGACCTAGAAAAGACTTGAGGTCCTCAACACATGACGGAGCGTCAGTATTTTGGATGGCTTCTACCAGATCTAATTTGGGTCTGATGCCATCCTGTGAGATAGTGTGGCTGAGGTACTCTACCGATCCTACCCCATTGCGACACTTCTTCTTTTTTAAAGTTAGTCCTGCCTTTTCTAAATTGTACAACACACTTTTCAGCCTGACATTATGCTCCCCTACATCCTTTCCATAGATGAGGATGTCATCTTGGAAGCACAATGTCCCAGGAAGGTCCCTCAGCACATGCTGCATGATTCTTTGGAAGGCAGCCGAGGCCAAACCAAACGGCATACGCTGGAACTGAAGTGCACCTAGAAGGGCAATGAAAGATGTGAGGTGGCGAGAATCGGGATGGAGATCTTCCTGGTGGTATGCTGCTGAAAGGTCCAGGACACTGAAACAACTAGCTCCCTTAATCAACGTGAGGACCTCATGAATGCGTGGCAGTGGGTGTCTATCCACCCAGATATTTTCATTTAGATCCCTAAAATCTACACATAGTCTAATGTCCTTACCCGAAGCTTTAGTGGTGAGAACTATTGGAGCCAACCACTGGAAACTTTCAATGGGTTCAATAACCCCTAGGCGGTCCAGTTCAAGTTGGAGAGGAGTTTGCATAAGGTGGGGAATGGGCCTAACCTTTTGTGCAACTGATTTGGCATTGAATTTCAGTTTGATTGAGTGTTGATAATTTCTTAGCAATCCTAAACTAAGTCTTCAGTGAAAACCTTGGGGAACTCATTACAAACCTCCTTCCCTCCAACTGATGGGTCCACAAGGAGAACTTGGTCAGGAGTATTGGGGTCCAATTTGATACCCGATTCCTTTTGGTGCCTCCACCCCAGCAAACTGGATCCTTTCTGTGTGACATAAACTTTTCCAACCGTATTCCTGCCCTTGAATCCAATTTTCATAGTGGTCATTCCCAGTAAGGATATGGGATCACATTGTAGCCCCCAGGTTGTATGTCAGGGGATTGCAAGATCTCTTGCCAGGAAAGAAAAAGTTCAAAAAAACATTTGACATCAACCAAAGTGTAGGGTGAACATGAGTCTGCAAATACAGACACAGATTTTTTGCCTAGGGTGATATTGCATGAAGGATAACATGTAGTCTCACTGCCATCTTGTAGTTGGAACACAAACTTGGTATTGTGGGGTAAATCCTGCTCAATATCTAAGACAGGTTTGTTGTGCTGTTCTCTACAGACCCTTGCCATATGGCCCCTTCTACCACACTTGTGACAAACAATTGTTCTTGCTGGGCAAGCTACATTATTTGCTAAGTGAGCCGGACTACCGCACCTGCAGCACTTGGGTTTGACTGATGAGGGTGGAGTGTTAAAAACTTTATTCTTGTTATCCTTTCCTACATCTTGTTTATTTATAACATTTGCATCTGTTTGCATGACCCCACCATCTTTCATAGCCACAATACAATCCGCAGTATGTTCAATCCCTACTGCAATATCAATCGCTTCCTTGAGATCAGGATTGGCAACCAGTAGTCTTTCTTGGATTTTTGGATTATTGGTGCACCTGACCAATTGATCCCTGATAAGGGACTCTTGGAGAGACTCAAATGTGCATGTATTAGCTAAACCCTTTAATGCAGCAATAAAAGGTTTTACCTTCTCGTTTTTACCTTGTACTATTGAAAAGAATTTGTGCCTTTCTAACACAACGTTAATTTTCTTTCCGAAGTGCTTTTCTAACCTGATCACTTCAGCTTGGTAAATGTTTTCATCTTCCTCGCCATCCTCTTCGTCATGACTGGACACTGATATATTATCATAGGTTTTACGACCTTTAATAACATAAATTGTGAAGTAACGTGTGTAATTTTCGTAAAGTGGAAACATTTTTCCCACCTATAGCTATAAGATAAGACTCCAACAATCCAAACCACTATTTCCAAGGCAATAGAGGTTCACGTACTTCGTTCAGAAAAGGAGGTGGTTGTGACATATTCACAGAAGCCATGGTAACACCAAAAAAAAAAAAAGATAGAAGAGGATAGAATGTCACAACGCTAATATAAAAAAGTATGCCAGATAATACCAAAGGTTGGTAAGGAGGTAAAACTTGTAGAAGTTGACAGGAAAATCACATACACCAATTAGCTGGAACCCTGGCTACGAAATTTCCCCACCCCCACCTAAGCTACAAAACACGGGGAGAGTGGTAGGCTAAAGAAAAAAATGGTAATGAATTCACAAGCTGTGCCCATCACCAAGAAGGGGAACTGGCAAGCAGCTGGTCTTTATTGAAGAGTAAACGGCTGTGCCTGTCAGCGAAATGAGCAAGCTAGGCAAGGTATACAGGTAATAAATTCACAAGCTGTGCCTATCAGCGTGCAGAGGAACTGACAAGCAGCTGGTCTCTATTGAAGAGTAACGGCTGTGCCTGTCAGCGAAATAAGCAAGCCAGGTAAGGTACAAAATGCAGAACTTGCACACATCCAGGATTGAAGAGCTGTGCCAATCAGCGCAGAGAACTGACTGGTAAAGGAAGAGGTATGTTTGTGAACAGCTGTGCCTGTCAGCCCGATTTCACTCTTACCCACTGACCTTCCTTCAATTCAACATCCTTCACTCTATTCCTGGAATCAAAATAGATTTCATTCTTCAATTGGGCAGATTTTATATTATCTTTAACATTCTCAATATCCAAATTCACAATCTTACTTCTTCTCATCCAACCAGGATTCAACTTACAATACGGCAATCTACCTCTCATGAGGCAAAAGGGGCTCTGACCAACAGTTTCGTGCGGTGTCAATCTGTATGACCAAACCATCCTTTTTACTTCAGTTTTCCAATCACTTTTACTTTTAATGGCAAGTTGAATAACCCCTTTCACCATTCTATTCATGCTCTCTACCACAGCATTACCTCTGGGATGATATAGAGCAGTAAACTTTTGTTCAATACCTGCTTGTCGCATAAAAGATTTCATTTATTCAGATTTAAATTGCACGCCATTATCTGTCAACATGACAGCTGGAAAACCTTCTCTAAGAAAAATCCTCTCAAGAAACTCAATGACGTTTGCTGTATTGACTTTATCAAAAATTTCCAATTCAACCCATCTAGAAAACATGTCCATCAAAACTATGGCATGACAGCTTTTCCCATCTCTGTCCGTTAATGGACCCATTATATCCATAGCAACTTCCTCCCAAGGAAGGTTGGGAAAATTCAAAGAAGACAAGGGAGGATTAAGAGTATTAAAAGTTTTATCAGCACATTCACATTCCACAGAATTTCTCACAAATCTTTCAACCTCTAAGTCAATCCTAGGCCACCAATAAAGCATTTTCACATTCCGTTTAGTTCTAGAAATACCTGCATGACCCTCATGTGCTAAGTATTTGCTCCTGACATCACTGGGAGGAATAATTCTTTCACCTCTACAGATAAAATCATCACATAAGCTAAGTTCATCTTTAACCTCCCAAAAGGCTTTTAAAACATCCTTACACTCCTTTCTCTGCATTTTTCCCCAACCATTAGTGATTTTACCTTTAACTTCCATCAAAATTTCATCCATGAGATAAGCATCCATCCATTCTTCCTTCTTTATACACGAAAAACTGCTTTTATCCAAAATGCATGCGACAGAATAATCACACCATGGGTCTTGTTCAACTTCTTTGAGTGACAGAGACATTCTGCTGAGAAAATCTGCAGTAACATTTTTGACACCAGGAAAATACTGGACATCATAGACAAAATCTAGTAATCTCATGGAGAAACTAGCAATTCTGGCCGAAGCTCTAGATAAGCCCTCTGTAGTCAAAAGTTTTGTCAGAGGTTTATGATCTGAACGTAAAGTGAACTTCCTGCCCACACACAAGCTAGTGTCTCCCTCTCTATCACCGAATACTTTTCTTCAGTGGGTGATAGAGAACGAGACGCAAACGCAATGATGACTTCCTTGCCTTGTGTAGACATTTGTCACAAAACACAACCTAAACCAGATCCACTAGCATCAGTGGTGATAAAAGTGTCAAGTGATGGATCAAAAGCTTGTAGAATAGGGGCATTGACAATGGCATTCTTGATTTCAACAAAAGATGCCTGAAACTCCTCATTCCATTCAAAATGAGCATTATGTTTCATTAAAGTTCTCATTTTGTGCGTCTTCTGTGAAAAATGTTGCACAAATTTAGCATAGAATTCGGCTAAACCTAGGAACGAACGTAATTCTTCCTTATTCTTGGGTGCGGGAGCTTTAACAAAGGCCTCTACTAATTTTTCTTTGGGACTAATACCAGCTTCAGAAATCTCATGGCCAAGATACGTAACTTTTTTTTCAGCAAACTTACATTTTGAACTTTCCACAGCCAAACCTTTATCTCTCAAAATACTCAGGACTTTCCTTAACACTTCATCATGGTGTGCTGTGTTCTTGCCCATTACAAGAATGTCATCCTGAAAGAAGACAACCTCAGGAATGTGGTTAAATAATTGAAACATTAATCTTTGAAAGACTGCAGCCGCGGACGCCAAGCCGAAAGGCATGCGTTTAAATTGAAAACAGCCAAATGGTGTACAAAATGTGGTGAGGGTTCTACTTTCAGGCTCTAACATTATCTGGTGATATGCTGCAGTTAAATCCAGCGTAGAAAACTATTTTGCTTGCCTGGTCAACAATAACATCTCATCAATTCTTGGTAAAGGAAATTGATCAATAATAATATTACCATTGAGCCAGCGCAAGTCCACACACAAACAAACTTTTCCATTGGGTTTGCGTACGACTACCAATGGAGAAATCCATTCAGAAGTCTCTACTGGCTCAATGATATTCAAATCCAGTAGTTTCTCCAATTCTTTTTTAACCTCATCCCTCACAAGCAAGCTTTATGTATTTTTGGAACAGCACCTTTTTTTAGTCTAATTTTATGAAAGAAACCTTTCAACTTCCCCATATTACCATCAAAAACTTCAGGGAATTCCTGTGAAGCCCATACTTTGGTATTCTCACCCTCACATGCTACCAGAACCTGCTCTTTACTGTTGGGATCAAGAATAATGTTAAGATTTTTTTGATCTTTCCATCCCAGAACTGAGGGACCCTATTTTCCCACATATAATTTACATATAGCATGCCTGTTCTTGAATCTAAACATTAAGACTCTAAACCCAATAATATCTATTTTTTCTCCTGTATAACTTTCCGGTGAAATGTCCGATGGTTCCAATGAACCACCAATTTGGTCAACAAATTGTTTACTCCAAACAGATTGATCCACGATGGCATACGGTGAGCCAGAATCAGCTGCTACTTGTATTTCAACTCCACCAATTGTTATCCAGCACAGAGGTTTAGAAGTTCCTTCATCAGAAATGTTCAACATATATCTTTTGTGAATAACACTCTTTGCAGTTGATGAATTTTCGTTCTCACTGGACGAGCTATCCTCATCACTATCCTTTACACACGCTACTTTTTTGAGAAAAAGGAAATCGTTTTCTTTGCTTTCTTTTGCATGCTTTCGCAAAGTGACCAATAATTCCACATTCTAAACACTTAGCAGATTTTGCTGGACATCTTTCAAAACTTGGCGAATGAAACGAACTGCCAAACCTATAACATGCATAGTTTGTACTTTTTCCTTGCTCAACAAAATCTCCTTTTTTTCTTTCTTTCTTTTGTTCTCTAAATCTGTGGTTACTCACAATGTTCTTGTGTTTGTTGTCAGATATTTTCCCTACAATTTCAGTCAAGGTTTTTTCTTGAGATAATGTGGCTCTGGCACAACGATCAGATAGTTCAGCTTTTTTTACCATAGCTATAATTTCCTTAAGTGAATTTTCTCCTTCCACCCAGAGTTTATCTTGTATAGCTTTATTTTTTGTATACATGACAATTTGGTCACGGACTAGTTCATCATGGATAACACCAAATCTGCACCTACTAGCAAGTTGTTTCAAAGCAGCAACGTAATCTTCTATACTTTCACTTTTCTCTTGCTTCCTCTGAAAGAAAGCATGACGTGTGATTGCAATAGATACTGCAGGCGTGAAATGGTCATCAAGATCCATTGTTGCACTCTTGAAAACATCTATATCTCCACTAGCTCTTTCTGGCTTTTGTAATTGATTATAAATACGTAAACTTTCTGGTCCTAAACAATACATAAGGACTCTTTTTTTCCTCTCAGGGGAAAATGTACCATTAAAATCCTCCAGGTTAGCAATGTAGTTCAGAAAATAATCTTTCCACTGGTTCCATTGAACTGTAGGTTCACCAGGTGCTGCTAAGAATTCTTTAGGAGAAGACAATTGCATATGTGGAGTATTACCTTGGACAACTCCTCTTTCCTCATTCGACATTGCACAATTATATTAATGAACAGAGTTGTACAAATTATGATGTATGCATCCCTTTTTTTTTTACCTTTAAATCCTTGTGTACTTCGTTGCGTAACACAAAAAAAATGCCTCCTTGCACGTTGAAAACAGAGCACTCTGCTTTGTCTGTATGTCAATTTCACGGAGCGCTCTGCCTTGTCTGTATGTCAATTTCAGGCAATTGCATCGATGAAACGAAGAGAATTTTTTTTTTTGAAATGGGGCACGTAGCGTGACCTCTTAGCTCCTGGGGTCACGTTAAATTCGTGTAGCGTACGGATGCCCAGAAGGGTTCAGAAGTGACGTCTGCCAAACTGGTGAGGTCACACAACAGCGCGCGTGAATCCAAGCAGAATGTGCACGAGTGAGTGCTCGAGGCAGCGCATGCGGAAAGCTTCAAACTTAAACGGTATGAGCTTGCGCTGAATAAAATTTGAACAAGGCTTGCAGGCACTTACTTGGCAATACGTGAATATAGTTTGTTGGCAATACCCACGAATTCTCCCACGAAGTAGAAATAGTCTCTGATAAATGTCCGTTACCGAAGCAGGCGTTATTTTATAATTGATCGAAGACAGCGAAGCACTCCCAGTCATCGTCAAAATTCTGTGTAGTATTGTATACAAGAAACAGGAACTCGTGGATAAGGTGCAATACTTGAATCTTTAATTCCGTTAGTACAGGGATGCATACACCAACTCCACCGCACTCCAGGTACCAACTGACTCTGAAAATACTCTTGGTTCTTTTACAATGCTAGGCAACATGGAATCTCAAGCACGAGGGACACTCGTATTGAGATTCCATGTTAAAGGAAACTCACACCTAAATAAAAGACAATGTACTACAGTGTTGTATCTCACTAATTATGTCCCTGCGTGGACATGGTAATTGTTGTGCTTTCGGTTGTCCCTGCAGGGACACCGTACTACCTGTACCGGCACTGAGCTGTCAACTGCCATCTGACAGTTGACAGCTGATGACCGACAGGTGTAGACGTTACTGTGCTCCGTCCTGCCGGAGTCTGTGTTGGTGATACAACACGTTGGTGTGTACGTGTCTTCTTGCAACCACATACAGTGTGAAGAGTTCCTTACAACGTGGCGATGAGCACCAACACAAGAACCCAACGCAAAAGGAATATATTGAGATGGAAAAAAAGCTACACCAGGAATAGATAAAAGAAAAATAAGAAGCCCGCAGGCAAAATAAGAAAGAAAACAGTAAGGACTACGAACCTTCAAGAAACAAATAAAAGAAGTATCAGAAGAAAAGTAAAGGTCATTCAACTAAAGAAGCACTAAAAAAAAAATGCTGTGTGTGCTGTACTACTGCGAGAAAATAAATTGTAGACTGCAACGTACAAAAGAAAAATTATAAATAGAAAATATTGTAAATGAGGAAACATAAAGAGTGACTCTGCGCGACTGATAAAAGTAGTGTGGCAAGCTACCATGAGCAAATGAGAGATCCACGTAGTTAAAGAAAAACCGGCTCCTCAAGAAAATACAAAGGTCTTGATCACGAATAAGTTTACCTCACACAAAGAAACCAAAAGAGGAAAAAAACAGAACAAGTTAATGACAGTTAAACGAACTTCCACTCACGAAGGATTCGGGCAACCGTCAACTGTGTAACCGTCATCGACATCAGGAACTGCACGTCGAACGCAGCACGCAAAGTGGAGACAGGCGCAAAGAATCAGCAGAAAGAAGCAGTCAACAGTCTAGCATATATGTGACGTCACGCGCACGCTTGCGCTGCGCCATTTTGGATCGAAAAAAAAAAATAGAATGCAAACACGGAAAGAACACGGAAGCATTCCTCCCGGATCCAAAGTCCACACGACCAGACTGGCTGCTTCGTGGTACACTGAAAGGTACTGTTTCATTAGAACCAAGCATTAAAAAGGAAATTAAACTGCCGTAAATGCAATAAAGCATTCTAAGTAAAGAAAAAAAAGAACTTTGACTGTTACCCTCGCAAAGCAAACATACAGGGTGTTGAAAAAATAACTCACATATAACAATAAATAACGAACTATAGAGGTAACATGGCATCAGGGTATGTTTGGAATTTATCACCATCCGAGACATTCTTAAGGGCAGGTGGTGAACCTTCACTCAAGTGGGAAGAGTGGAGAGAATATTTTATGAACTACATCTCCACATTAGAAGACGATGAGGAAGTAAAACCAGAAAAGAAGTACAAAATGCTTATGCATTGCCTTGGCGCAGGGGGCATAAAAGTCTATAACACAATTAACAAAAAAATAAGAGCTGAGAATGAGGGAGATATTGTTGTTAATGCAATTGATGATCTCAATACATATCACAAGCCAACAGTATGTGTAGGAGTCGATAGATATAAATTCTTCCATAGAAAACAGGGGAAGGAAGAATCTATAGACGACTATGTTTCGTCACTAAAAAATCTAGCGATCAACTGTCGATTTGGGGGACTACATGATGAGTTTATTTGGGACCAGATAGTCATGCAAGGTTCAAACTCAAATATACAGGACAATTTGTGGGCCAAGGGCGAATATCCCCCTACAAAACATTATAGACATTGCAAGGAAAGCAGAGCTCACCGGACGCTGCGCAAAGGCAGTTCTATCGGAAATCAAAGAAAAGAGAGAAGGAGAAACGGTTGGCAAGGAGACAGAGCACAAACACAACCCAAAACAAACCTGGAATAAGAAGGTAACCAAACCGACGTACAACAAATTCCAGACCAGCAACAAGGGGCGTTGCTACAGATGTGGGAGCACATCACACATGGCTGATGACTTGAAGTGTCCAGCACGTGGAGTGAGGTGTTCTTTTTGCGGTGTTATTGGACATTTCCTCAAGGCATGTCGTAAAAGAAACACAAGCTCAGTCAAAATCGTGGATGAAGAAGAAACAAACGCCCATGACACATCTGATGAAGATGATGTCAACATGTTTGTGCTGAACATTGATGATGAGCAAGTGGATGAGGTCAATGAAACCAATACCACTAAGACTAAGAAACCAGTATGCAACATGAACATTGGTGGAGTAGATATCAGTATTGTAGCTGATTCAGGGTCTCCGTACACCATTGTCAATAAAAGAGTCTGGGAAGAAAAGTTCAAACCCTGCATAGGTGAGCACCTAGATGAAGCGGACATCTCCATAAAGTCATTCACTGGTGATCCCATAGACGTGTGTGGATACAGGAAGCTCGACTTCACGTTCAAGGGAAGAGCGTCCAGTGGTAAGCTATATGTATCTAAAGTGGGTCCTTCAGTACTTGGATGGATGGACCAAGGAAAACTAGGTATAATTCTAGACGCAAGCAAAGCAGACCCAGTGTTAGTTGTTTCGAACGCCGATGAATATGCCTAGGACTTATTATGCAAATACACAAGTGTATTTAGTGGGGAGATAGGTGCTCTTAAAGGGTATCAACATAAAGTCAGAGTCAAGCCGCATGCAAATCCGGTCGTACACAAACCCAGGAACCTTCCATTTTCGATCAGGGATGAGGTTAAAGCGCAACTTGACAAGCTTCTTGAGGACGGAATCATCGAAAGAGTGGAAGCATCTGAGTGGGTTGCGCCTTTAGTCGTCGCAAAACGTCCCAATGGCAAACTGAGGTTATGTGTGGATCTAAGAGATCTCAATGAAAACATAGTTGTTGAACAGTTTCCACTCCCTAAAATAGGTGAAATGTTAGCAACAACAAAGGGTGTTAAGTGGTTCTCCACAATTGACTTGAAGTCAGCTTACCACCAAGTGCCTTTACATCGTGAAAGCAAAAGGCTGACCACCTTCATCACGCCATTTGGGTGTTTCCAGTTCATCAGGGTACCCTTCGGGCTGGCCTCAGCCGCAGCTATGTTTCAGAGACTAATGAACAACAGAGGTTAGGTAGGGTTTTTTTAGTTAAGACAGGAAAGTGGCGCTCAGGCTATTGCGTGTACTAACTATAGACCTGTATAGGTGCGGTGCTGCCAGGTCAGGGGAGTAACCCGATAACCCCTGGGGAATGTGTGAATCGCAGGATCCACAATGTAAAGTAAGCACAGTCCTGGGCACACGCGGTGAGGGTATTTGCAATATAACAATCAGTATCGATACGTTATATAAATGCAGTGGTCGACATCAGTATTGGTTCAAAAAAGTTTTTTTTATATCTCAACAACGACTATGTCGAATACAATGAACCAGCCGACACGTGTTTCATCACTGGGAGAGGTCCCGTGACTCATCAGGGCTGGGGAGGATACAAAAGATAATGGGTGAGGGGAACAATGTGGGTTAGACAAAGAGTACCTAGTCTATGGAAAACACAATTAATAGGTAAAAGGGATCACCCTAGGTGACTACTGGGGAGAGAAGAACAGGAAATGCAAACTGTGACACGTAAGGTGTGAAGTGACACTCGTGAATGTGCCGCTACTCATGAGTCAGGGCTCATGGTGGCAACGCGGGAAAACATGTTAAAAACACAGTGTGACAGATGTGCTCTCATGGGGAGGAAACATGAGGTAAAGCGCGGGAAAACATGGTACATTGTGTGGTGTGACAGGTAAATAGTGCGAGCAGAGGTGTGTGGATGGTGTCTGAGGATAACCACTGTATGAAAAGGATGAAGGTAAAGACTGATACACAGTGTGAACTGAATACTGGGCATGAAGTGATAGAAAGAAGGTCCTACAAAGGATAAGGACGACCTGGACTGAGGAGGAGAAGGGGGAGCGGGTCAAAAAACAGGGTCAAAAACAACTACTGGTGGCCCGGTATCAGTTTAGCTGTAGAGAGGGTGGTCAGGAATTGTCCACTATGCCAAGATTCGGATAAAACTCAGGTCACTTTCAGGCCTCCCCTGCATCCTATTCCCAGCCCATCCATGCCATGGGAGAGGGTTGGCATAGACATCATGGGGCCCATACCAGAAAACTTCGAGCAGTGTTATGTAATAGTCATTTTACCAAATGGCCGGAACTCAAGTTTGTCAATAAACCTGACACAGTGAGCGTCGTCAAATTCCTGGACGAGGTTTTCACTCGTGAGGGTCTACCAAAACAGATAGTAAGTGACAACGGACCACAATTCTTGTCTGACACATTCAAAACTTACTTACAGAGAAACCAAATTGAGCAGAAAACTACCTCTGTTTACCACCCTGCAGGTAACGGGGCAGTTGAGCGCTTTAACAGAGTCATTCAAAGGCATTGTCCAGTTGGCCAGCAGCAACAATCTTGGCTGGAAACAGGAGATACTCAAGACTCTTTGGGCTTACCGCATATCCCCAAGCAACACCACCGGTCACAGCACTTTCGAACTCATGCGGGGCAGAACACCATTGAGCAAGGATAATGTGGGGTGGATCAAGGCGGCTAAAAGAGTACACTGGTCCGCTGACCGAGTCAAAGAAAGGTTGGAGCTAGCCCAGTCCAACATCAAGGCAAGATACGACCTCAAGCATGGGTGTAAGCCTGTGGAGCTCAAGGTAGGGGACATGGTCAAGGTCAAAAGGAGCGGGCACATCAGGAAGGGACAGGACAGATTCTATTACAGGACCGGAGGCTTCGTATTATGCTTCTCTTTCTATTTATTGCCACACACAGCAGCCAATGAAAAACTTTGTTATGAAAAATAAACTACATTTCCCATGATGCTCATGGTATACATCATATCCTGTATAGCCCCATAAGAGCCACCATCACCGGAACTCGTCCTCTTTCTTTGCTGCTCACGCAGTCAGATAAGTGCTCCTACGTCTTATCAGTGTTTAACTGTATTTATTTGGCCTAATTAAGGTGATTGGATTATGCGCGATTATCGCGTTGTCTGTGACTGTGTTCATTGACCAGCGCGACCTCCCGCCGGTTTTTCCGGCGTGTATGCTTAGCGGAGGTGCGCGCTCTCTCCCACATGCTTAAAAGCATTTTTAAATCTCCCGCTCTGAAGCGGACATCAGCGTGATCGGCAGCAGTTGTCTGCCGGGACACGCGCAGTGACTGTACCGCTCCGCCTACGGCGGTGTCTTATTGTGTAAATTTAAGCGCTGAGGCCCCCTCATCGGCCGTATGCGCTCGGAGCCCTCCCTTCACATTTTTCCCTCACGACTCGATGTGCGTAGCCCAATTGGGCTACTTCTAGTAGGATTTGGGCTACGCACATCGAAACGACCCGTTTTTTCCTCTACAGTGCTCTGTATTCCCTGCCTTTTTCCCCACTGAGCAGTTCACTGACGCCTGGCTGGCTGTAATTCATAATTTGGGCCTGGAGGAAGCACACCTCCATTAAAATACCCTGCTCTTGGCTCCTGTTACGCCCTTTGGGCTGCAAAAACCATTCATACAGCTGTTGCTGAGGGACTAGGTACTACTTTTGGTGTTTGTGCTCTGGGTTGGTCCCCCTTTACTCCTCAAAAATTTTGTCTGCCGCAGTTGCAGGTTACTGATAACTATATTGATCCCACAATGGAAGAGTGGGTGCAATATAACGAGGATGAGGTTTTCTATGAAGAGGAGGTTCCCAATCCTTCCTTGGAGGACAACATTGTTGAGGCCCTGGACGCCTCGGTTCAGGAGTCGGTCAACAAGGCCCTGGAGAAGACAGTTCCGGGAACTGTACAACAGGCTCTAGCTACTGCCTTAAAGCCGATCACTAGGCAGCTTGAGCAATTTGCTAAACGTCATGGGTTTACTGCTCCACAGGGCGATGCCACTGACGCTCCTAAACCTTGGCCTCACTCCGCCTCCTACTATTCGCTTCCTCACCCCGACGGGGACACGGCTAAGGCTAGAGGCACCGACACTGATCCCGACTCTACGGGGTCTGACACCCCGGACACATCCCCTCCAAAGAAAAGGATGAAGAAATCAAAGAATACAGAGGTACCCATAGCTACCCCTTTTACTTTTAATCCAGCGGAGATAGTTCACCCCAGATCCTCTGATTGGTTGCCGGCTCCCGAGGTTGCGGCCTACTTGCATGAGAATATACGCAAGAGCTTTGACAAAGAGGTGCGAAATCGCCTACGGTCAGAATGCCCTAGACCGGACGTTACCGATAAGGTGGCGGAAACTCCGGATATTGACTCTAGTCTTTTAACATTCTTAAAGAAATTCACCAAAGATCCCAAGAAAGGGATTGATCGTGCTTGGCGTGGATGCCAAGATAAGCTGTTGGACGTTGTAGGACCTTTAGCTAAGGTATTGGAGATGGCG
Organism: Calotriton arnoldi; assembly: GCA_963921515.1. Lineage (NCBI taxonomy): Eukaryota > Metazoa > Chordata > Amphibia > Caudata > Salamandridae > Calotriton > Calotriton arnoldi. The sequence goes on along the minus strand of CAWUFW010008807.1, from coordinate 682,345 downwards.
CTACAAGCGCAGGAATCTGGAAGTACAATTGACCCCCATGTTCTCGCCGGATGGACCCAGCGGGCTATATGCCTGTTGGGCAACGCCAATTGTGCCATTTCTACGGAACGGCGCAAATCTATCCTCATGAAAATGGACTCCAATCTCACGGAGTTGGCTGCGGCGGAGCCTGGTCCGCTGGCGGATGGAAACCTATTCGGAGACCGTTTTGTAAAGGATGTAGCCAAATATGTGGGCACATTCACAACTCTAGATAAGGCCCAATCTGGCATTAAGAGAGTTTTTCATGCTGGTGTTTTCAGCAGGGCCGGACGAGGGCGAGGACGCTCGTTTGGCCGTCACTTTTCCCAAGGTCCTCAGAGAGGTGACTTCGGTCGGGGCAGGGGAGACTGGGACTCCACCCATGGTGGCACTTTCTACCCCACCAGACAACGCTTTAATAGACGGCGTTTCAACAGAGGATATTACAGGGGAAACTTCCAGAACGCCGAATCCTCAGGTGAGTGCTCCGGACCTTTGTCCGTTACCTCTGGGGGACGTATTCAATTCTTTTATCGCAATTGGGCTCACTTGTCGCAAGATGCTTGGGTACTGCAGACAGTGCAGGGTTTCCATCTAGATTTCTTTCAGACCCCCGTCCAGATCAAACTTCCCAGACAGCTTTCTTTTTCCCAACTAGAATGCGTTTTTATAGATTCCGAAATCGCAGGGTTGCTGCAGAAGCACGCGATAGCATATTGCAACGAGGGCCCTCACGGCTTCTGCAGCAATATTTTTCTGGTTCAGAAGAAGGGTGGAGGTTACAGGTTGGTACTAAATTTGAAGGAGTTCAATCATTTTTTAACGTACAAACACTTCAAGATGGAGGGTATACATCTTTTGGCGGATCTCCTCAAACAAGGGGACTGGATGGTACGGTTGGACCTGAAGGACGCCTATCTCTCTATCCCCATTTTTCCTCCTCATCGACGTTTTCTCAAATTTCAATGGCGCAACAAATGGTACCACTATTTGGTCCTTCCTTTCGGACTTTCCTCGGCTCCTTGGTGCTTCACCAAGACCTTGAAGCCAGTGGTAGCTTATCTCAGAGAACAGGGGATTCGTATGATAATTTATCTCGACGACATTCTTATCATGGCGCAATCTCCTGCAATGACAACTCAGCATTTAAACATGACCATTGCTACTCTACAAAACTTGGGTTTCGTGATCAACGAACCAAAGTCAGTGCTGTCCCCTTCCCAGACAATAGATTTCTTGGGCTTTGTCATAAATTCGCGGGAGGCTCAACTGAGTCTGCCACGCTCCAAACTCCGGGACATCAAAAAGGAACTTCGATCCCTGTTATCCAAACAGATGGTATCGATCAGAATGCTTGCCAGAATGGTGGGCCTTCTGGCGTCATCCATTCAAGCAATTTTCCCGGGACCCTTGCATTATCGGGCACTTCAGAGGCTCAAGATTCAACATCTGCAAAAGGGTCTCTCCTATACCGATCTGGTTCCCCTCTCCCGAGACGTGCGGGAGGAACTTCAGTGGTGGTTAGGCCACGTCGAAGCATGGAACGGCAGAGCAATTTTCGGTTCTCTGCCGGAAGTCATCATAGAGTCCGATGCCAGCCGTTGGGGCTGGGGTGCGCGCTGCGGAGATATTTCAACAGGAGGGCGTTGGTCCTTAGGGGAGCTAGATCTCCACATAAATTGTCTAGAACTGTTGGCGGGATCGTTTGCGATCCGGACGCTGTCACCCAAACAGGTATCCTGTTGCATCCTCTTGAGGATGGACAACATATCAGCGGTTCAGTACATCAACAAGTTGGGGGCACGAGGTCGTCCCTGTTGGTGGAAATAGCGAAGGACTTTTGGCATTTTTGCCTCAGTCATCAAATCTCGGTCATAGCCGAGTACATTCCGGGCAAATCCAATGTCGTAGCGGACTGGAATTCCAGACACCTCAAGGATTACAGCGATTGGCAGTTACAATCGCAGATGGTGCAATGGCTTCAGGCAATATGGGGACACTGCGAGATAGATCTTTTTGCCTCCAGACTGAATCGTCAGATGAACAAGTTCTTCAGTTGGAGGCCGGATCCGTCGGCTCTGGCGACGGATGCCTTTTCACAGAATTGGACACACAGTCTGAATTATGCCTTCCCTCCTTTCATCCTGATTCCCCGAGTGTTCACACAGATAATGCGCCAGAAGGCGGAAGTGATTTTGGTGACTCCATTGTGGAAGTCGCAACCCTGGTTCCCGCTACTATTGGAGGCCAGTTGCGACCTTCCCAGGAGGATTCCGTGGTCCTCAACATTGCTCCAGGGCCCTCACGGAGAGTTGCATCCGATGATAACATCGGGGCAGTTGTCCCTGATGGCCTGGAGACTTTCAGGCAACGTTGGCATATGCCAGGATTTTCGGAACAAGCTTCCGACTTTATCAACCAGGCCTGGGCCCCTTCCACCAGGAAACGCTACTCGTCAGCCTGGAAAGGCTGGGTTCGTTGGTGCGTGGAACAACACGTGGATCCCGTGGGGGCAGGATTACCCTATGTTGTGAATTTTTTGTCCAAAAAAGCCGCCGATGGTTTGGCATATCGTACTATCAATAATTTCCGTTCAGCCATTTCAGCGGGTCATGCTCAAATAGAGGGCAAACCTTTAGGGATGCACCCGTTAATTTGTAAACTCTTGAAAGGTATTAGAGTGGCTAATCCGCCTAAACCAAAGTATTCCTCTTTATGGGATGTGTCTCTAGTTCTTTCCTTGTTCAATACATGGCCCACTAATGACATGTTGACAAGGAAACAACTATCTTCCAAATTGGCCATGTTGTTATGTTTAGCAGCCTGTCGACGCTCATCGGATATCAAAGCCTTGGATATTACAGGTAGAGTGTTTACTCCGGAAGGAGTTTCTTTTAACATTACCTCCAGAACAAAGACACTGTCTCGTACTGTGGACTATCATGCTTTTCCTAGCAATGCCAAGCTTTGCGTTGTTCAATGTCTTAAAATGTATGAGGAATGTACAAGGTCTCTTAGACCTGATGGTGTGGTGCAATTATTAATTGCTTTACAGAACCCCTTCAAGCCTGTCACTGCGGCTACTATAGCCAGATGGTTAAAATCTGTTATGCAAGAAGCAGGTGTTGACATTCAAGTATTTGGGGCACATTCTGTCCGAGGTGCTATGGCCTCTAAAACATTTATGTTGGGTTCTACTGTACAGGATATAATGCATTCTGCAGATTGGTCCTCTGAATCAACATTTAAACAATTTTATTATAAGCCGGTGGGTGATATATCCTCTGTAGTTTTTAATCAGCGTTAAACTAGCATAATACTGAAGCCTCCGGTCCTGTAATAGAATATAAAATTAGCTAGCATTCGCGCCAAGAATTTTCAATTCTATTAAGGACACGGAGGCGAGGATTATCCCACCCGATTATATTACAGTGTTGTAATTAATACCCACCCGTTGTGTACGTATTCTGATTTTACAGAAGTTACGGGTTGTTTTATCTCTCATTCTTTCAGGATCTGAAAAGAAAACGGAGTAAGGGTAATCCTGGTTAAAGAGGACGTACTTCCCAGTTGGATTGTTTCTTCCATGTTGGAGGATTTGTTGGACTTCAGTTATTATGTTGGACTTTATTGTTCGAAGCAAAGAAAGAGGACGAGTTCCGGTGATGGTGGCTCTTATGGGGCTATACAGGATATGATGTATACCATGAGCATCATGGGAAATGTAGTTTATTTTTCATAACAAAGTTTTTCATTGGCTGCTGTGTGTGGCAATAAATAGAAAGAGAAGCATAATCCTCGCCTCCGTGTCCTTAATAGAATTGAAAATTCTTGGCGCGAATGCTAGCCAATTTTATATTCACCTCACCCTTATCGGTGCGCAAGGTACACTGCAATTCTGCACTTTTGAGTGATGGGAAGGTGTGGCCCTTCTCCGCACTTTCAGCCTTCAAACAGACCACTGAGAACTCTGACAACATCTCACCCTCGTTACACTCCAGTGAGCGTACCACAGACGACAAACAAAGAAGAACACCCATCGCAGTGTCAGACGATGAGTCTGACTACGAGTTTCCTAGCAAAGAGACTACTGCACACATTACCATCAAACTGCCCGTTTCTACTCCCGCTGAAACTGTCAGATTATATTTGTGAGTAGCCCATTCTGGATTTCCTTTATTTCGCCCTATGCGCCCATGGGCTCACCTCAGTTCCTTCTTCACCTCACCCTGTCTCTCCCGTCCTCTCCTCTATCCCTCCGTCCTCTCCCTCGCTTACTCCCTCTTCCTTCTCCCCCTTGCTTCCACGTTCTAAGGGGGAGGATGTGTTGTATCTCACTAATTGTGTCCCTGCGTGGACCATGGTAATTGTTGTGCTTTCGGTTGTCCCTGCAGGGACACCGTACCACCTGTACCGGCACTGAGCTCAGTTGACAGCTGATGACCGACAGGTGTAGACGTTACTGCGCTCCGTCCTTCCGGAGCCTGTGTTGGTGATACAAATAAAGAAACTTCTTGCAACCACATACAGCGTGAAGAGTTCCTTACATACAGGAAGTTTAAACTGAGTGTTCCGTCCGTGGCTAACAATGCGGAGCATTATAATCCTGTTTGCCATGTTTCAAATGTAAGGCAGATTACAATCCTAGCATGTTGATTAATAAAATCAAACCAATCAAACTGAATAGAGCTGGCTCTAATAGTGTCAGGCGGCATGTTTACTCTTCAACCCGACCCCGCCCCCTCCATCCGTAGTGGGAAAAAAAATAGAGCAATGACGACTGCATCTGTGTTTTCGCACGTGACCAAAGATGCCTCTTGTTATGGCGTCGCCTCCCTGTGTAGTGTAAGCAAAAGGCATGGACATAGAAAAAAGACAATAACGTCAAACCTGTTCGGCTTGCACGTTAGCTTGATGTAAGAGCAATAACGGTATCTGAAGAGGATTCTTTTACATTGGTAGCCAACACTGTTTCACTTTTTTCGAATTAAAATTATATTGTTGCAGTCCAGAAGAGAGTATTTCTAGGAAATACTCATACGTGTGAAGTTTGAAACCACTGGCAATACTGAACTTTCTCCATTTAGTACGACACTTGTAGGACGTTTCTTGATGTTTACAAGTTAAGAATTTACGACTAACTTCCTCAAAAATCCTGTATTTCCACACGTATTATCTACGTCCATGCGGGAATACTTACATTCAAACATGGCCGCTCTGTTTGCAAAGCTCAAAGAGGAGCTGCGTCAGTTCATCCTCTTCCTTCTGACTGTGTAGGGGTGGCGGCGAAGGAAGGAGCGCGGCGGAGGTGGCGGATATCTATGGAGAGGGGAAGATGGCTCCATTTCCAGACGAGGTGGATGTGTTCACTGCGCCGCACTGGCGGATGAAGCAGCTCGTCGGCCTGTACTGTGATAAGGTAACTGAGCGTCGGTATGTTAAAGGGGACTCAAAGGGCTGGTAGTAGTCCGTACCGCACTCATCACAACCTGCGCAGCTGTCATCATTGGTCGGCCAGCGTCTAGCTGCACTGCCTTGGTAGGTAAAGACGGCACTAATGCCACGCTTTACTGTACGTTCCCCAATTGTGGCACACATCCCCCTTACAACCTCCATATCCCCTGAGGCTACACCGAAGCTATGCATCTAGCTCAGACTGCTTCCCCTCCCCAGTTAATACAAACCGCTTAGTGCATTCCACGTCAATATTACACAAAAATGCCCAAACCATTTGGCTTCACTCTTACAATTATCCCTGTCCGTATTTTGGTCAAGTAACCCTTGCCAGCCTGACATTAAAAGTCATACACTATCATTCAGATGTAAAACTGCTTACTAACTCTTGCTTGCTCTGTTACGCAAGCCTCTAATGTTTGTTTAACTTTAAATCCAACAATGCCCCTGAAATTCTTCACTGGCGACTCTCACCCGTTAAATGGCCACATGCACCCCTTCACTACCCTAAAAGTGTCCCTGTAAATACAAACTTAGTGTCTGCTGCAACTTGAGTTTTTGAATTGCGTCTTTGATGCGCCTTGAACTGTTTTGCCTTGTATCTACTTTTTAGGAAGTCTACGTCCCCTGCCCTCAGAAAATGATTACTCCTGACCCTTTCCTGATGTCCACTGCGGCTCAACTCTAAGCACGCTCATCTCGTATTACTCTCCCAGGTTGTTCGATCAAGAAATTTCTCTACAATTGCCCCCAGCCCTATCAAAGACTCTTCTCCCTTAAACGCCGCTTTCATCGCGTCCAATTACTCTGTGACTCACGAAGGCCACCACTTCCAAAAGTATCCTCCCTGTAACCCACGTTTTTCATGCTCATTTGCATCCCCCGTCCGGGACCCAGCCATTTCACAATGAACACATCACCCTTGGTGTTTCTCAAAATTCCACCATTCCTGTCAATATGCTTCGCTGGCCACTCTACTACACGCGCCTGTCTCTCGGTCTAGTAGTACACCATGACATCTTAAGTTTAAGGTGTGCCTATTGTCATGTTCTAGCGGTTGTGTCCTTTGCAGTTTGCATTCAGTGCATGTGGACTAGGGATGCGCAGGTTTATATTCTGAAGGACTTGTCATTGTTTGCGTGCTGCTATTATGCAATTATCTCTAAGCTCCTTAGCTCAACTACCAAACGAGGGAGTTTTTGCAACTCGGCTATAGTTAACAATTTGTAAAGGGCTATTTTTTTTGTAAATAGTTGTCTTAAACATTAGTAATGTGACTGTATTTTGGTAGTTACCGCGGACTTTGGTATATGTTGTTTTCTTTATACTGGTCTATAGCTTTTCAGTGGTCTGGAGCAATCCAGACTCGATTTAATGCAGTGACTACTGCTTTGTAAGTTACCCTGCATGTTTCTCAAGGTTCTACAGGCACTTATTAAATCAGGGGTGCAGAATGTAATAAAATATCTACTTGTCCATGGGACATGTTGCTTCATAAATCTACTTGCCCTGTAAAAAACTCCACTAGTCTCTTTTGTGCCTCTTAGTACAGTGGCAAGTTATGGCAGCAATCTCATTATATAAGAGCTCTGATAATAACCTCTCTGATCATGCCAAGGCTCATACTATAGTAGGGTTTTAATACTGGCATTTCCCCTGTGTTGTCATATTTCTTCAGATCTACATTCTGGGGCTGGAGGTAGTGGAAAGCAATAGTTCCAGGGTTGGAATGCTCTTTTGTGTCTGTGCAACCCTAACTTGCATGTTTTAGGGATTTTCACCAGTTCTTCTCTAATCTTTTCCCATATTGAGAAAGATTGCAGATTTACTCCTGTCAATGGCAGAAGTAAAACTTCTTCCAGGGTTGGAGAAAAAAGAGGTTGGAGGGAAAGTGAACTTGTAAACGCTCAACAGATTTTCGCATGAGCAAATCTACACATGTATATTTGCTCGTGCTGAAATGCAGTCTATAAATATTTTCTAGGAGTATATTTTCCTGGTCTATTTGTGTAAATTCTTGTGAATTCATGACAGGCGTAAATCTGCACTAATGCAAGGATATATACTGTGGGTGCACTTTTGTGACTTTCTTTAAGAATTGGGCCCCTAATTAGGTCTGGCCTTAACCAAGAAATTTTGTTTTTATTACATTTTATTCCTTCCTCTCTGTGACAGCATTCTGTTCTTTCACAAGAAGCATATCAACACAAGAAGTAATTTTGGTGTGTATTCCAGAAACTACTGTGGAGATGTGTGCATTTTGAGACCAACAAATATTTTTGCTAATGTTTGTTATAATGGTTAGGGCCCGGCTGCTCACACAACAATAACGTTTTACAAAAACCTTGTCAAGACAAGCATTGACAAAACCAAAAGGCTGACCACCAATGTCGACCTATTGGCTTTGCCAATGCTCGTTTATTTTCATGTTTGCCATGATATTGTTGAAACTGGTTACACTGATTTTCAATTATGAATATTTATAGTAAACACTAGCATGCATCAACACAAGTTTACTAAATGATGCTTCAAAGAAATGGTACCTAAAATTTCACAGTTTAGCAGAACGTTTTTTTTTTCGCGCTTGCATTTTTTGAGAACATTTTGAAAGCAAAGAATAATCAGTCTTGATTTCAAGCTTCATTAAATATTTGCACCTAATCAGAGAACATTATACATAGCTACATATTGTTAAACTTTGAAAGCGCGAGTATGCATTTTTATACTGGAACCACTGTCAGTGTAGTCAAAGCTTACAACATTATCTTAGAGCGCACACCCTAATAATAAAGGCTTTGTATTAATGAACCATAAACACAAATTCAAACCGCATTAACATACTGACACAGATTAACTTCAGACAATCAATCCCCTTCCCTGATCCATAATGTACTGTAAACTGGCAGCCAAAGGGTTTGTGCTTCCTGGGTTGGGCCTACTTGTCCCAAGGACAAAATAAACATGGAAACTTGTTGTCCTTGACCCCAAACAATATGTCCTGGGCGTCGGGCTATAGGAATTCCATAACCCTGTAAAGAGAGAATAAAGTTAAATGCTTTAACAAGAATGCATGACATAATTACCCATGTGAAAACCATTCAGTAAATGTATAATATTGATTTAAGGGTTTTCTAAAGTTAATCTAAAAAGCAAAGACCGCATTGCACTGCACAGTAGAGCATAATGCCAAATAAAACTAGAAGAACTATCACCGATAATACCTAAAATGACAAGCTGTGCTTTCTGTGCATAGTGAACAGAATCCTACTTTTAAAAACTTGAGATAGTAAAAGCTTTGGTGTAAGGTTTTCCTGGGATACATAGAGCTGTTAGAAGCAAATGACTGTTTTCTACAAAGGAAAGTAGACCGTCTCAATCACTCAAGGTGTGGGGAGGGTTTTATAGTATTTATAATCCCCCCCCCCACCCGGAACCAGCAGGGGACGTGAATGTTTTTCACTATGCTATAAATCAAATGCCTGCAAGTTATAGTAAGATAGTCAATACCGTGATTGAACAAATCGAATTCTGCTAGGAAGCAGAGGTAGGCAAATCAAGAAAGTAGTATGTTGCTATGTAGTATGTAAAGTCATTAGTGTTGACATGCGGCTTTGGGAACATAACATATATGATCAGGTGGTGAGGCATCAAATCCTCATGAAGACAAAAAGCAAGAAAGTCTGAGAGAGATTTGGGCCTGAATCTGATCTGACCTTTAAGTTAGCCATTGACACTATCAAAAGCATTGAACTGTCAGAAAAGTTTGAGGAAAATAGAGGTCAATCATCTCAGTTGCTTGCTGAAGTATGTGCAGTTAACAAGAAAGGGATCATGGATGCATTTAAAACAAGCATTGGCATAGCCAATAGGTCTCGCTTTTGGTATTTTGTAAGTGGTTAGTTATCTGGTAGATATTCTTCCGTGCAGTAATATAAAGCGTTGCATGTTTAAAGATTTATAAGGTCTTGAAAGTGATATCTATTGCCTTTGGTGGGAGTCAAATTCTATTATTGTCCTGAGGGGTTGTGTTTCTGACATTTTCTTACAGGAGAAGTGAGTGAAATACTGGCAGAAGAGGTAACTTTGAGCTGGGGTAGATAATCACAAGTGAGAGAATAGAGGAAGAGCTCTGATGACAGGTGACTGTGAGAGCTTTTGGAGAGGTCTGAGGGAGAGATACGGGACTGCGAGTGACCGGTGAGGTGCAATGGTGTGGAGGGAGAGCAGCAGGGTGGTTGGTGGCTGCGTGAACTGCTGGAGAGTTGGGTGGGTGCTAGCACGACAATAGGGTTTTGGGGGGTGGGCCACCCGGGACTTACAGGCAGGTGGTAGGTTCCAGGGACGGAAGGGGAGGGTATTGCCCAGCAGTGCAGAGGGCGGAGCGAGTTTATATAGTACGGTGACGGATAGTCCTGTCAATCCATGTAGATTACCAGTTATCAAGCACACCGGTTGGCAGGGATAGTGTATTTTTTACCCGTCCGACCCTCCCTCAAGTTGTTAAGAGTTATGTCAATTGCATCCCCGTAATCCCGCAGATTTATAGTTACATACCTCAAGAAAACGTTGTTTAAATTGTATCCTAATTACGCCGATCCCTGCAATTTCAGTAACGAGAAAAATGTGTTAACAGCGAATGTCATTAACGTGCCGCAAGGATGATTTGTGCCCGTCACCTCTGCGGCGCGGAGCAGGGCGGGCCCAGCAGGGTTTAATTTCCGGAGTGGAGACTGCTGGTGTGCGCGCGCGGTTGCGAGCAGCAGCATATGTTTCCAATTATCGCACCCGCGTCTGGGCACGATATTTGGAAACATATGCTGATGCTGCGCGTTAACGCAAGCATTAGGCCGTGGGTGGGAACATGGGGTACAAAAAGGCGGGACAAAAAGAGCCTTTGGCGAATTGCGTGCTGTCTTTGTTAAAAAGACGCACGCAAAGGCCAATAGCCCGGGACAAAAAAAAAGCGCGAGTGTGAGGTGAGCTTTCTGAAAGCCCTTACAAAACGTCGAGCATTTTGTCGTATAATGACAAATGTTTAGCGTATTTCTTCATTGTAGGTCCTCGTGGAGAAACAGCATACCGTCTTTTATTATTTAGTCCCTTTTAGCTCTACCAAAGATACATCGGAGGACCTTTGATATTGCTAACTGTGAGACAGTGACTTATGGGCCTGTCATTAGAGTTACACGCTTCTGATTATGGTATAGTGGTTGGTGTGGATAGATAGCTAGCAAAAATCCCCCAACGCTTCGGCTGCATCACTATCGACCTTCCCGTACTTTAAGATCTAGCAATAAGTAGCTACTGACTCCCTCCCGTGTCCATACCTCTAGATACTGTGGCAGAGCCTTTTCTTTCATGGCCCCCACCTCCTGGAATCAACTTCCTCTACATCTCCGCTGTTGCACGGATTTCACCAGATTTAAGAAAATGTTGATAACGTGGCTGGTTTAGGTTCTGGATGTTGGTAAGGTGCTGGCCGCACACCAAGATATACCTCCGGGCATGATTTGTTGCGCTTTATCAAGTTAAAATAACATAACATAACTAACCCTTGAATGCAACGGAGCCAGTGCTTTAAATGGGCCGGTACTGCCTGGTACGGAGTACTGGCACTTTTTTATTTTGAGAGGGAGAGTACCGTTACTTTTTAACAGTGACGTAATACTTTTAATTGGAGAGTACCTGCACTTCTCAGAAACAAGCAGGTACTTTAGTACAGAGTACCTGCACTTCTATTTTTCCATTTCAAGCACTGAATGGAGCCTGTACTTTAGGCCTTTTGACTTTCCGGGCAATGGCAGCATCCGTGCTCACCAACCCTGGTGTTTTCACACGAGGTGAAGTGGTGAACTGTCTATTCCTACCGCACTACGAGCTGTAGTGCACTCAGGGAAGAGGAACCCAGCATCCTCCCTCAGGACACATGCGAGCAACAACGAGACAGAAGTTCTTCAGCATCTACCAGTTCCAGAGCTACTGAAGTGGGTTCCAGGAACAACTGGCTGCTGTGAGGAAGAGGGGACTGCCGGAAAGGAAAACCTCAGAAATTCAGAGGCGCAGGATCTGACCAGTTCATGGGATGAAATTAAAAAAAGCCAGAAGCCCTAAACAGCAGCATTCCCCTGGAGGGGCACTTTCTGTAGGGGAATTAACAGCAGAGCGTCCGCGCTGCAAGTTGGATTAAACCGTTTTTTAGTTGTATTATCATTTTAAAACTCTAAATGTGCACTTGTTGTGGCAATTTTATTTGTATCCAAATCCGGACTGGATTAAGCTGGAGATTAAATAGCGGGCTGCAGGATGTATTAATATTAGTGCCGCCGTGTCACGTGCTGCGCTGTGAAGCTTGTCTTGTCATTGCCGCCTCGTTACTGCTGCTTGTCCCCAGTGAACTAGAGTTGCACGCGGCAGGACTCCGCGTGGCACTGTGATCTGTGCACCAGATGCCACGCGCGTTGCAGCCACTCTCCTGCTACAGCGCCCCGTGGAACGCATTTAACTCTCCCGGGCCCGACGCGTTCACAAACGCTAGATCCGACTGAGACCAATGTCCTTGAAGTGTTCCCGACAGGTAAGGTACCGCTGAGTGTCGTGCGAGTGCTGGAAGGCGCCTCTTTCTATCTGATGCAACCCTGTCAGCTCGGAGCAGCAGGTGCCAAGAAGTGCCCTTTGTAGAGTCCAAGGGAGGACGGTCCCTCGTCTAGCTTTGTAAAGAAAAACAGAAGTGCGCATGCGCCTTAGGTGACAGCTGCAGCTCACATTCAGATGACACTGTGCCTGGCGGAGCGGGAAAAACAAGAGAGTGAATTATCCGGACCAGGGTCACCCTGGTGTTTAATGAGCAGGTTCCTAGTCACGAAAACACAACAGCAGTAGTTAACTGCTACATAAAAACAAGCATTGGCGGGCGGCACTCTATGCCAAGCACAGACTTTTAGGTTACGTGTTTTGAAGCCACGCCCTTAATTACATTTGCTACGCCCCTGTGAGAGGACCACCCCCCCAGTTTTTTTCATCTCATCTAAAGCCCTGTAAACAAAGATTGCTATTCCTCTATAGTGAAGGGACCATTAAAGCCCTGTAAACAAAGATTGCTATTCTCTATAGTGAAGGGACCATTAAGCTTCCAGCTGGGTTCCAGAAAATAGTGTATCAGTACAACTTCGTATGCCAGCATGCTTCCATTATGTGCTATGCCTTTTTCTCAAAGATTCCAGGATATCTAATGCCATGTTGCTGTTCAATACATAAGCGTGTTCCCCGTTATGGGTGTCTTAAAACATTCCAGGTACTGCTCATTTCACAAGCAGTGTTGTTAAACGTAATTGTATATGTTATAGAAATCAAATACAGCATTATAAGTACATTTATTGTACACAGTTTAAATCAATTTCACTGAAAACCCAGCCTGGTGTTTGAAAGAAAAAAAAATAAAGCACGGCCACAGCCTAATAACGTGCCGCGAGGATGATTTGTGCCCGTCACCTCTGCGGAGCAGGGCGGGCCCAGCAGGGTTTAATTTCCGGAGTGGAGACTGCTGGTGTGTGCGCGCGCGGTTGCGAGCAGCAGCATATGTTTCCAATTATAGCGCCCGCGTCTGGTCACGATAATTGGAAACGTATGCTGATGCTGCGCGTTACCCCAAGCATTAGGCCGTGGGCGGGAACATGGGGGACAAAAAGGCGGGACAAAAAGAGCCTTTGGCCAATTGCGTGCTGTCTTTGTTAAAAAGACGCACGCAAAGGCCAATAGCCCGGGACAAAAAAAAAAAGCACACGCCCGAGCGTGAGGTGAGCTTTCTGAAAGCCCTTACAAAACGGCCGAGAGCAGGCAGCGTTTCCCTTGCGGGAGCGAGCGCAATAATTGCTAACATATGGCGCCACTCGCTCCCGCAAGGGAATCGCCAAATGTGCACGCGTTGTATTGAAAGCAATGCAACGCGTGCACGTTTTTGCCTGCAAAGCTGAATCGATTTCAAGAGGTCTCTTTCCTACGCAGCGCATGCGAGACCTAAAAAGGAGAGAACGAAAAAAACATGGTTTTGGGAGCAGTAAAAATGTAGGCATTGCCAACCTCTATCAAGCTTGGGATAAGCTGTGCTATATGTGTAAGAAGAGGGTCACCCTGCAGGGTTAATTTGATATGGAACAATGATGACAGATACAATGGGACTGAGCCTCGATGTTGACCTTAGTAGGTTTATCACAGGAAAGTAAGGGTTTTCCTAGGTGTACTATAGAAATTATTGGGAAGGTATTGGTGGTGAAGGTCGACTCTGCACATGGTTCGCAAGTAAGAATTTAACAGGCAAGTTATGGGGTAGTAGGAAATTACTCACTGCTGGCACAGACACAAGATAAACATATTAGGATTTTTTTAAGCCAATAATTTCAAAGGAAGAATAACACGAAGCAAGCTATGCATTCAAGACAAATGACCCTATTTTTGGATTTCTGTACCAGGAGGAAATGGGATAAGATTAGACCCACTAGCTTATCTGTCGTACCTCTAATTACGCTAATTCGTACATCAGGTAATTTTGGAGGGCCAATCTTAGCATCTGACTGCAGTAATGTACGATAGGGAAATGATACCTTTCAGCCTGGCCGGCGCTGCTTCTGTTGTCTTGAAAATAATGAAAGGGACGTTAAAGGGGCAACAGCTTTTTAGGAAGACATCAGATTTGTTATCACATTGCAACTATGAATGAGACTGTTGGGCTCTTGATCAAGCTCTTGAAAGAATGTGCCATACATATCTCCTATTAATGTTGAGGTCTACTTTTACCTGCTTCTAGCCATAACCCTCCACAACAGCTGTCGGGTACACTTACTGGAACCATGACATTCCTTAACAAAAGATTTTAAAGTTATTGGCTTTTTTAATAAGATACTTTGGCCATGTCCTGTGTGTTTTGCACAGGACACAATATGTGCAGTGAATGCAGATCAGTAAATGCATGAAAGCTGCATTTGTGAACACCAGACAGATACTACGTCCTTGCTCTGTGTGCCATTCACTTGTGGATAGTACTACAACAAGCATTTGCAATGCAATAGGTCTCGCATTTATGTGAGTTTAAGCTATTGGCATTGTAAATGACAATGCCTTTTATTTATGTTTTAATAACGAAAATAAAAAGCATTGTTATTTGCAATGTCAATAGCTCAAACTCGCATAAATGCGAGACCTATTGCATTACAAATGCTTGTTTTACGACAGCAATGAAGCCTGCTGTCGACACGAAACCCGGCACTGTCAATAAAGAAAGAATGGTTTAGCATAGCCGCCGCAGAGCGACTTTTAACCAACAGGCGGCCTGAAATTTACTTCATCACAGCACACTAAACCTAATGAATTAAGATTAATTTGGTGGGAAAGATGCCCCTCGCGCGGCACCATATGTGATGTCCCTTAGTAGGCAGGCCTCTTGTCTGTACTGAAATTACAATACATGTCGTGCCCTGAAGATGGCGCAGTCCTTTTGCTGAGTATTCTGTGCCTTGTTTCTCCGTTGCCAAACTGTGTCTTGTTTTATCCATGCCAACACTCCTCTTCTGTCCCGTGTAACCCCGTACCCTCCAGTATTCCTCCGCATAGCTGGCATTCCTTCCTGGGCTACGGACCAATGCATGGGGCGCTTACACGGAATTCTTGGTAACTAATGAAAGGTTGATGGGTTTGTCTCTTTGTTTCTCAGAACAAAATACTTACTACATGTGCAAAGTTAGGACGTTATTAACAGGACAATGCGCCGAGAATCTAAAACGGAGAAATGGAAATATTGAAAATGAAAGTTTCAGAGCTACTGTATGTTCCGAGTTTATTTACTAGTTTATTGATGTCGTTTTTATAACGCGAACCAGACTTCTTGGTGCCTCGGAGCGCTACGTGAACGATCAGACACCGCAGTTTAGTTTACCAGCATATAAACCATAATAATAGACGTAGGCAGAACCTATTTTACTGTGCCCACCGGCATGGTTGTGCAGCGAGCTTGTACTTTGCTACGCGGATTAAACCTCTGGTAGTCCCGTTTTACTATTTAATGACCACCACGCAGCACTGTAAGAACAAGTATCTTCCAAAATTAGGCCATGGGAGTGTGCCTGGTAAAATAGTGTAGAACATCGCATTTAGGTGTATCGCACACGAAGAGGTGCACGCTGAAGGAACTTGCAGTTTGTTAATTCATCTTTGAGGCACGAGAGGGCACGCTTCACAAAGAGAACAAGCGCGGCCGCGAAAGTGAAAGCATTTGTAACCTGACCCAAAACAGATGGCAGCCTGCGCACCGCTGCTGGCTGGAGGAGCAAGCGCGCGCGCGCGGCCACGCTAATTGAAAACAGATGGCCCCTGCGCGCCGCTGCTCGCTCCCGCAAGGTGGATGCCAGCACAAGCACGAGTGCTTGAAAAGAGCTGACCAATTTCTAAAGGTCATCTCCTAGAGCAGCGCATGCGCGCTGCACTAGGCTCGACCTAAAAACTAGGACTGTAGGTCATACCATGTGTGTAGTACACCTCCTCATAGAAGCCATATGGTGTGTACTGCTGTCTAGGTATTTCCTTTGTAAATACAAGGGGCATACTACATACTGAGCATGAAGCACACCTGTTGTGCTCTGTATGTAGCACATTGCCTTTAGCCATGAACTACACAGTGCATAAGGTCCCAGTAAATATCAGGCATGGTTCACATCGGACATGTCGTATAGATATGTCCTGTGTGTATTGCACAGCTCCCAGAGCTGCCCTGCTTGCAGTACATACTGGGATCTACACATGCTGCTAATGTGCTCAATATATAGCCTTTATCCATTCTGCTAGCATTACATACCCGTACTGCTATATGAGCCTGGCCTCTTTAATATAAGCCTTTGGGATATATATGTACGTGTGTGTGTATATATATATATATATATATATATATATATATATGTGTGTGTGTATATATATATATATATATATATATATATATATATATATATATATATATATATATATCCTCCAAACGCTCTGCAGCAACAAAGTGTGGCGCACACTCGAGTTCTTAATTTATCAAAAACTACTATATTCTTGTCCCGACAAACGCGTTTTGGCCATGAATGAATATATATATTATCTACTGGCAGTCGCCAGTAGATAGTTATAGTTAGGACCTATTTTCCATAGGAAATCCGCAACATTCTATTTGAAATAACTTTGGCACCGGTTGACGAATCTTCGCGAAATTCTCAAAACTTATGGCCCGGTCCGCTCCTATCCTGAAAGTTTCGGGGTGATTCGTCAAGCGGGGGCCGAGAAAAAAGGGGGGTCCCAAAACGTGTTTTCCCCATGCAATTTTCCATAGGAACCTTTCATCGCAGCTACAGCCCGAACTGCTGAACGGAATTACACCAAATTTGGCAAAAAGGTAGCCCTTGGTTCAGAGTCGTGCCTTTTGCTTAAATGGTGTAAATCCGTTCAGTAGTTCCTGAGAAAATCAAAAGTAAAATCACATGTATATCTATGGCCGCGTAGGGTCCGCGTACCCTCCCGATCACGAGCTGCATGCTAATTGGCTGTCAAGTGGCTGTCAACACTCCAAATCAGGAAGTGTTGGCAGCCATTTTGAACCGAGGCACAGAAACAAGACGCAAAAAAGGGGGCAGGGTAGAAACACCCTGACCCCCTAGGTCTGCTCAGGGGGTCCCCCAAGGACCCCCTGGGCAGAAAAAAGCATTTAAAAAAAAAAAAAAGAAATCGGCGGGATGCGCTTAGGGTGCGCGGATCCCGCCGTCAAACAAAAAAAAAATCGAAGCGCGGTCTCCCGCGCTTCGAGGCTATTTTGCCCCCGGGTGGGCCAAGTCCCGGGGGCATGCGGGGGGTGGGTTTATATTTTATGGGGGTGGCCTCTAAGGCCCCCCCAAGCCCCGGGGACCGCCACCCCCCGGGACTTCTTTTTTTTTTTTAATTAAAAAATTACCTGTGTGGGGGGGGCTCCAGCCCCCCCCCCCCACACGTCCCGGGGACTGCCACCTCCCCGGGGCACTAATTAAAGAAATGTGGGGGTCCGTTTTGGACCCCCGAAGCCCCGGGAACCCCCACCTCCCCGGGGCTTTGTAGATGGTGGGAGGGGGGGCCGCGCGGCCCCCCTCCTGGAGCCTGTGGTGGCCCTGGGGACCGCCACCCCCCAGGGCTGGCTCCTGCAGTGTCCCGGGGTGCCTACCCCCGGGACACTGCTGTTGGCAATCACAGGACGGAAGCCTCGCGACTGTGATTGCAAACTTGCTTTGCTTCATTGAAGCGAGAGCAGGGAAACCTGCTCTCGCTTCAATGAAGTAATGCAGAATTGCTTTTCCATAAGGGGAGCTGCATGTCAGCAGCTCCCCTTATGGAAAGCAATGCCGGCTCCCGCAGGACGCGGGAGCCGGCGGGACCGTGCGGGGATTGGGGACCCCCACGGTCCCCAACGAGTGGCCAGGCCCCGGGGGATGGGGTCCCCGGGGCCACTAGTGGCCCGGGAGGGGGGCCACGCAGCCCCCCTCCCCAAAAAGAAATAAAAAAAAAACAAACAAAAAAAACGTAAAGGCCGGCCCTGGGGGATGGGGTCCCCGGGGCTTAAATGGCCTGAGGAGGGGGGCCACGCAGCCCCTCCAAATATTTGTTTAAAAAAAGGGGGCATGCCCCGGGGATGGGGTCCCCGGGCCAATAGAGGCCCAGGGAAGGGGGACACGCGGCCCCCTCCCATAGAAAGAAAAAAAGACCGGCATCGTGCCAGAGGCCCCGCCCCTCCCTGCAGCAGTCTGCAAACGCGCCCCTGGCGCGTTGTAAGAAGGGGAAGTAATTCCCTTGAATACTGGGGGTCCCTGGAGGCCAACTAGCCCACCAGGAACCTCCAGTATGCGCCAGGGGCTGCGTTGCAGAGAGGTGTATAGAGGCCACGCCCCTTTTTACACCTCTCTGCAACGCAGCTCTGAGGCGCTTTTTGGAGGTACATGGTGGGCTAGTTGGACTCCAGGGACCCTCAGGATTCAAGGGGACTTAATCCCCCAACTTAAAACGCGCCACGGGGTGCGTTTGCACAGTGGTGAAGGGAGGGGGCGGGGCTTGAGGTGACATGTGTGCAAACAGGCCCTGTGGCGTGTTTTAAGTTGGGGGATTAAGTCCCCTTCAGTCCTTAGGGTCCCTGGAGTCCAACTAGCCCACCAGGTACCTTCAGTAAGCACAACAGAGTTGCGTTGCAGAGAGGTGAAAAAAGGTGCGTGGCCTCGGAACGCCTCTCTGCATCTCAGGTCTGTGGTCCTAACTGTAGGTACCTGGGGGGCTAGTTGGGCCCCAGGGACACTCAGGATTCAAGGGGACTTAATCCCGCAACTTAAAACGTGCCACGGGGCGCGTTTGCACACATGTCACTTCAGGCCCCCCCTCCCTTCACCACTGTGCAAACGCGCCCTGTAGCGCGTTTTAAGACGTAGTGTTAATCCCCCTGCCCTATTATGTACTAGGGACTTACAGAGGAGGTCATGCTAATCACAGGGGTACCCCAACGCATAGTGTTCCCTAGTGTATGTAGGTGTTTTAACTGTATTCTAAGTGTGTTTTAGCATAGCACTGGCTCTGGTTAGTCAGTCAGTTACCACCAGTACACGTCGGAAAAGTTGTGGGCACAGGATGATTTTGGAACAAGGCCTCTTTCTGCTCCTCTGTTGGTTCTTTCTGCACATCTTTTGCTTCTTCCTGCACTTTTCTTCGTCTTTGTGGACTTCTGTTGCTTCTTTCTGCATTTCTTTTGCTTCTTTCTGTGCGTTTTTTCTTCTTTCTTCACATGTCCTACCTCTGTAGGCATAGTTACAAACTAGCATTTAAAAAACCTTTGAAATTCACTTAAAAAACCATAGGTTTCAGGCACGTTATAGTTGGAAATTAGCATTTAAAAATCCTTTGAAATTCACTGAAAAAACTATAGGTTTTAGGGACAGTTATAGTTAGTTGGACATTTCACTCGTACAAAACCCGTGAAATTCCCCCGTTATAGTTAGTTCAGCTAACTATAACTCGCGCCCCCGCAATGCACTGCTGATGACGTCACATATTACATCACTCATGACATGGTCAGTGACATCACTGATGACATCTCAAATGACATCACTGATGACATCACTGATGACAACATCCATGTGATAATTTGATGCATCTTCTCACACCCTAATATAACTTTTGATACACCCACTGTAAATTACAGACTGCCATTGTCAAAACCATAGACACTCCAACACCAATAACTACATACACACTCACTGATTCTTAGGTCTACACACACATCCACTCGCTCACCTCTACAGTCACTCATACTTACGGTCACTCAGTACAGGACTTTCATATGCACTTATACACCTACATAGACACTCACACACCGCCACTCATCCATAGAGGTACTCACACACCTAGTCAGTCATGCAAATAATTAATCACACTGCTATTTACTCACCTATACAGTTATACACACACCAGCTCACTTACTCATACAAATACTAGCACATTCTTACGCTCTTATACAATCACTGATACAAGTACACACTCATCCATACAGCCACTCTCACAATCACACACTCTCACTTATAGCCATTTATATACTCCAACACACATATATACTGCCTTTGACATATTAGTTACTCACACATGTACCACTAAGATATACATTCACTCACTAACACACCCATACACACACTCACCCACCCATACAGTCCATCACAGATGCACTCTTGAAACCGTGCGCCCAGTGAATCACCCACTCACACATCTATGCGCAGTCACACACACCCCACCCACACAAACACTCCGGCACCCATACAGATACTCAGACAACCAATCAATAACCCATGTAGACACTCGTGTAGCTATTCGCAAACCCATGCAGCCACTTACACAGCAACAGACAGATGGATACAGACATTCACACAGTTTAGTCACTAACCCATGCATTCAGTAAGATACGTTTAATCACTCACTTATAGAGTCAGTCACGCACCTACTAAATCATCCATCCAGACACTTATACACCCACTCATTCTTCAATACACCTTGGCATATATATAAAACATATTTAAACTTTAAAGAAAAACACAGTCACTGGATGATGTCATCAGTGATGTCATTTCAGATGTCATCAGTGATGTCACTGACCATGTCATGAGTGATGTAATATGTGACGTCATCAGCAGTGCATTGCGGGGGCACGAGTTATAGTTAGCTGAACTATATTTATAACGGGGGAATTTCACGGGTTTTGTACGAGTGAAATGTCCAACTAACTATAACTGTCCCTAAAACCTATGGTTTTTTCAGTGAATATATATATATATATATATCTTCCCCCCCCCCCCCTCTAAAGCAGAGGACACAGCGGGGAAACTATTGGAAGAATCTTTAATAACAAATATGCAGGGCATAATGCATTTCGGCGTTTGTTTGCCTTCATCAGACGCCCTTAGCAAAACCAGGATTTCACCAGCCCCCTCCTTTGTACTGCTACGGTCCTCCCCTAATCGGGAAATCAGCTGGCTCCTCCCAATTGCTAGCAGCTGAAGTCAGATGAAAAGACTTCAGCTCCCATCATGCAATGTCATGGTAAATACCCATAGCGGAGTCCTTGCTCGAATGAGCGCTGTAATACCTGGCAAAGGGGGGCTTCATGCCGTGGTAAAACCTGTAAATGAAAGTCCAGATCTTCCTCAGGTCCCCAACGTTCTGCCCCAGTGTCCAGAGTCAAACCGGGCCATAAAGCGTGGATATAGTGATCCCGCTTTCACGTGAAGTCACGAGCTGCTCCTGGCAGTGGCCACTTGCCCAGCCTGGTCTTGAGGCGGTCCTGCGGTATCCGATACCTCGGAAAACGAAAGTGTTGCCACTCTTGCCAGCAAACCGCAGCACTCTTGTAGAACAGGTCCTCTTTACATGCGTTACCGGCAAGCGCATGAAAACATCAACCAAAGACCCCTCCAAAGCAGAGATCAGAGGACACAGCAGGGAAACCATTGGAAGAATCTTTAATAACAAATGCAGGGCATAATGCATTTCGGCGTTTGTTTGCCTTCATCAGACACTCTTAGCGTGTGTATATATATATATATATATATATACATACATATACATACAGGCACTCGAAGTCAGGGTTATACATCCTGTTTATTAAGTCAGGGCACTGGAACATCAGAGAGATGTTATGTTGTTCTTAAGTGAACCAAAAAGGCAGCATTATTGTGAAAAAGATTTTTAAAGCTGATTTTAGTGTGTGTCATTTGGTTTTACTAAAGACACTTAAAATGCAGGTTTTACAGCTGAAGGACTCTAATTACACTCCAGTCCGGTTTTTGACATTAGCTTTGAAGGTGATTGATGGGACTTTGAAGTATTAAGAGAGAACTGTTTAAACCACAAGAACTTCGCTCTGCAGTATTCATATATTAACTCAAAACGAGTGAAAAGTTTGTTGTTACTAAACATTGGGAAGCTAAAGTGGAGTTTTCGCATTTGATTTGAGTTGTCCCTTTACATTGTCTGCACATCTGTTATTCTGCTGTTAAAAAATAGTGCATCATCTATGTTGTTAGATTTTAAAGTATAAAAAGAAAAAGCAGCATGGTGCACCTCCGATTGAACAAGCATTGGCATAGCCAATAGATCTCGCCTTTGGGACCTCATATAAGTGTTTAGCCATGCAGCAAATTATCCTGGATGCTGTGCCGCCAGGGCATGGAGAGCTATAGAATTGCTACACACTAGGTTATGCAGTCTAATTTAGGAATACAAGCTTGCCTTAGTAAACATTAATGGACACTCCAAGGCATTTTAACGCACAGAACAACAAGTGCCTCGATGCAAGTCAACAGCACTATAACATTCTGTGTGGACCCATCTTGCAGCTGTTTCCTTGATAAATGTTACAAAATCCAGAGCATGCACCACTACCCCCACTCTCCATGCTATTTTACGACAATGAGGTATTCTTTGTAATAAATAAGCATGTTTTAGGAAACTATAAGTTATACTTCTTGCAGTATCTTAACTAAAGAAGAATCATGGCCAGCCGTAATATCTTAAATGTATTAATTACCACGAGAAAAAAATACAACTGAAAATATAATTATGAATATATTCCCCCTGTCTTCAGTGCACTTCAAAAGCTGTCAATCATACAAGGGTTGGGGGGCATATGGGAGCAACATCAGCATTAAAGAAAAGATAGCGCTTGCTAAAGGGGGTCAGATGTACTGGTGACTGTCTATATACCTAGAGTCTGTTCAGCATTTCCACGCTATTATTTTCACAAAAACCCACTTAACTGCTCCTGAGTTCCTACTGTGGCATAGCTTGAAATCACTTGCCGTTATAAAAGTGTTTCTGTGCCTTCCTTTTT
Source organism: Calotriton arnoldi (assembly GCA_963921515.1). Classification (NCBI taxonomy): domain Eukaryota; kingdom Metazoa; phylum Chordata; class Amphibia; order Caudata; family Salamandridae; genus Calotriton; species Calotriton arnoldi. Next base: position 659,469 of record CAWUFW010008807.1, on the reverse strand, counting down.
AGGTCTCGCCTAGCGTTGCAGCGCTCATTCGCTGCTCGCTCTGCGAGGCATCTTGTAATCGAGGAGATTTCAGAAGTGGAGTTGAAGCCCCGCCCATCTTTTTTTATTGGCTGGCGTCATCGTCTATGGTAAACGCTGGCCTCTGATTGAAAGTGAGGCTTCTTTGTTACCGCCCTGTCTTCTTTTTGGACGGGCCATCCGGACTCGATCGTTTACTTGCGGCATTACACGGTCCTCGATATGTAGGCGGTGAGCACTATTTTGTTTCAGGCGCACACTGCTCAACACCGGCGCTGCTTCCCCCATCGGTGGACGGACACGCACGCTGGCCGGAGGTGCGCTCGCTGTTCCGGCTGCACACGGTGCAAAGAGGCGCGCTTACTTTAAATTAAGACCCGCTTCGTGGAGCAGACCCTCCCCCGTTTTGTTCACTTTGTGGCTGGCTTGTTTTTATTTCATTAAATCATGGCAGCCGCTGCATGTGTGCATGTGCAGCGAGGCGCACGCTCATTCTGATTATCTAAACTATTCCCAGAGATCGCATTTTTTTTTTATTGGGGTGTGGCATGCTTGTTTTGTTGGCCAAACATTATCTCCCAGCACCCCCGCAGCCGCTGCGCACAGAATCTCCGCCTGGGGTTGCTGCTGCGTGCATGGGAAGCGGGTAGCATATTTGCACTTTCATAATAGCGGACGCACACACCACTCGCGGGGCACTGCCCTTAACCGCCTCTGTACCTTTTCCTGTCAGGTGTACCAATGTCCGCGCACACAAGCGGGGTGTTTTTTCACTATGAAAATAAAGTGGTGATGTTGGTGACTGCGCACTGCATCCACGGGAGGAGCTGCTGCTGTGTACTCACTCTGCATGCCCCCTCTGTCGGAATGCTGTGAGACCTGCACAGCCTTACAGGCTGTTGTGTTCACTTAATGTGTGTTTCAAGCCAGCGGCGCCAGCGTATCTAGAGAGGAGTCGTTCAGTTTCCTCCCCGCGGCTCTCTGGAATTATCAAGGACGCCTCCAGGCCAGCCCCCTTGCTTTCAGTATTTGCAATCACAGTTTAGACATGGGTCGGGTTGCAGCACCCTCCCCCCACCCCCTCTGGTGACGTTGGTGACTCGGCACTGCTTCCTCGGGAGGAGATGCTGCTCCGTGTCCTCACTCTGCACGCCCCCTCTGTCGAAGGCTGGGAGACCTGCACAGCCTTACAGGCTGCTGTCTCCACTTCACTTAATACTTTTTTAATTGGCGAGTACCGGCACTTCTCAGAAACAAGCAGGTACTTTGCTACAGAGTACCTACACTTCTGTTTTTTCCATTTCAAGCACTGCTTGTACAGCCTTATCATCCATGGAGCATCTTATAAACTACAAAGGAAAACATCTTTGAAGGTACATTCATTTCTGCTTGATCAATGACAGACCGGTTTCTCTTCATTTTGGGAAAAGAAAAGCAAACGGCGTCTCCTCTGTAGTTAACTCTGAGCAGCAATTAAAAACACAGGACACACAAAGCAGGGTTAGCAATGGGTTAATTGCTTCATAAGGATGCCGAGAAGAAAGGGCGTGGGGTCAAGTTATATATATTTATTTTAGAATGTTAAAACTAAGCAGCAGAGTTTGCTAGTAGGTATTCTAAACCCAAATACTCAATGTGTTCACTAAAAATAATTAACAAGGAGGGTAGGAGGAAATGCTTATTGAGCGTAGGGGTAAAGAAAACTAACCAAAACCCTAAACGACATCGGCAAGATAGTAAGAACAAGCTGCCCGTTTCTGCAGCGACATTTTCAGCAAGTGCAGAGTTGTGGAGAACAAGAACATTATAAATACCTTTTGCAAGTTAGTTTTTTGACCAGCCGTAATTGTGATTGTGTAACTTGTTCTTTCATGCTTGCGACGCAGATTTGTGTTGGATAAAAAAAGACTGGAATGGCTGACGGTGGCCCCGATGTCACCGCTCCACTTGGTTCCTTTTTAGGTCTCGCCTGAGCCAGCGCGCATGCGCTGCTCTGGCGAGACTTTTTGTAAGCGGGTTTTGGAAGTGCAAACAGTGGCTTTTGCTGCGGACTAGCCTGCGTTCACGCGAGCGTGCACGCGCGATCAGGCGCCATATGGCTTCCCTCGCCATCTGGGCGCTCGCGTGAACGCAAGCTGGTCGCCAGCAAAAGCCACTGTTTGCACTTCCGAAACCCGCGGTTACTTTCACGGCCGCGCGGCCGTGTCAGTTTCACGGCCTCGCGGCCAATGCTTGTTCTGGGTGCCAGCTGCATACCTCGCATTCCTTTCGCGGCCGTGTGGCCGACTTGTTTTGAAGATGTTAGCAGCGTGTAGTTATAATTAGCCCTTTGCCTCAAACTAATTCGCACCCGACTTATAAACGGGTCCGCTTGTTTTATTTGTAGTCTGCAAGCTCTGTTTTAAAATGCTGAGCATACTCGCATTTTAAGTGAATTGTCACGCGGTTGTTCTATGCTATGGTGTGTTGCATTTAAAGCTTTGTTTATTGTTTTATTGAACAACGCCCTAATGCCTAGTTGCAATTTAGACAGGATGCTGGGCAATGCTTTACTTTCGTGACGGAGAACATGTTCTCAGTGCGGTGCAGACAAATACAGTAATACCACAAAACGATGTAGGGACAGCAAAGGCTCACTTTACCTAGAATGGACACAATCCATACATCAACCATTCTCTATATATGTGCGTTTTTGCGTTTAAACCTAGACAACAAATAAGCCATCCTTTTGCTTTCTCGGCGAAGTCTCTCAAAGTTAAAATATTTCTCTCAAATATATTTGTTTGATTTTCCTACTTCTAAACATGGAGTTTAAAACCGGAAAAAATGTGACTCGAAGCCTGTGCAGCTATCACAAGCATTCCATTTATTTTTCTGAATATGCAATTTAGTAATTTGAATGTACGTTCTTTAACCGTCTTCCCGATTTTTCTTGCAGAGTTTGGAAAGTTATTTTATGATTTTGGACTTTCTCCCAAGAGTGAGACTCGAATTGGTTTTAGCCAAGAGCATTTCACCCCCAGCTGCACACTTGTGACTCCCTTAAATTCAGTGACCTCAGCCTTGCTCCCAGTAGGTCATTAAGGCTCCCTGCCAGGTCCTTCCGTTGCTGACAGGTTTCCCCATGTCTTATGTGATGCACTCAGCCCTGGCCTTTGAGCCAACAGCATGTTGAATTTTGGAACCGGTCCTAAAATACGAAGAAACACATAATCAAAAGTAAGCTCCTAGTTTTTTGGGGTATTTGTTTTACGTTTGTTTTTCCCCTTATTTTTTTCCCATTGTCCATTTGGTGTCTATCAATATTAATTGCGTGTTATGTGAAAAAAATAAGTTGCAAACTAGTATATTTAAATATTCTTTTTCCCATAAATGTACGCTCCCTGGCATTTCGATCGGGTTTTAGCACTATAAGCAGCCATATAAAATACAAATGCAACATACCATCGCTAACACGTACACATCTTAAGACTTGAAAACAGATGGGGTTTCTTTAAACAGGTTAAGTATAGTCAGAGACAGGCTGCTAGCGCTGGCACCTTATTGTCTTGGCAGTGAAAAGGGTGCTACAAGGATGGAGGGGTAACGGAGGAGAGCTGAAAGGGCTCTGGTTAAGAACTGAAAGCAGACGCATAACTATAAAGATTGCTATCGCTCTTCTACACAACATATGGGCCAAGTTTGGCATTGTAAATATTTACTGAAGTGGCCGTAAACACAGTATAGGAAGCTTCCCACTGTGATGCTTCCCTGGGGAAATAAAACAAGCGATAGGCACATAGAGTTAATGTATGTGAAAGGCAACGTGTCTTTTCGTTATCTATATTTGTAATTTGCATACATAACTTAGGTAGGCAAGCACATTGTTTAAAGAGTATGCCTTCATACACAATGTTTTCAATTTCAAGGCATCAATTGAAATGAAAACACACGCTACTTTTTAGATGCCCGTAAGCCACATTACCAACCCAAAAAAAGAAAACCAGCCGTAACTAATCCTGTGAGGTAAGCACGGTTTCAAATGCAGTTTAAATGCCTTCAGCGTGCGGATTTAGTTTCTGTGTACCAATGCAGCAACAAAGATTTAATAAAGAAAAACGAAAATCGCAAAACGAAAACATTCCATAAAACGCCCAGCATCGGTTTTCCCCCGTGCCTACCAAAACAAGCAGATTACACGCTCCAAAGGGAAACAGAAAAAGAATAAGAAGTGCAACAAGCAATGGCATAGCCAATAGGTCTCGCCTTTAGGACCTTATAAGTGTTTAGTTATCCAGCACAATATCCTTGGTGCAACAACATCAAGTGTTGCATGGCTAAACACTTATAAGGTCCCAAAGGCGAGACCTATTGGCTATGCCAATGCTTGTTAGATGTTGCACATGGACATACAGTGAACCGTGCATTTAACCTTGGGGAGAGGAGTTGGCCTACCGGCTAGGGCGGGCGACCTCGAATCTGGGGAACTGGGTTCGAGTCTCGGCAATGATGCTGAACATCCTGTGATTCTGGGCAAATCACTTAATCTCCCCGTGCCTAACAAAAATGAATGTGTCCTCATGTAATGCAACTGGTGCTATGTGAAGCGCTCTGATACCCGATTCGGGTCAAGCTCGCGCTATATAAAACTATGGGGAAGAAAAAAAAAAAAAATGCGAAAGGAAAGACAACTAAACTATACACAAACATGCTATTCTTTCCCTGTGCCCTGTCGATGGTGCCCTTGGGTCCTGAGGCTTAATTTGAAAGTATCTGTCATTTGGCCTGGTTCAATTTTGTTTCGGCCCTCTAGTTACTGCCTTTCACTGGGGTGGGGCGCATTTGTCTGTTGGCAGCTTTTCCCCCAAACATTTCTGTGATCTAGCTCTTACTTAGCTTCTTTCATGCAGCTCACTGAATCGGCTTCATCAATTCTTCCAGTCCCTAAAGGATTTAATGTCAAGAAATGCAGTTAGGCAATGGAGGCGAGTGTTTTGGGTGCGCTGAGTGGTATCACACCCTGGGCAGGGAAAATGCAATTGGTCTCCCATTAGGGAAACTTTGAGCTATTGGTGTTGAAATTACATTTTTTGTTTTTGTTAAAAAAATATCCCAGCAGTAGCATAAGTAATAAAAAATATTCCACTAAGCAAGGAAAGGTGCAGTGCCACAGGCTGTTACTAGGCTTCCTGTGGAGTTGCAAAGGGACCTTTATTAGCCACATAAGGTAGTGCACTTTTAATGCAATTATAAAGAGAAAGATTTAAATAAACAACAATGGTGCATTTTTAAAATGCAAGCTAACACAAATCTTGCTTCCAATAAAAACAAATGGAAACATATGCTGAGGTGCAATCTTTCTCTTTATAATTGCATTAAGTGTGCAGTATCTTATGTGGCTAATAGAGGTACCTTTGCAACTCCACAGGGACATCTAGTAACAGCCTGTGGTACTGCACCCTTTCCTTGCCCAGTGGAATATCTTTTAGTACTTATGCTACTGTTATGTTTTTTAACCAAAACAATAAAATAAACATTAGCATTTGCAATGCCAATAGCTCAAAGTTTCACTATTGCGAGACCTATTGCATTGCAAATGCTTGTTTAAACAAAGCAGGGGAATGTTTGCATTCCTTTTAGATAAGACTGGTTGTGACACCGGTTTGATTAATGAGGCAATAAAACTCCTTTGTTAATGAGCTTCTAACAGTCTGTGGAAAGAAGCAAATGGGGCTGCATACGGATGCCAGCTAACATAATTAAATTACTAGAAAATACAAAGTTACTTAACTTTGATTACTGTCTCACAAATGCAGACATTATTTAATGCCAACTTTAAGAGAGCATTGTCTGAGACATTCACTCCTAAACATAAAGTACTTCCAGTTTATACAAGAAGGGAAGAGGGGGGTCCTTGCAGGGCGGTGCAGGACGGTCGACCAGCCATTCCCTTTTTGAGCTCACATCAAATGCCCCACCCTTGCAATGGGCAATAGCTCTCCTGGCAAAGAGATTTGGTTGCAGTGCATACATCGTATGTATATATTTTTTAACACACGTGTTTTATACATGTGTGGCACCCGGTCTCCATATATAGGAACAGTTATGTCTTTTGCTATTTAATCAGCTTCTCTAATGGAGAAAATGAAAACTCAGACAAATTACAAAAAAACTGTCTGATATGAGTAATATGCCAACCAGCCTCCACATACATCAATTCATTCTTTCCACGAACTTGGGAAGGGACAATGCAGGGGGAGGGCCGTGCATGAGGAACACAGAGTCTCTATTGTAACATCCAGAGCTGCTGACTTAGGAACTGGGGTACTGGGTTTGAGTCTCGGCATTGGCTTTTCCCGTGCAAGTCTTGGTATCGGCTCTCCCCGTGCCTAAGTGATTTGCCCAAACTCACAGAATGTGAAGCTGATGCAGAGGATCTCTTTAAAAAAAAAAAAAAAACATAGCTAAAGATGATAAAGGATGCCAAAGCGTTTAAAAATAAAATAAAAAAAAGGTGATTAAATTGAGCCTGTGGGAAGAAACGGAAGCAACAGGGCTTGGGAGGGGTCTCGGCATTGGCTCTCCCCATGCGCAACTGATTTGTTTGGCCAAGGCAATCGAGGTAACTGGTGTATTTATTGTAAATAAAAAAAGCTGTGATTGCCGTGTGTGTTCAAAATGCTGTCCTCGTGTGAGTCTTCGGCAACGGCTCTCCCTGTGCCTAAAGGATTTACCCTGAATCACAGAATGTTAAGCCGACGCCGTAACATCCCGAGCAATCGAGGTAACCTGTGTACTTATTGCAAAAAAAAATCCGTACATTTAAAAAAGCAGTGAATACCATGTCTGTTTCCAAATAATAATGCTGTCATCGGAGCATGTTTGCTTCTGAAAGACAAAAGACACAACATTCTAAAAACCCGAGCTTAGGCAAACAAAGTAAACAGTGTGTTTATAAACTAAAAATACCGCATGTGGTTGCAAACATCAGCTGCGCGAGTCTGCTTCGAAAAGCCAACAAACACAAAGTAAACAGTGTGTTTATGAACTAAAAATACAGCGTGTGGTTGCAAACAGCTGCGCGAGTCTGCCTCGAAAAGCCAACAAACACAACATTATGAAAACAAGAGTCATCACGCAGAGGTCACTGCTCAGATAACAAGTAAAAGCGAAAGCACGTGACCCAGGAGGAATGCAGCTGCCACCCTGCGCGCCGCTGCTCGCTCCCAAGAGCAAAACGCCGTGGGAGTGAACATTTGCAAAAGAGGTGGGACATGCGCCCGCCTTTAGCCATTTGCAGCCTCCTATTTCAAATTGACACAGGCAACAGCCAACCAAATGCGTGGGGGGAGTCAGACCCACACAGAAAAGTTTCGAGTGATTACATGAAGCCTCGCAGGGCAGCGCATGCGCGCTGGCTCAGGCTCGACCTAAAAAGGCAGTGTTACTGCCGAAACGTGTCTCTCTGATGTTCCAGTGCCTTGTGTGACCTGACTTAATAAACAGGAGTTTGGGGAGATTTTCTGGATATTTCCAGAGCTTGCGGTAGCGCTGTCTTTCCGTGCACCACCAGTGATTTGGCAGCATACTTTTCTTATGGAGCTATATCTATATCTATATCCAAATGCAAATCGCTCCCAATTGAGGTACCACACACGGCGTGTCTTCACCTTTTATTTGGTAGGGAAACTGAGCATACAGCATTGCCCATCCAGCACATTAAAAATTCACCAAACGCGTTTCGGGCTTCCCTAGCCCTTTGTCAATGGCATCTCAGCAGGGGAACAGCGGCAGTCCTTTTCACCGCACTCGCGGCAATGATTTTATGTCCCGCCCCATTGGGCGCGTGCACCAAGGCATTGTGGTCTTTGAAGTTATTTATGTGGTTTCTCTGTGCCCCCTAGTGTCTTGATTCACCACAGTGGGTCGCTGCAATCAGGTAAGTCTGGTGCCCAGTTTTTTTCAACCCCTCACCAATTGGTCACGACGTTCCTCTTGCGCCCCGTTTTTGCCGGAGCTGCACCGTCCGCAGCTGGGTACCTCGTGGTCCGAGCAGGCCGCTATACATCCAAATCGCTCCCAATTGAGGTACCACACACGGCGTGTCTTCACCTTTTATTTGGTAGGGAAACTGAGCATACAGCATTGCCCATCCAGCACATTAAAAATTCACCAAACGCGTTTCGGGCTTCCCTAGCCCTTTGTCAACGGCATCTCAGCAGGGGAACAGCGGCAGTCCTTTTCACCGCACTCGCGGCAATGATTTTATGTCCCGCCCCATAGGGCAGCCCGAAACGCGTTTTGGTTTCACGACAGTGACCTCAAACATCTTAAATAGAGTCGGTTCCGCCCCATAAGAGAGGTGGCGATCGGGAAGGCAAATTAAGACGCCTAGAAACAAGATACATTTTAGAATTTGACTCTAAGCACCCAGGAGGTCTGAATAATACAGAAGATTTGCACACCTATTTATGAATGTGAGACCTTATAATAATTACACAAATATTACACAACATTTATAATGTTTTATACAAAATAATAATGTAATTTTAGGAGGTTTTATCATCATTTTTTATGGGTATTTATATGATTTTATTATTGTATGGATTTCTATGATATTTAGATGTAACTTTCCCATTGTGTTTTAGGATGATAGCACTTGCACTTTATAAATTCTGATGAGTCAATAATATGTAAAAGATCTGTGCCACAATTAGACATCTATAGGTTTGGCAATTGTATATAGGTTCTGGTTAGAGGAAATACCTCATCATCTGCATTTATGAGATCTGATTTTGCACATATTTATATTTATCTACAGTATTTTATGAATATATTTATTGTGAATATATATGAATTTTATGGAAAGTTTTTGAATTTTTTGTATATTGTATTTTATGTATTTTAACAGTAGGAGGTTGAATCAGTATCGTAATTTAAATATAGATGTTTAAGAATCTTACATACCCTATAAAATCAGGTCTTTACAGCTGCTTGATCCCACCTACTGATATTGATTGCATTGATTTCCCCTGGCTTCATTGAATCTGCATTCGTAAGCATATGTCATTAAGACAATACCCATAGCCCATTATTAATGGGAATATATGGATGTGCTTTAAGATTTAATTGATTAGATCAATTTATGTATTTATACATTTATAATGAATATTATATTGTCGTCCCAGAAAATATCATACAGGTTGTACGGCAATATATAGTATACAGCACATCTTTTCTTTCTTATTTTTATCTTATTTATGCACTTCATTCATAGGGTTTCACTACACTTATTTACTACACATATGCACTTTAAAAACTTTTTGCGGACATTAGACAGATAGACTCCGCCTGTTTGGCAGTAAAGCATTTAAGCATATATTAGGCGGACCAATTGCCCTTGTAGAGTTGAGGCAACTTCACATACTTCAGCATTTCAGGGATCTATATGCAGAAAATGTTAAACAGTGAAGATTATTGTAAATATATACATATAAGAATTTTAAAATATATACAGATTATTGTAAATATATATACACAAGAATTTTACTTATTTATAATGTATAATTCCAGAGTATAATGTATATAGTATGTTGTCTATGTCCTTTCATGCAAATTGAGCACTAGCACTTTAAATAAGTTACTCACAGTTTGAGCCGTGTCATGTGATCAAGGCCGAGGTACGGCCGAAACGCGTCATGGTGGACTAGCTTGGTGGCAATAAAGAATATCTTGCACTGATTTGGGACTACGCTCGTTTTTTCTTTGAGGAGACTTCAAGCGAGAATCAGATATATATATATATATATATATATATATATATATATATATATATATATATATATATATATATATATATATATATCCTCTATCAAGTTCATGCATGCTCGCTTCCCTTAGTAACTATTAAATCTTACCATCAATTCACCATTAAAACCTACATCACTAACGTTCATAGGCTCATTCTACACACTAAGGCAATATAGAATACCGCAAAAACTTGAAAAAAATATGTATAGTTTTACTCTCACAATCTTTGGTAAAAATACAGATATAAAAAACAAATATCATGTATCTTAAAAGACGGAAGATCCTGATGAGCCAAATCAATCTGCCTTTAAATGTACACCTCTACTACAAATATCACTACCTGTCCATGATTTTTAATTTATTACATATAAATAGATCCAGTGCTGGTATATCGTGTCTTAAAATTTTGGTGGTGTGAATATAAATTCCGCCTTCTTCAGGCCTGCCACACATATAAATCTTCTTTGAATTAATACAAAAATTCCATGTATTTCCAATATTGTTTTGGTCCTATAAAAACAGGCAGATAAAAGTCTAAGTCACCCGCTATATGTAAGTCATGGCTGAACCACTAACAGTCTGCTGTATCCAGCGTCCAGGATGGTGGTCTCCTCCACAATTTTCTCCGGAGTGTGCAGGAAGTTTGTTTCCAATATGCATCAGTAACTGCTTTCATTGTGTAATATTCTTGGCACTTAAATTAGCCCAAATTAAAAACCACATGGTATGTTCCCGTCTCTTCCCCACGTGGCATGCTAACACCTTCACTGTGTCCAAGTAGTTTGTCAATCGGGGGATAGGTGGCTCAAGTACCTCCGTTAAATCTTACAAATAACGGTATCGAGTCAAATAGTAAACTTAGCCACAAAGCGCTGTAACTGTATATGAATCCTTCGTTGTACATTCCACAAAGAATGGCGGCCAATGTAAAATATAGTTTTTCACTTTCTGGTTTACAGAATTGTGTACTATTCCTGTTTCTGAGATTTCTGCATCTCGTCCTTGATCAAACTGCTGTCCAAATCGCCACCTTCATAGGTCAGAAACCTCGCACATTCCCTACTCATTCCTAAGCTCTGGAGAAGGCAGCAATAAAACAGAGTACAACACACTGCCAAATAATACAGAGATAAATCCAATGCTTGTTTTTGAGATTTCTTTATTAAATGCAGCATTCGTTCATGCCAACCCTGTTGTAGCTGTATGATTTAGGAACTAGATTGTGTTAATTTAAATTGAAGGCTTTGCCATTGACTAAACAAGCAAGGAATGCAGTATTTATGCTTAAGCAATGGTATTTATTATTAGTTACTGTGATAGTTGATTATCCTTTCTTTTGATTGGTGATGTCGGTTAATTAGGTGCAGTTCTTTGCACTGAATGATCTTACCTTGAGCAGTCGCTTTCTTAATATTTCTGCGCAGACTGTTTCTACCTCTCTCAATGAAGTATGTTTTTATTGTCTCAGAGTTAAGCAGATTTCCCCCTTAAGAAGCCCTTTTTGTTTCAGAGTGCAATAATTCATTCTGTAATAGATGTTATCTGTGTAGGTCTCAGGTTGAATTGATGTATTAAAGGTTCTTAAGAACACCTTTTTGTTTAAATGCATGGAACCAAAAAAGCAGAGACCTCTTTCCCTACAATAACTGCAAAAAACATTAACATAGAAAAAATATTAAGTCCCTTAAAAGCGGTAAAGCAAAAGATAATTTGCAGGCTTCATATAGACCGCTGGGTCTCAGCCTTTCCTATTGAGAGCTATGTCTGATCATCGAGAACCATCCAGAGTTACTAACTAACATAAGATCAAATAAGACTATATAAAGCAAAGGGACTTAAATACCACCCCTGGAGCACCCATATCCTGCTCAATTCACAATACAGTATTAATGGCACAAGCGCTAGGGCTCAAAAGACTCCCAGTATTTGGGTGATTGCCCTGAAGTCAATAGGTGACTGCCCTGCAAAGAAGTAAACCATACATCTCTTTTTTTTTACATATAATTGCACCTAATTGGGATTAATACATTTTTCAAAGTGCATATAGGCTTCATAGGTTTACATGTAAATAACTATCTCTAAAGTCACCTCAACAAGAGTATGCATGTTTGGCAGACATGACACACAAATTAATGCATGATCAGAGTGGCTTAACGTCCGTGTGAAGGATGACGTCAGTTGGTTGTCTGCCGAGCTAAAAAAAAAAAAATGCTTGTGTATTAAAATTCAGAAACATTTTTCTTTTCTGAAATCAGTGTTGAGAAGCGAGGGAAGAGCTTCGATTTGGTCCTAAGTTTGATTATTTTCTATGTTGCTGTATTGCCAGCAAGCTGACGTCTCAACAAAATTAAGTGAACGCAGACAGCAGGAATGGCGCATTAGGCCCCAGGGAAAAATTGTAAAAAATGGGGTGGCGGCCTCCTAAACAGTCTTTCTGCCTCCGGGGATTGACTAAGGGGTTTACCACCAGTCTGTATGACCTTGGGGCAAAAAGACCACTAGACACTAGGGTTAAAATGGTCAAAAAACAAAACTTGTGGGGGTGGCCCACCCAGGAAATTGGCTATAGCCCACCTCATACCGACGTGAGGAAAATGCTTGATGTTAGGCACTTTTTGAGGTTTTCAAAAACATTGTAAGCAAGGCACACCACCTTGGACTCCCTTAGGTGTCTAGTTTAAAAACAAAAAGTCTAGGGTTGGTAAGTTTCCATAGGTAGCGAGCGGTCGAGCCCCCAGTGCTCTCGTCTGCAGACCATGTTTTTTTTATGACATGAAATGTTGATGTATACACGTTGCATTTTGGGGCCTTTTGTCGCAGGCACTAGGCTAAGCCAGTCATGTGGGGTAGCTTTTTTTTATTGGGGGGAAGTGTTGGAACTCTGAGTGGCATGAATTTTGTGGTTCCTCCCTCAAATTCCAGAAGTTTCCATCAAATGTGAGGAAAATGTGTTATTTTAGGTAAAGTTTGACATTTTGCAGGGCAGTATGGATAAGAAAAGGTCCTGGGATCCATGCAAGGTTTTCCTAGTTTTTTGCTGTGAGCTCTGCCATCAGGGCAGCACTTTCTCCAATTCAAATGTACTACTTTTCAACCCTTCCTAAAATACTTAGTGGCGTTGTAACTTTGCCCCCAAGTATTCCAGGACTGGAGTTACACTAGTAAATAAGCCTCCTGGAATATTTCGGGGGAGAGTTGCTCTTTCCCCAAATATTCTAGGACAGGAGTTGGAATAGTAAATTTGACCTTCCAGTGCCTGCCATGCCTACTGCTGCCCTGAGGGCGCATTTCAGGCTATACAGGAATGAGCTTCAAACGAGGCACAGCACACCCCAGGACTCCTGGGGGTCTTGTATTTTTATTTTAGATGAGTTTGGTAGGTTTTCCCTGGATGAAGGCCCAAACACTGCAGCTACCCCATCAAAACAGGTCGTTTTTGGATAGGAAATGTTGATGCCTCAATGTTGCATTTTGGGGCCTTTTGTGTCGCTGGCAAAATGCCGAGCCACACAAGTGGGGTAGTGTTTTTATTGGAAAAGTGTGGTAACACAGAATAGTGGAACATCTGTTGTTATGAATTGAATTTCTCCACAATACACGCTTCCAAATGAAGCCTAATGTGCAAGAATAATCACATTTTGTGAGCTGCAGTTTCCATGTGCCCAAGATTGCAGTGAACCAAGGACCAGGAGGTGGTAAGAAGGCATACTTGTGCTGTCTCTTTCCTGACATTTAAAAAGCGATTTTCCTCTACCTGTGTTTGCATCATTTTCACTTGTTTTGCTTCTGGTTGCTGCAGTTTAAAAACGTAAGTTTTTACCTGCCCGTGATAGCATAATTTTTCACCTGTTTTGTTTAGAAATGTAAGGTTTTTACTTGCCCGTGACCGTTTCATTTTACCTGTTGAATTGAAACTGTTGTATTTTCAAACTGCCCATGACTGCCTGATTTTTTTTTTTTTTCCTCCTAGTTTCTCTCTTGATCTGTGCTCAGACCTTTGTGTTAAGCAATCCACCCCTGGCCCATTTTGTTTTAGCAAGTGAGTGAAATCAGATTAACCCCCTCCCCCCCTTAGCAACAGAGATATACATTCGAGGCTGAACAGAGGGTGCACTGAGACAGCAGTAATCTGCTGTTAGTTCTTTAAGCTGGTTTTTTTTTAGGGATTTTACAATCGTTTTGTGGGTAGGAGAGTGAGTAAAGTTTTGTACAAACAGTATTGTTAGAGGGCAAAGTTTGTTAGGCCCTTACCTGCAGAACTCCAAAGTGTGGATTGAGCCTGTCTGTCTCCTAGGAGATTCTGAATTGAGGAGCAGCTTCCAGCCCCCTGGCCAGCAAACATTGCCTGAGGTTGCAAGGACTATATACAGGCTGCTATTGGATGCTCTATGTGTGCACTGATTGGTGGTTGTATCTGATGTTTCTGTTGGATTCGAGTTTATATTCTCATTGGTTGAGTATTTGAGAGTGCTGATTAGTTCCTGGGTCAGTGATTCTATTGATGTAGGGCTTAGGGTTAGTGATCTGATTAGCGGATATGTTTAGGGTTTCGGATTGGTTCCTGGGGTTGGGCTTTCGATTGGACGTAGGACTTAAGGTTTCCTGCCTGATTGGATGCTGGGACTAACGTCGGGACTAGGGCTGAGGTTAGGCCTTCTATTGGATGTAGGGCTTCGGGTTTCCTGCCTGATTGGCTGCTGGGACTAGGGCTGTGATTGGCTGTAAGAGGCTGGTGTCCTATTGGTTCTAGGGCTTAGGGCTAGTGTTGTGATGGGTTAGGGTTCCCATTGGCAGACGGGGTCACCTGATTACTAGGGCTATTTAAGCTGAGGGTTCAGGGCGTCTCAACCCGGGCGTCTCAGCTAAGGGCAGAGAGGACAAGGGCAATTGTCTGTTTGAGCCTGGTCGAGACTGGTCAGGATTAGGGCCAGAAATGCTGCCCAAATTTACATACACCAGCACCCACCCTATCGCATCCACAACCATAGTAACCTGCTCACAGCACATGTACTCTACTCATTTACTACAAACTAACCCTATAAAAATTTCAATGTCTCAGCACCCACTACAAAATCACACAAACCAAACATATACCTCCTTCTATCCCAGCTACCACACATTTCCACCATCAACTACATACAGTACACAACTCTATCCTATACCACTAACTAATCCACTCATCACTAACGCAAACCAAATCCACATCATATTTAACTATATCCTATCCAGACCCACACTCCCTGCTCTAATTACTCCTAACGGACACCTTTTTGTCACTGGCAAACATCTATACTCAGCCTTCCATCATTTCTCCGACCAACACACTCCTTCTTTCTACCTCAATAACACAACCGCACAACACTTACACTCCACTGTACCACACATATTACTTCTTGCAGCAATCAAGTCCAAGACAAACACTCCTAACTCTACTTCATCCCCTCTTACACACAACATACACTCTACTCACAAACACAACTCCAACCCCTTTACCTTACAACTTCCTCTCACAAACAGTACTATACAAACAAATCCATCTAATTAAACAAATGCGTCAGCACCTTGTTTCACTACTCCTCAAAAACAAAACATAACACCACAACAAAATCTCTCAAGCGCAACACCTCATAATAATTTCCGTCACAAATTACAAACATACACCCACCTTTCAGACTACACAAATGAACAAACTCCAATGCCAAGCTTTCACTCTTCCACCACACCTAACACATATACAACAACACAGCAACTCTCTTTTAACCTAACCGCCTCTAATCCATTGGACAATTTACAACCTTACTACATGACCCATATGCTGCACCACCACCCCTAACTCGTACACCTTCCGCCCTAAACAGACACAAACAAAATAAGCGAAATGCCACACCTCACAACTTTGCTTCTCCATGTCTACTGCACAGCTAGGTTAAACTACAAAATAAAACAGCGCACCGACTCACTCTCAAACACCGTCTCCAGCACCTACACACGCAGACCCATCAAAATGCCTTCTTAGCCTGCTGGACGAGGGACACAATACTGAACAGCTACACAATTTCTATCCTCGTACAGCTAATACCAACACTAAGAACACACCTGCTACAAGCCCACAAAATACTGCTCACTCTTCTACAAAACAAAGTCACACTATCGCTAAAGCACGTTCTCTAAACTGTCTACTAATAAATGCTTTATCGCTCTCTAAAAACAAACATCACATCTACGACCATCTCACTGACGCAAAACCTGACGTACTATTCATAACTGAATCGTGGTTGGGAGATGATATGGCTCCAGTCCTGCATGAAGCCGTTCCTCTAGGCTATCAAACTATCGCCCAAAATCATATAGGCAAAAAAGTAGATGGTCTAGCTGTTGTGTTCAGGCAAACATTACAGATCACTAAAACTGACGACGTCTCCATAAAAGATTGTGAGGCCCTTTTCACCAGAAGCAATCCCACTCCGTCTTCCTCCTGTAACTTCCTGCTCCTTTACAGACCGCCACCTAGCAATGGAACATTCCCAGACACACTTCTAGACACTCCAATCTATACATTCTGGGTGACTCAACACTTGGTTTGACAAACCCAATATGCCCAATCCGAAAACAATTATCGCTGGCCTAAACGCACCGAACCTGAATCGGATCGTCCACAAACCCACACACATTGCTGGACACATCCTAGTGGTCATATTTGCAAATACAGAACCCGTTACCTTTCAAACAATGACTCCAGTCACATGGTCAGACCACCATTTGCTTGCTTTCCAATATAAAACAACACTAAGCGACGCACCTCAAACCATCTTACGTCCGTCCACCTATTGACGTGGAACAAACTCACTTTGGAACACTTAGAAGCACAACTAACATTCAGTACAGATCTAACCACAATAAATTCTGTTAAAACTATGAATGGCCACAAGAAGCTTTTGATAGTCTAATATCACTAACAACAACACAACAGAACAAAAGAAAACAATCACCTTGGAGAAATACAGAGATAAAGGAGATAAAACAACTAATTAGAAAGCTGCAATGTGCCTGGCTCAAAAGAAACGCCAATCAAGACAAACTTTGCCTACAGCAAATTAACAGATTATACAAGTCAGCTATCAAAAATGCTAAGACAAGGTATTATTCAGACAGAATTCAAAATGCTAAATGTGCAAATAAAGAATTCTATAAAATTCTCAATGAATTTCGTAAACCAAATTGCCTAGAAGGAGCTTATCCCGTTACTCAAGATTTCACAGACAAACTGGGAAATCATTGTACTGCCAAAGAAGACATGTTGGACTCGTATCTAAAACAAAGACAAAGCACCAGCCCTTTTCCAAATCAACAATCCAAGAATACTCTAACCCAGCCTCTCCGTTCCTTCCAACATATTTCACACAATGAATTTATGGACCTGGTCAAAGCAAGCAGGCCTGCCGGCAGCCCTTCTGACCGGTGTCCACCGCAAACCTTTGATCCAGCGGTAATTTCACGGTAATTCCTCAATGCAAAACATCATTACCTCCTGTTTACCGCTTAAAGGGGATGGACCTTTGCCACTGTGATATCACCATCAGGAGACTTTGCATAGACGTGAAAAATCAAATGCAAATAATATTTAAGGCAACAATGAGAGTTGTGAGTAGTTTTAAAGGGTTTTATTTGCTAGTCAAAAATTAAGGTTCTCTGACTCTTTATTCATTAGTCAAATATCAAACAGGTTACAGAATTGAAAAATAGGAAAAAATAGAATTAATACAGAACATATTATAGATTGCATACAAGGCATTCCATAAAGGAAGAAAAACCGATTTCTATGTCAGTCAGAAACTCTTAGAGTTTTAAGAAAATATAATTCTAGAGTGAGTTATTTCAAGGCTAATCAATAATTAATATTTGGCAAAAATCTCCCATAAAGAGAAATTAAATGCATAGGGCAAAATAATTCTTTGCAAAGCCAGTTAGTCAAAGCATGAAACTTAAAGTTTTAGAATCTAAACCTGTCCAGTTCTGTCAGCTGGTGTCCTCTGTCCTCGCTCTGCCTGCCTGAGCCCCCGCAGACGCTGCCCCTCCTTCCTCTCTGGCTTTGCTGGTTCATCTCTGCTTCTCTGTGTCAGGAGCTGCCATAGCACCTCCCACCTCTCTGGCTCATTACAGAACTTTAAAAAAAAAAAAAAACTGTGTTCCGCCTTGCGTCCTGCTAAAAAATACGCAGAGCCTGCCCAAAACCTCTCAGCTAGCAACCAATATTTCTATCAAAAATACACGTGACTTGATCTTCGTAGCTTGTCCAATAGGAGCTTCAGAACACATCGACTCCCCATGGGCTGACTGGACACGTCATCAATCAGGCGAGTTCTTGTAACACATTTGAGTCTTGTGCTAGATGACTTCACATCCTAAAAACAATTACATTTTCTGCAACAAAAAGTATTAATTATGCGGAAACGGAGAATACATAAGAAAAAAATGTGTGCTCTTTCTACGTGATGAAGTGAACAAAGCTTTGTTTAAACAACTGCATGGAGATAAAAGTATGCGAAGGTCTTTCTTGAAGAGACGGAAACAGGGGGTGTAAATTTTAAGAAAGATCCTTTCATGAAAGCTGGGAGGAAAAGAGCACACATTCCATTTCTTATCTTCAAGGCCGGAGTGAGCTGAGCCTGCCAAAGCAAATTAAGCCTTTCTACACCGTAAAATGCATGTTAATTCAGCACAAATATATGCTACTTTGAAAGGTCAAAACACATTTCTAAATTAAATGTACATTCTATAGTGAGGTTAAATCTAGAATAATCACAATTAAACAACCATGATTAATTAATTGAGCATGGCTTTACATGAAAGCACTTTAGACTGAAAGCATCTGTCCAGGCCTCATTCATTGTTTTTTTTTTTTTTTTCACTTGCACCAAAACCATTTAAAAAAATAAATAAAAGCAGTTTGTGTCTGAAACACAAAACGGAGCAATACCTAAATCCAGGTGAAATCTGGGCTCCATCAATCCTCCCTTTGATAATAAACAAATCATGATACCTCAAATGATTTGTAAATTATCACACTTATTTAATTTCACATGTTACATTTGTTTAAAAAAAACACTTCATTAGTTGAGTCAAATTTATGGTTTTCTCTAACTAAAATATTACTACTCATCTTTAGTGTATGTAAACATGGTAATTTCATTAGCACACTTATTTCACACAGGTATATAAGGAAAAAACTCCTACTAAAATTAGTATGTTCATTATCACTTGTTATTACAAAAGCTGAGCATATAACAATTTTACCTCTATTTCTAAGGCAACACACGTTTTGTCTGTAATCAGATCATATATAGCCAAGCTCAAAAGTTTAGTGCAGAGTTCTGTAAGTAGCGTCTTGGAACTGTTCGTTTTCTCTAAAATAAGTAACTAAAATAATAAAAGGAAAATTCAACAGAACAGTTCTCTTTTCTATTTCTTTTTCTTTCATCATTCAAAGATTCTTTTCTCTTCAGCTCTTGACAGTTCTCAGTTATTGTTTCAGCATTTCTTGGCTCTTTTTGTCACCAGCTTGCCATCAAGGTGGCTCATACAGTTCAAGCCTCGCATTACACAGTTCATTTAATGTGGCATTCTGTACTTTTTCCATGCATTTTGACCACTCGGGTGCTAAAAAACTCTGACAGAGCACCATCAATTCTTTGCACTTTTTCAATTCAAGCCTTTCACTTTTATTTTCACCTTGTTCAGATTCAGATGTTTCAGCTATGGGTGCAAATTATTTTTCAAGGGACCAGTGTTGACGTTTTGGATACCCTTCCAGCCAGCTTTTTTCTACCTCCACTCGTAGGCCCACAGCACTAATTTCTTCTTCAGAGGCTGTACCTGACTCATTCACCCTTTTGGCACCGCTTTCATCTGAGCCAGTTTCCACTTTTTGCTTTTCCAGTTCAGTTTGCATTAGTGCTGCTTCATTCAGACTCTGTGTGTTCCCTTACAGCTTGACTGACCCTCTTCTGTGGACTTTTGACCACTGCTGGCATCTCTTCTTGAAGAGGAGCTGTTTTATCAAGGGGGCACGGGACCATACATGTATGAGAGGCATGCACCCAATTTGGAAGTACCACCACACTTCACAACAGTCTTTGCCAGGATCATTTGGAACACGCCTTTCCATTTGACAGCATCTCTCAGATCAAAGTTTTGGCACCATCCATTATGCAGTTCTTGTGTAGCAGCTGCAATCTGGTGAGAAACTGCACGCTCCACATCTGCCAGACCTTCACAGCAATGGCTAGTCTTTTCATCTGTGGTTTTCACAAGTGCATTTGCATATACATATTCAAGCCACTTCAGTGATGCTGAGACAGTCTTTTGCAAAGTGAGACTCTGTGCTGTCTTTGTGTTGCTTTATTGTACTTGAAACTTCAAGCAGATAGCTACAATCCAATCTTTGTCCAGTCTGTGATTCTGCACACATCATCTTTGAGACCTCATTATGATCTGATTTCAGAGAAACTGGCAATCTATACCTGGGCATCAGTCTTTGCAATAACACATTTGCTACTATGCAGTTATCATTTTTCTCAAAATCTGTTCTGATACAACCTTGTTGTTCTGTCTCTGAAACATTTTCTTGTACCTCTTTTAATTCTTTCCAAGTGTAAGTTATTGACATCAGCATTAGATAAACAGTATCCTTCTCAGATTCACCTGTGAAAATTCCATTGAATGTATAGGCTAACAGGACACAATATTGTGCAACTGAATTAGCATTTCTCTCTTCCATGACCATAGTGATTCCCATTTGAGCAGTTATACTGCATGTTATGGTAAGGGCAATCAATTTCGAATTTTGGGCTGAGGTAACTACTGAAAGCCATGAAGCTTTGACAACATAATGTATAGGGAGCACAGCATGTGCTGCTCTTAATGTGTCATTATTACCTTTCAAATATGGGCCATCTACAAAATGGACATTGTTGGGCTCAATCAGACGTTCATCATTAAAGTCTAACCTTGGCTTCATGCATAGATTCATGACACCTAGACATTTAGGTTGTTTCATCACAAACAACTTCATTTGCTGGCTGTAAGCTCAATACATTTGAATTTAGACATTTCTTGGTCACAGTATTTTCCCAAAACAACTCCACAAAGTAAGGAAGCATTTGTTATTGGACTTTCCATCATTATATTCTCACTCTTTTTATGACTGACATTTACCACAGCTACTAGATTAAGGCAGCTGGGCATTTCTGTGACGTTGGGGTCAAGGGTCATTGGGAAATACGTCACAGACTTTTGAACACATTCATGTTTTTGAACAGGCACTGAGAGAGCGCAGCCCTCCCTCTCACTGCACATTGCTGTATTTTCTTTTAAATAAACTTGCATCCCTAGTGCCGGGGCGCAACACTTTTTCTCTTTCAACTCTGGGAATGCTTTTGTGCAATTGTTGTCCAATGGAAGCGGATCAGACACGTCTTTGTGTGTCAGCCTCAGTAAAGGCTTAGCCACTAGGGAAAGGTTTGGTAACCACTCACTACAGCAGCCAGCCATTACCAAAAACATCCTGGCTTCTTTCTGAATTTGAGGTGGATTGATCTAGTGAATTACGTCCACTCTCTCTGGTGACACCTTTCTCACTCCTTTTCCAATTATGTGTCCCAGACATTCATCTTCTTTTTGACAGTACTCCTGACTATCCTCATGCAATGGCACTGTGACATGAACTTGACACAAATCAATAACAGTAAGCCATTCTTCAGCATATGAAATGTGATCGGATATGTTGGCTGGATTCGGTACCATAGGACAACATAGAAAAGTTATGCTGTTAATCTCCTGCATTATTCTGTTCTTTTCATTTAGTTTCTGTAAACCTCTGATCAGAATGTTACATAAACTTCCAATCAATTCCATCAAAAATCCTTTACTCTGTTTTTCTCCAATTATGGGTAAAATTTCTGCAACTGATGGTGTTCTTAAATGCATGTCATCTGGTTCTAATTTGAATAAGACATGTTCTGCACGTTTTATTAATCGGACATCTTTTTCTGTGAACTCCCTTACTTCTGTATTCTCTAGGTTTTCCACATCGGAGGGTAATTTTTCAACTGTCATTTCTGAAAACAATGCTACAGCTGTCTCTTGTTGGGCCATTTTAAACTGTACATCCTCATCAGGATTCTGATATTTAGCATCATCTGGTGTACAGTAATCTGTGCTGTTCAATTTGCAAAACAAATGTTTTCCTGCCAGGCCTGTGTCACTAACAGCAAATTGGTTACTTTTCTCAAATGGGCCTATTTTTGCTGCAACCTTCTCTAAAACTGGGTTTGTAATTTCTCTTTTTCAAACTCCCACAACTAAGGGCCCGATTCTGATGCGGTTAGGTAATCTTCCCGATCAAATCGGTTTGGAAATGGTTTCCGACCTACTCTGATCGGGAGAGTCCTACCGACCGAGTATGATGCATCCGGATGCTTCCAGATACGATTTGGTTGGACTCCCATTGACTTCTATGGGAAGCCTATGTTCCTAACCGCATCGGAATCGGGCCCTAGGTGGGAATGTTTTCCTAACCGCATCGGAATCAGGCCCTATGTGTGGACCTTCCACTGTTTTCCCAATGGACTTGGTAATGTCAGAATTGTTAGGGTTAAAACTCTCATTTTCAAATACAGAAACCTGTTGAAATGGGTTCTGATTTTATTTCTGGAAAGAATTCACATTTGCTCTGGACAACTGATTTAAATTAATTTGAGCATTTTCCATATTTTGTGGGTGCATCCGGGCTTGAAAAACTCCTGTCATTTGTACCTGTTTCTGAATTGACATTTGCATTTGCTGAGCTGGCACATTTTGTACCTGCATTTCTCTGTTTGCGCATTTCCATTTACTGCATCATGTTTAAATTTACATTTCTTCTTCCAATGCTCAAATCTGTTATAAAGATGGCAAAAGGACACCTTTTCCATCAGTGCAACATCCATACCTGAATTTGCACAAACCAAAACACCTTTACTTCCATCCTGTGAAACACCAAATCTTCCTTGAGCACCTTTTACTTCCGCTTGTGAAACAACACCTTGTAACTTACTTTCTTTCTCTGCAAACTGATTCTGAAAACTTTTCTGTGCAAATTCCCTCTGTACCGTCATAGGTTGTTCCTCAAATTCTTTCTGCTTCATTCCTTGTCCAGCACTATAGTACTTTTCATCCTTCAGAATCCCATCTATCAGCTTTCTTTGCAAACAAACCAATATTTGCTGTACGTGCACACTGATCTGATCAGAGAACATTAAACTAATAACCAACTGAGTCACAAAGAATCCCATGCCACTGGCATCAGGACATTCTCTCCCACACTGTTGTGGAAACTCTAGACACACCCTGTCAGAAAACTCATGAACCAATTCTTTTAGCTCTTTTGTGTGGTTCTTTTAATCTGTACCCAATTAACATCCTTTGCTGGCACTCTGCCCTTTAGCAAAGTAATCATTGCTTCATTTTTCTCCATAACAGAAAATGATGGTGCATTCATGCAAATATTTTTCATTGTCTCCTCACCTGGCCCTTGCACAACAACTTTAGATTCAAACCACAATTCAGTCTGCATGGCAGTGTCAAAGAACATTTTCAAATTAATACACAACTCTTTTAAAATTTCAACAAATCCATCAACTTGTGGGTACCACAGCATAGGCTTGTCTCTCAGTTTTGGGAATGTGTTCAGAAATGCTGCAAGTTCACTTTTTTGTTCCGTGGCACATGAACATGCACTTCTCCCACCATTTCTCTCAATGAGTAAGCAAAAGCTTCTGCCTCATCCTGTTTATTATTTTCCTCAACTAGATCTGGTGGTTTCTTTTTCTTATCCAGTTTCCTTGCTAGGTCTGGTGGTTTCTTTTTCTTCTCATGTTTTCTTGCCCACTCTCCTAATTTCTCAAACTTATTGCATTTGAAAATATATTTCATTATTTCTGCAATGTGTAATTGCATTCCTGAAGAACTCATTGTCTCATCTGCTTCATCATCCATATGTACCCTGAAACTTTTCTGCAATGGAAAACTTCCTGAAACATCAATTTCATATTCTTGAGCCAAATCAGTCAGTCTATCATGTGTAGTTACTGCACATGTAGTAGTTTCCTTACTCAGGGAAATTAATTATTTTTCCTGACACTGGTTCACATTTTCATGATTTAAATAGCAGGGACTGTTAATTTCTTCATGTTCAAATTTTAAATTTAAAACATTAAGCTGTCTCTCTTTTTCAGGGTCTGGGTTAATTTGTTTCCCCATACTCTGTATCTTTTTAATCAGTGCTGCTTCCTCAAAGCAGGTTTGAAAAATCCCATCTCCAAATATATTCATTTTATCCTGGGCTGTTGGTGTTGTAAATACCATTTTCCCCCACCTTTCAATGCTTGGACTGTCTGGGGTAGTTTCTGTTCAATAATCTGTGAATTCTGAAATAAACCGTGACATAATTACTCCTTCTGCAGCTCTTTGAACTTTTTGAGTAGGGACCATATTATTTAAGACAGGCACAATTTGTCTAGGCACTGCCGGTGCATCTGCAGCTTGTAGTATTTGTACTGAATCAGTCACATTTGAAGCAGTAACACCTGGAGATACCACTGTCAGTGCTGAATGAACAGGTAATGGGTCAATCTGAAATGTCTGCACAGTTTTTTCTCAATCTGTATTTCTCTTGGCTCAACAGAAGCAGTAGCCACTGTAGTACTTACTGGTACAATATTATAATATTTTTAGTGGGGACCACATAAGGTGGTGGATACTCAGTTAATAATGCATCCAATATTTCATCCCCTGAATCATTATTTATTTAAAGCTTCTTGTCATCTTTAATTCCCTTCTCCTGTATCTGGTGCTTTACCTTTTTATCCTCACTTTCTTTGTCTCTTGCTGTCTTTTCCCACATGCTTAAAGCTTCAAACTGTGCAGCTCTAGATGGTGTCTTTGTTTCACATAACACTTCCCTTAATTTGTCAATAATTTGCAATTCAAAAGTACCATCTTTTAGAAACCTCAAAGTACCCTCTTTTTTAGTAATCTTGCACCATTGGTGAACCCCCACATACATGAATTTTGTCCCAAATTGGTAGACATAAAATGCACAGGTGTTCCTTCAGGAGCATCACCAATTAAAAACGAATTTTTCACATTACCTCCCAACAGTTTCTTAAAACCTTTTAAACAATTTCATTTCTGCAATAGTTCAATGCAATTTATTTTCTCCAATCCTGTCACAGTTGACAATTTCAGTCAGTTCAACTCCTACTACTGACCCTCCCTTCACAAAATAATACAGCAATATTTTTCTGAGTTTTCTTAATCAAAATTCTATTAGTAACAACATAAAACAATGCTACCTTGTCTGCTCCACTAAATAAAGAGATGGTTTTCACCCTTTCCAAGAGATTTTCTTACACTGCAAGCAATAATAACGACCAGCGTTATCTCACTTCTCTAACAAGCTCCGGGAGGACCTGGTACTCCTCCAGGGACAAGGCCAAGATTTCACAAGAAGACTTTTTGGCGTGAAAAGGGGTCTTGTTACTCTCCTGGGGATAAGGCTAGAGTTTCGGAAGTGGACCCTTCGCTATTTCAGTCACTCCACTCGTATACGAAATTTCCCTAATATAACACCTACAGCCCTCCGTAGCTTTTAGGTATTATTACAACAGACAAAGTACTTCTGCAGTATGGCTTCTTTACCACACTCTTCTTCTGCCTACTTCAGGCTAAATTCCATTCCCGGGATTCCTCAGGTAGCTCCGTACCTGTACTTCTAGACAACATAGAACAAGACACTAACTCTGCATGTTAGAAACATATAATCAATAATTCTGTCCTATGAAATTACCAATTTAATCAATAAAACCATCAAGTCAAAATGAGCAAAATTTCATCAACAGTCAAAATCCCTTACTATTTTTTCAACACTACAAAAAATACCTTCTAGCACACTAACAACATTTCACAACCCTATTGATACTCGCACCTCTCCAGCAATCGCCTTCTTGCATTACCTTCCAGTACTGCTTTGCCAGTCTTCAAGTTCTGAGCATTGGAATCGGGACTTTTATTTTTTTCTTCTTTCTGAGTCTGGACATTTATCTAACTTGGGCAATTATTTTGTAGCGCTATTTAGGCATTAAACTAGACTATGCTCCTTTTGGTGATGGTGTTTAACCTTACCTCTGCTACCAAAAACTGATCCAGCTGTAATTTCACGGTAATTTCTCAATGCAAAACATCATTACCTCTTGTTTACCGCTTAAAGGTGATGGACCTTTGCCACCGTGATATCACCATCAGGAGACTTTGCATAAACATGAAAAATCAAATGCAAATAATATTTAACCTCTTCCGTGCGTCTGACAGCCCCCGGCCGTCTGACGTCACAGTGGGCGTGTGGATTTGCGCACGCGTAGAATTCGCCCGCACAGCGGGGAAATGTGCGCCGCATGGAAGCGGTTAAGGCAGTAATGAGCGTTGTGAGTAGTTTTAAAGGGTTTTATTTTCTAGTACAAAATTAAGGTTCTCTGACTTTTTATTCATTAGTCAAATATCAATCAGGTTACAGAATTGAAAAATAGGTAAAAATAGAATTAATACAGAACATATTATAGATTGCATACAAGGCATTCCATAAAGGAAGAAAAACCTATTTCTATGTCAGTCAGAAACTCTTAAAGAGTTTTAAGAAAATATAATTCTAGAGAGTTTTTTCAAGGCTAATCCATTAATAATTGGCAAAAATCTCCCATAAAGAGAAATTAAATGCATAGGGCAAAATAATTCTTTGCAAAGCCAGTTAGTCAAAGCATGAAACTTAAAGTTTTAGAATCTAAACCTGTCCAGTTCTATCAGCTGGTCCTCTCTGTTCTCGCTCTGCCTGCCTGAGCCCCCGCAGACGCTGCCCCTCCTTCCTCTCTGGCTTCGCTGGTTCATCTTTGCTTCTCTGTGTTAGGAGCTGCCATAGCCCCTCCCTCCTCTCTGGCTCAATACAGAACTTTTAAAAACAAGCATTGGCATAGCCAATAGGTCTCGCCTTTGGGACCTTAAGTATTTAGTTATGCAGCAGGTCCCAAAGGCGAGACCTATTGGCTATGCCAATGCTTGTTTTCTAAGCTTTTTGTTTTGGAAGCCAAAATCAAAAGTAAAGAAATAGAAAAAAACATCTATTTCTTTACTTTTGCTATAATCGCGGCACCCGCGCTTTACTTTTAACATCAAAAGTGAAACGCGGGTGCCGCGATTATAGCAAAAGTAAAGAAATAGATGCTTTTTTTCTATTTCTTTACTTTTGTTATAATCGCGGCACACGCGCTTCACTTTTAATGATAAAAGTAAAGCGCGGGTGCCGCGATTATAGCAAAAGTAAACAAATAGATGTTTTTTTCTATTTGTTTACTTTTGCTATAATCGTGGCACCCGCGCTTTACTTTTAACATTAAAAGTGAAGCGCGGGTGCCGCGATTATAACAAAAGTAAAGAAATAGAAAACAAAACAAAGCCAGCTGATTGAAAGTACTAAACAAGCATTGGCCGCGCGCGAAAGAAAGTGAAAGGAGCGCGGGGGAGGGGAGGGGCGGAGGAGCGTGAAAGCAATCAAGTGAGAGGAAAGACAGATGGCGCCTGATCGGGCGCTGAAAGCTGGCGGTTGCGCGCGTGCACGCTATCGTGAACGCAAGCTGGTCGCCAGCAAAAGCCACTGCTGTTTGCACTTCCAAAACCCGCTTACTAAAACTCTCGCCGAGAGCGGCGCTAAGCGCTGGCTCAGGCGAGACCTAAAAACCTGTGTGTTCTGCCTTGCGTCCTGCTAAAAAAATAAGCGGAGCCTGCCCAAAACCTCTCAGCTAGCAACCAATATTTTTATCAAAAATACACGTGACTTGATCTTCGTAGCTTGTCCAATAGGAGCTTCAGAACACATCGACTCCCCATGGGCTGACTGGACACGTCATCAATCAGGCGAGTTCTTGTAACACATTTGAGTCTTGTGCTAGATGACTTCACAGCCTAAAAACAATTACATTTTCTGCAACAAAAAGTATTAATTATGCAGAAACAGAGAATACATAAGGAAAAAAATGTGTGCTCTGCTGTTTTCATTCTACGTGATGAAGTGAATAAAGCTTTGTTTAAACAACTGCATGGAGATAAAAGTATGCGAAGGTCTTTCATGAAGAGACGGAAACAGGGGGCGTAAATTTTAAGAAAGATCCTTTCATGAAAGCTGTGAGGAAAAGAGCACACATTCCATTTCTTATCTTCAAGGCCGCAGTGAGCTGAGCCTGCCAAAGCAAATTCAGCCTTTCTACACCGTAAAATGCATGTTAATTCAGCACAAATATATGCTACTTTGAAAGGTCAAAACACATTTCTAAATTAAATGTACATTCTATAGTGAGGTTAAATCTAGAATAATCACAATTAAACAACCATGATTAATTAATTGAGCATGGCTTTACATGAAAGCACTTTAGACTGAAAGCATCTGTCCAGGCCTGATTCCTTGTTTTTTTTCTTTCTTTTTCACTTGCACAAAAAAAAATTGCCATTTAAAAATATAAAATAAAATAAATAAAATAAAAGCAATTTGTGTCTGAAACACAAAACAGAGCAATACCTAAATCCAGGTGAAATCTGGGCTCCAACACCTTCAAGTCAATTCTTCTAACAACCTCTGCTGCCACACCAGTAAGAAGAATTATCAACAATTCCTTAACTACCAGAAAATTTAATGAAAGACTCAAAAAGTCATACATTCGCCCATTACTGAAGAAAACAAACTTGGACCCGCTGAACCCTGACAACTACAGACCGAATACAAGTGGTACTTCCCTGGGGAAACTGATAGAAAGAGCAGCATTCGCCCTGATGTCACAATTCATTGAAGATAATGCGATACTCTCAGACTTCCAAACGGGATTCCGTCCAGGAAGAGGCACAATCTGCCCTCGCTGCCATCTGGGATGACCTGAAGAATACAGTTGACGCAACGGGGTTGCTGCGCTACTTCTCCTGAGCCTTTCGGCTGCCTTTGACACGGTTGACCATGACACTCTGATACAAAGACTCTACGAAGCCAGCACAGATGGGACTTCTCTAGACTGGATCGCATCCTACCTTCACAAAAGAGCTAATGTCATCCAGACCCCCCTTTCTCGTCCAAACCGTACTTCACAAAAGCAGGGGTGCTTCGAGGCTCTATCATCTCACCCATGCTTTTCAACATCTACATGAAGTCATTACTGGCACTTATCAATCAATTCACCTCTCGTGATTTAACAATGCAGATGACACGCAAATACTCCTTCAACTGGAATGCCCCAGATCAATGCATGACGTGGAGCCACCTCAAATTGAATACTTCCAAAAAGGAAATACTCATGTGTGGCGATTGGAAAAATTATGATTTGCTCGCCACCAGGCCTGATGATCTGGGAACACCGCCTAAAGTATCAAAGGAAGTAAGAAACCTTGGAATGACCATGGACTCCAAGCTATCAATGAATGCCCAAGTGGACAAACGAGCAAGATCAAGCTTTGTTACTATGAAAACTCTGCGTCGAATCTTCCCCCATTTGGGATTTCCACACAAGATCCAAGCTACCATCTCTCTTGTTCAGTCCAAACTCGAATATGCCAATAGCCTCTACCACGTTTCACCTTTAACAACTATGAAAAGACGCATTTAGAACTCTGCTGCCAAACTACTCTTTCATATAAAGTCACAAGACCACATCTCCCCTGCCTTGAAAGCCCTGCATTGGTTACCTGTTGCCAGAAGATCCACGTTCAAGCTGCTTTGTATCACCCACAAAGCGATGCATGGAATGGGACCTCTCTTCATCAGGAATAAAATGACCAAACACGTTTAACAAAGGAACCTCCGCTCTAGAGTGACACCTCACCTCAAAAATTCCAACGTAGAAGAAGAAAAAACATGGGTTGCACATTCTTCTCTGTTCAAGCAGCCAAACTATGGAACTCTTTACCCCCCCAACATAAGATCCACGGATAACCACCTTATCTTCAGAAACTACTCGAGAATTGGCTCGCCCCCACAACACTATACGCATACAGTAAAATACAGCATATACCTCTGTATATAAGCCTTTATTTGCGCTATAGATATGTAACTATATATGTGTATTGCTTTGTATAAACGTGTATAATTATGTTAAAAAAAATATATATATTCATTAGTTCTGTTTAACAAATGTACATATTACTGATAGTTAAATTATTCTATGTTTTTAACATGTATATAAGTGACTGCATAAATAAGTACATCTTTTATCATAACTATTTATCTACAATTGCTTCACTATTGAATTACAAAAACAAATAAATTAATTTAAAATACAACATTTGAAAGCTGGAGTTTATCAAATGCAACTTTAATCTACATATACTACCTTCCTTATTGATATATATACCTTCCATGTACTTATGTATCTATATATTTGACTTCTAATTCAGCATATCCAACGCACTACCCTATTTCACACCCTATACCCCTATCAATATATCCTCTACCTTCACCCTCTCATTCATCCCATACCACTACTATGATCCCCCAAAATAACCCTTTGTAGGCTCTTCCCTACTCTACCCCTCCTCACGTCATCTCATACCTCCTTACTATTCAGATCTTCTTCTGCTATGAGCTAAAAAAAAATTCTAAATCCTTTCCTCTACTATCCCTCCACTATCCTTTTCAATCCAATAACAGAGTAACATGTCCACCACTCAAATTAATTTCATATTTGACTATGCTAATTCACCAATAATAGTTTAGGGGTTCTGGAGTAGTTTGCTACTCGCCGAAAAAGCGCTTCAACACCCCATCAGGGGTAGCAAACGGTATATAAATTGAAACCTTTTTCCCCTCTTCTATCCCTCCTCTATCCTTCACAATCCAAATAACTAACATGTTCACCACTCAAATTACTTTCATATTTTGCTATACTAATTCACCACTATTCATTTATGGGTTCCGGAGTAGCGTGCTACTTGCTGAAAAAGCGCTTTGACGGCTCTTCACAGGTAGTAAGCGCTATATAAATGCAATTAAAATACATTTTGTAAAATGCCCTCCGATTCCCATAATAGTATGGGTAACTACAAATTCAGATTCAGAAACTATTCTCAAACTTAGTATCTTGTTCGCGTTTAAAAAATATAGATTCTACCACATGAATTGCAGCACCATTGGTACCCAATGAAAGTCATAACAAGCTTCAGCTCAGTTGTATATTCTGTGTTTTTGGACAAGAAAGGCTACATAGCCCTGCGATCATAAGGGAATATCCAGGATGTGGTGAAAACTGAAGCTCAATTTGACTTGGATACTAGGTGTTAAAAAAAAAAAAAAAATAGTCATGAAGGGCTAAGAACGAGGTGGCCCTGGGGGTGGAAACGCTTCAGCTGCTAAGGGATTAATAAGGGAAGCACTCTTAAAGGAAGGCAGAAGCAACGAAAAAAAGTAACCACAAAAGGAAGAAGTGAAAGAAAGTTGCACATGAGCTATCTGACAGCTAATTTGAGAATATGCAGCTGCTAAGACCACACTTTAAACCACTGTGCACCTTATTCTGCCAAGACCTGGACCGACCGACCTCCTGCACCTCAGAACCTCGCCATCGCTCCAGCAATTTAGAATGGACCTCGATTGATTGATTGATTCTACAAGGCAAAGGAAGCGGACAATGGAGGACCGTTGAACCCGAATATAGGACGTTTTTTCGCATGCGTTTACAACGCATGCCATAACAACACGGTCGTTACAACGACCGCGTTGTTATTTCACATACCGTTACAACGCAAGTCGGAACACCGACTTGCTTTTAGGGGGCGCTGGATGTTGGAATAGTATAATTTACTATTCCAACTCCATTCTCTGCGGACACTAGGGAATGTGTTGGATTTTAAATCCAACATCTTCTGCCCCCTAACGCAAGTCGTTGTTCCGACTTGCGTTGTAACGGTATGCGAAATAACGCGGTCTTTGTAACGACCGCGTTATGGCATGCGTTGTTTAGCATGCGAACTAAACGCTGTTTACCGTTGAACCCATCACACTTGTGAAAAATGATTTTTCTCTATATCTTTTTTCTATCACTGCCTTGCTTTTTCTCCTTTCTCTTTCTTCCTATCATTTCCTTATCTACTCTACTTTTGTTCTCTTTTCTTTCTCTCTTGCCATATTTGTTTTTTCTTGCTCTTTTCTTCTTTATTGTTCCTGCTTCTTATCTTCATACGTGTTTAGCTGCCAAGCAGTTTATGCATTTTGTGGCACCTTCAGACTGGCTTTGTTGCCAATGGAATCTTGCATTTTGGTACTTGGAGTTTTTATTATAACTTACAAATTCCAGCATGCTGAATATGGGTGACCAGAAACCCTTGGCTTAGGGAAGGTATTATCCATAATAAGAAGCTACTTGCAAGCTCTGCTTGAGTCTGTGTGTTTTGTGTGTGCCGTCATTCTTCTATGCGTTTTTGTCGGTGTTTCATCGAAGCCTTTGGCACATTTACAGTGTGTGCATGTTAAACAAAAACAAAACTTATTGACTTTAAGTACTTGCTTAAAATATGCTGTTTTTGTTTCCTCACGCAGTTAATTCTTTACCAGTTTTTCATTCTAGTATTTATTGTAGCTTTCCAAAACAAAGGGTACAATTTACAAAACCTTTTACATATAGAGATGTGAACTATGAAAAGCGGTACATTATAATTGTCTCTGCAATTTACAAAGCTACCGCGTTTATATAGAGATGTGCTATATATGTTGGCAGAATGCTTGATTTCCTAGTAACTTGAGGGAAAGTTAAAATTCGTGGAGGCGAGGATTATGCATTTTTCTTCCCTTTTTAATAGCACTCAAAACAACCAGGATATACTACTGTTCCCAAAATTCCTGTAAAACTGACATTTCAGTGTTTATTAACCAATGGATGTCAATAATACAGAACAAAGCACTTGAGGAATCCCAGCTCTTCCTCTTGTTTCGCCTGAAGCCATTCGTTCAGTTAACTCATCACCTCCTTATTTTGATCTCCACCTGGAATTAACTAAGTAAAGTTGGTTATTCAGAATAGTGAAATTCTCCCAGCCCAACCACATCATTCCTCAAACCACTACAATGATGAACTATATCATGTGTTACAACACTTGATTTTTGTTGTGAAATGATTTACTGTTTCAGTGGGAAAATGTATACATACCACTTGTTGTCTTTGTTTATAGTACTACTGATAAGAGAATAATCATCTCTTCTTGGTTCTTAACAAAAGTGTAACTTTATTTCACGGTAGCTGTGAATTTTACATACACATGACCTGGTGACTCAGATTATACAAGTTTTAAGTCTTGCTAATAATCAATGACACCATGTCTGACGAAGGTTTAAATGAAAGCTTTATGTAGGTGAACTGTGTGGACCAGTCAGTTTATTTGAACAACATCTTCTAAATTACCCACCGCAATAAAAGCTTTGGAAGACATGGCTACCCTTACAGAGTATGACATTGTTATGCATTCTGTCCATCAATTGTTCTTTTTGCATTTGTCACCATGAGTGGGACGGGTATGCCCAGACGTGGGTTCCGTGCTCTCCATGCCTCTGGACTCAGGCTTTCCTGGCTGATGATGGGTGAAACCCCGAAACCAGTCCTAGGATGCTTGTTTCCAGTCCAGGGAGGACCTGGCCTGGCAGTTCGGGCTGGACTGTTCCCATTGGGCGCAGGGTGAAGACTGATTTGCATATGGCTGAGTTCAAACTGGAATGGCATGGGGAGCAAAAAAACTATGGATTTAAGCCCAGATCTCTGTACTGGGGTGAATGTATGACATTGTTCTGCATTCTGTCCAACAATTGTTCTTTTT
Source organism: Calotriton arnoldi (assembly GCA_963921515.1). Lineage (NCBI taxonomy): Eukaryota > Metazoa > Chordata > Amphibia > Caudata > Salamandridae > Calotriton > Calotriton arnoldi. The sequence continues at coordinate 625,740 of CAWUFW010008807.1, read as the reverse complement.
GCATTTACCCTTACAGAGTGAGCACAAAAAGCAAAACATTAGCGTCCACATCTTGCATCAGCCCTCTAACCCACCTGGCCAGAGTAGCGGAAGAAATGGGCCAGAAGAGTCACCAAGTTTGGTGTGGAAAAAACCCTGCTTCCAATGTGTTCCTGTACACTGACTCCACTCTGACCATGCCTTCTCTGTGAGGTGGATCATCTCCCGAGTATGTCATGGCCTTACTGAGGAGCAGAGCTTTTAGTCTCTGGAGGGGCCTGTAATGAAAGGGCCACAAGACAAATTGCCTGAATCTATAAGGACAGAAGGCAGACTACATGGCCAAATGCCTGTGCCAGAGCTTTCCTTAGTTTCCTTCCTGGTATTCCTGGTCTTGAGTGGAGTAGGCCTTTGCATTTTCCAAGGTGGAGTTTGACAAACCCCAAGAAGTTTGCTATGTTTAAACGCAGGTTTGTCGGCATGGATTATGAAACCAAGGCTTTGCAAGAGATCCACTGATCGATTCAGATATTTTTTAACTATTATCAAGATGTCTTACCGATAGATAAGTCTCATAGCTGTGGTTCTAAGAATCTCCATTGCCAATTTTGAGTGCTCCAATGGGTTGATGAAAGATCATGGCTGAAAATTCAAACCCTTGCCCTTTCCAAGTACGAGAAACTGGAAACTGCCCGGCTTGCCACCTCCTTGTTGATCACTTTCTGTTCATCCAAAGAAAAACTTGAGGGGTGCAACAGCATCCTCTGAATCGGACTCCCTTGGAAGTCTGTATGGAACCTCTCCAATGTCTGGACCTAAGCATCCTTCCTGATCCAGTGCGACGTGCAGGAAGTACAGAGACCGTCCTCCAAGATTTAAATGGAGAAAAAGGGTAATATTTATATTAGACTCCTCCAGAGTTATTGACGCCCCCCCAAACCACCATGGTCTGCTCCTCTGGATGAAAAGAAGTTCTTGGAACTTAGGGTGTCCTATGTCTGGTTAAGTCTCTTGAAACCCTACTCCCTTTTGGGACCCTTGGCATCCTGTTCGGCTAGACAAGCACCCCCTAAGTCTCCTAAAAATGTTCTTTATAGACAGTTGATTCATATCTAAGGAGGTGAATGTGGAGGCAAACTTTCCCAACTCTTTTATAAAGTGCTCTACAAAGAGCTACTTCTTGGGCCGCAGATCGCAGTTCAATAGTGGCCAGTTCGCCCAACTTCCTTTTGGCCATTATTCTGAGCGAATGCTTCTTCTCAGAGGAAGACATGTTGCCCAGGAATCTAAACGCTCACTGTGCCCAACGTGAAACTATCTTTGCAGAGCTAGGCTATCAAGAGGACTTGACTTCCTTGTCTGCATCCAGAATCTTAGTTGGCAAACCTGCAATGTATCCTGATGTACTTTCCTTGACCAATCATAATTTTCAGCCCCAGTGATCAACAGGGCAGCTAACATAGACGTGTACACAGATTGGCAGTCTGTGGATTTCATTCCCCTTTGGGTTATTTACTGTTGGTTGGGCCAGCTCCCTCATCAAAGTGCAGAAAGAAAGCAGAACCTACGAGGAAGTACACTTTTCAAGCTGTCGGCGATGGATGGCAAAGCGGTTGATGAATGATCATGTGTAGTAAGCAGATGTGTTTCCGGCATGCCCACCTTCTCTCTACAAGGAGGAGCATCCCCGTCCAAAAAATGGAATACCTGGCCCGTCCTGTAGACTGCAGAGCAACACACTGCTCTTTACACAAACGAGCTTCACCAGTTGGACCAATAGAAATGGTCCCCAATCTTCTCAGTTGTGTCCCACAAGTGGAAACTTGTAGGTGTGGGAAAAAAACCTCTCTAGGATGATAAAAAAAAAAAAAAAGCTTATCGGATATGTCAGCGGGGTGGAGGCTTTTCAATATTGGTGTAGATTTATTAAGTCAAGTAAGCAAAGGCCTCTAATTTAGTAATTTGGGTTGCTACTGGAGAGCTACTTGCAGGTAGCTGGAGAGCTACCGGTAGCTCACAAGCTACTTGTTGGAGAAGCCCGATTTATGCATTTTCTTTTATCTATCCCCGTCACCTACCTAATATTGGAGATTAGAACAGGGCTATTTGTTTCCTAAATTATATTAGGAGTTGTCTTAGTCTTGCTGGCCTGAACTACTTCCTTCTCTTTTTCTTCCTGAACCGTCAAGCATTGCACCACACAGAAATTTGAGTTCCTACGAAATATAGATAAGAGAGGATTTGGACCTTGGCTTTGTCCTTCCGGCAGTGGTAACAATACCACCATCAGGAGTAAAGATCCAACCAGTTAAATCGACAGCTCCGACATTGGTATTCTACAGGAAATTAGAGTAAGATGGCCAGATTAGCAGACAAAGTTCCACAAGGTGGCCACTTTTCTTTCTAAGAAAAGAAGAACATTAACTTTCCAAAGGTGTGGCTCATGAGATCCTAGAGGGAATGCCATTCTAATCTCATTTTAGAGCTAACATGCCTAGTGCTGCCACCCTGCAGAAACTAATTTAAATGGGGCTTGGCCTGCAAAAACAGTTGAACTACAGATGTGTGTGGCTCTATAAGCCAGAACTTCCGCTAACTGAAAGTGTGTAACAATTTAAATAGTTGTTCGTGTAAAGTTAGAATTATCCATGTGTTAACTCTCTTCCGAGCCTGAAGAGAAGTGGAAGGGGCAGAAGAGGAGTATGGTGCTTCTTTCATAAAAGGTGGAATGCTTACACACATCGTATACCACTCCAAGTTAAGAAATGCTAGCAATTGGATTCTGTAGTAAAGAGTAAAAAGTTTGATGGGAGAGACACTGCGAGATTAGAGCCCTAATAGCCCCATCTCCTCAAGAACACCTAGACCGATTGGTAGTTTATGGGATTCACAATTGCATGTTTTATTCAAGTATTCAGTTCTAGTGTAGTAAGTTGTACTGTACTAGTGTGTAGCTAGTTAAAAGACCTGTTCCTGTTGGTAGTTAAAAACGCTCTCTGAGTGCGAGGCCAACTCGAATCCTCATAGCTAATTCTGAACACTTTTATAACCGTTAGGGCTAATGTTGTTGGTGCCTCCTTTAAGTTTCAAGTTTATTTGATTTAGTTCTCGGCTGAGAACAACAAATATTTTAAAAAGATAAAATTACAATTAAAATAATAAAATTATTCTAGTACAAAGTTAAAGACTTTTAAAAATTTGAACAAATTGTAGCATACAATGGTGCCTCCTTTACATACATAGTCGTCGTCAACAAGTAGTAAGTATGCTTTGTGATAGCAGTGCGGAACTAGTTGACCTATTATAACTACGCTTGCATGTGGCAACGAGGGTTTTGAATGTTAACTGTATTTCTTTCTGCAGCTGTCCAAGACCAATTTCTCCAACAACAATGATTTTCGAGCCCTGCTGCAGTCTCTGCATGCCACCTTCAAGGAATTCAAAATGCACGAACAGATCGAGAACGAATACATCATCGGCCTGCTACAGCAGCGCAGCCAAACTATGTACAACGTGCATTCCGACAACAAACTCTCTGAAATGCTCAGCCTTTTTGAGAAGGGGTTGAGAAATGTAAAGGTAAGCTGGCAAAACAAGGCTTTTGTGCCAACAAATCCTTGAGTAGCCTGAAGCAGTTTCTCAGTCAGCAAAGATTACGTGCCTGATTAATTTCCCTGTTCTGAGACTACAGCTCTTATCGATTTAGGTTTGTTGTTGCTGCAGCCACTACATTGATGGGATGGAATGAGCGAAGTGGGCCTTTGATAAATTCAGTCCCAAATTAGCAATGGCTTTTCTAAAGCAACCTTATAATTTCTTTCAGACATGTTGGAAAGACTTTGAATCCAGAATGAAGGAAAAGCTTTAACAATCCTCAGGGCTTCGCGTAGGTTTAAGGGATTTCCCAAACCTCTAATTATAAAACCGTAATGTACAAGAAAATGATACTTGGATTTACGTTTGCCTATTGTTTGTTCTGCCAAGCACTTCTCTTTTCTAAGTAAATATACTACATACTCGTACTACTCTTGGCAGTCCGATGCTACTTGGATGTTTAATGCGGCGTGCATTGGTGTATACGAAATATGGTGGTGGGTGTACCATAACTAGTAAAGGTGTGTTAATTCAGCTCTTAAATGTGGTGTTCGGCCTGTTTCCAATTGCTTCTGAATTCGGTATTGCCAATTTGGGGCGGGGGTAGGGGGCGATTAGGGCTTCGTTCAAATGTACGAATCACTGATTTCCTGCTATTTTTCTTTTGCTGCTGCACAGAATCAAAGGGTGCACATGGAACCCTACACAGATTATGGATTTTCAGGTGTACACCACTGTTGCAGGAATGGATTGTCTACTGGCGGATAACTTACCGGGTTACGCATGGTAGAAATGTGAACAAGCATTGGCAAAGCCAATAGGTGTGGCTTTAACGCACCATGGATTGTCCATTGGTGGATAACCTACTAGATTAAGCATGGTAGAAATGTGAACAAGCTTTGGCAAAGCCAATAAGTGTGGTTTTAATGTATCAACAAATGTAAATGCAGGTATTCATAAATGAGGTTTGCATGCTTTGAATGCACAAATGTTGTTGATCACATTAAACCCTGTCCTACGGGCTTTGCCAATGTTGGGGAAAAAGTAGAAAAATATTGCTTTCTGTGTAGAATGTATGTAGGACAAGCAGAACAGATTGTGACGAATTACATAGTGAGTTAATTTTTTTGATATATCATAATATCTTGTGCATTCTAGTTGAAGCACTTCCTGGAAGACTGATTGATACATCGCCAGCTGGTAATATGAGATGAGAGAGTAATACTCCTCTGGGTGTAGCCAATCCAAAGCCCCTCTCTATGCATATTTTAAAGAATTACTAAATATATGCCATCGAGATAGCTGCACTGTCGAGCAGGAACTACCTTACCTCAATAGGATGTTATTTCGTAAAATTTAGTATAGTCGTGCACTAATATTTGGTGTATTTTGTTATTCACGGACATACTACTTTGAGGGTATTGTAGAATGCCTGGGAAGCTGTAAACAAATCTGGTGAAATGTGTTGAAAGTGGTTTTCAGTGCATGTAACACTCTATTTGCAATGAGAGAAAAGTACTGCATTCCATGCCTTTTCGTACCAAAGCACAAGATAAAAGCCTGTGCTAATTTTACACCAATAATGGCGGTAAAAGAGACAAACAGTGCTTGCGCATTCGTCTCAAAATTTGTGGCCATGTCATGATAACTGGTTGTGGTAATGCCATTTCCGAATTGTGGTATAACATCTAAACATCAGGCATTCTGCAAATGACTCCATTAGTGGTGCTTTTCTCATTTCTTCCAATTGGCAATGCGGCACAACTCTATTGAACATAGATAGCAGAATTTATTCCATCAGATTCCCAAAAGTGCTTCCACTGGTGCCCTAAAAATATCCTAAATCTTTAAAGAGGTGCGCTTTCCCATTTTGCTTGGTGCCACTAAGAGCCTTGAAAACAATGTCCCTGATATCACTTGGTAACTCCTCCCCAGAGTTCCTGATGCTGGGGGCATCAATAAATGCAGGGAGGGAGGTGGTGATAGAAATAATGGGGATGAAAATGGTATCCTGAGGGTGACCTCCGAGATGAGCAGTTATTTGATTACCAATTCTCCCCTGTATTGCACCCTTATGCCCCCCGCCCCCTCCTCCTTTCAGCAGGATGAATCCCTGAGTGAGCGTTAAGGGGTAGTAAGGAGTTTGTAGGGTTCAGGAAATGGTAGCATTAAGGAATACTAAGGGGCTTTTAAGGGCCAGGAAAGTGTAGCATTAAGGAGCAGTAATGGATTTTAGGGTTCAAGGGTTCCAGGAACAGTAGCGTTAAGTGTATGAAGGTTTTTAGGGTTAAAGGATTAGTAGCTTTAAGGGATGGCAAGGGTTTTTAGCTTTCACGGAAGGGTAGCGTTAAGGATTTTTTAGGGTTCAAGGAAGAGTAGCATTAAGTGGTAGCAAGAAGATTTTAGGATTTAGGGAAGGTTAGTGTTTAGGGGGATAGTAAGGGTTTTTAGAGTACAGACCTGGGTACAGTTAAGATGTAGTTCTCAGGGTTCAGTGATGGGGTTTAAAGTTCAGAAAATAGTAGTTAGTGCAAGGCATATTACAGGTTTTTTATGGGTCAGAGAGGAGTAGAGTTCAGAGGTAGTAGGGTTTTTAGGGTTCAGGGAATAGTAGCATTTAGTGGTAGCAATGGATTTCGATAGTTCATAGAAGGTAGCATAAGGGGTAGTTGGGGTTTTCAGGGCTCAGGGATTGGTAGCTTTAAGGGATATGAAAGGGTTGTCTGGTTAAGGGAATGGTAGCATTCAGCGGTAGTAAGGAATTTTTAGGGTTTAGGGAAAGACAGTGCTAACGAGTAGTAACGGGTTATTAAGGATTATGATGGCGGTAGCAGTAAGGGGGTAGTAAAGTTTTCCAGTTCAGGAAAGGGTAGCTTTAAAGGGCACAAAGTTTTTTTTTTTTTAGGGGTTAGCGATGGGTAGCATTAAGAGGTAGTCTAGATATTTAGGGTTAAGGGAAGGGTAAGTAGCGTTAAGGGGTACTAAGGGATTTTTGTGGTTCTAGGATTAGTAGCTGTATCGGGTGTTAAGGTTTTTTTTTTTTAGGGATAGGTAATACTAAAGGGTTGTAAGGGTTTTTTAAGTTCATGGAGGAGTAGTGTTCAGGGCGGTAAGTGTTTTTAGGGTTGAGGGATGCGTAATGATAGGAGTAGTTAGGTTTTTAGGGTTCAGGGAAGAGTAGCATTAAGTGGTAACAAGGGATTTCTTAGCTTAGCGAAGGGTAGCATTAAGGGGTAGTAAGGAGTGTTGGGGTTCAGGGACAGGTACAGTTAACGTTAGCAAAGGGTTTTTAGACAGACCCCCCAGGATATTGCAGCATAGATTTGCAAATTTAGCTGCACAAAAATGAAAATTTCGTGACCATTCCTTTTCAGCCTTAAATAAATGGAAACCGTTTTAGCAGAGTATTTCACTTTGAAATTGGCATGTTTAAAGTGTATGAGAGTTTTTTTTTTTTTTGCTATATTCTCCTTTGTGGTAACATTCTGGAGCATAGGTTAAAACCAGCACAATAGCACAGGGAGACCTCAGACACCCCTGACCATGGGGACGAGACACCCCTGATCATGGAGATGTGGATCGGTTTTGATGAAGGTCTTGGATGCTGCAGAAACTTTTTTAAGCACCAACATACTTAAACTACAGACATCGGCTTCACTCTGAAATGCCTGAAAAGGCAAGGTTTGGAAGCGCAAATGTCACTAAAACAGCAGGCATCGACTAGTAGATGGTCCAACAAGCAAACATCACTGAGCACGCAAGCTAGCACTAGAGTTGCGTACATGAACTAGCAGGGAGATGCACTAACGTATACGTGTGATGTACCAGCATCATTTAACAAGCAGACCTCTATTCCATTAATTAATGAGTGACACAGTGAGTCATCAACCTGCAAATGTTACTCACACGATCTGCAGAGAACGCAAGGTCCTGACGTGCAGGTCCCTCAACACACAAAGCCCTGGAGTGGCCGATGATGCCGCGACCTGGAAGTATCCCATGTTCCAGTGTCACTTAGTCAACTCCGCAGGACCCTAATTGAGGGATACAAATAAAATCTGATTGTGTGTGATTATGGAATATAAGACTGAATGTCCTAATTCCAGTAGCCAGTGGGGATGACATTAACATATTGGCCTGTGGTTAACCATGTTTACTATACAGTCCCCAGTGCGCCTCTATATAATGATGGTATAAGGACCACTGGGTGCCTGGATATGATGATCCCGATAAAGTGTCCCAGATCATAAAACACGGACCTGCCATCACATAAATAATGTGCGCGCCTCGGAGTCACTATGCCATAGGGCTTCCGGACAATAGCATCTTAAGGACCAGTGATTAATAAGACCAGTGATTAATAATACAGCGAGGCCTGGCTTGCAGTGAGATGGTCATTTGTAGGGCCTGGTATTGTTCGTGGCCTGCAGCTTCTGCTACGATGCGGAGGAGGGTCTGTGCTAATGCCACAGTTCGGCGCTTCCAAAGAGGAGTACCGAGCGCATGCTGCGGGAGGGGGGGCACAGTGGTCTGTGGATGCGGAGACCAGGACAGTGACACCAACAATACGAGGCTCCTTGCAATGCCCTCCATTGCACTCCCCGCAGCAGCCTCATACCACCCATCCACCTCACGCCGCTGGAGGGACCCCCACCCCCAGCAGCAGTACTCTCACCCACCGCCGCTCCACTCCTTCCAATGCTGGGCAGCTATCTCGGACACGGCTCACTCAGCAGCAGGCCCGGGACACAGCAAGGGGCGTGGCAATATCTGTTATTTATGTATTCACAACCTGTGTATTATCTATTCCCAACCTGTCGGCCTCGACAAATAAAGAAAAATATCAGATCTTGCATATGCTCCAAATTTGGGGGCCAGTTTTGTAAAAAGCGCGGCCTTTTTACAAAACTGCCAATTTCGCGATTTTTGGGGAAATCGCGAAATGCTGGAGGGTTTGTTTAGGGTTCAAGGAATGGTAGCTCTACGAGGTAGTTGGAGTTTTCAGATGTGTAGCATTACAGGATAATAAGGTGTTTGAAGGGTTCATGGAAGAGTAGTTTTAAGGGGTTTTTAGGGTTCAGGGAAGGGTAGCATTAATAGGTAGGAAGGAGTGTGTTTACGGAATGGTGGTGGTAATGACGGCAAGGGGGTTTTAATATTCAGGGAAGTAATTTCATGTAATTTAAGATATGAAAATATTACATTTGAAGTAAATGAAATAATATATGTGACTTTTTTTTTTAATAGTACATTTAAAGAATTTAATTAACTTTTGTGAGCCCCGTTGCTTAAATAAAGTCTCTGCAGCCTATAAATCTTTAAGCTAGGAATTGGAATGAAAAAGCACCATTTTGAGGTAGCTCTGTAGTTGATGATGGAAAGCAAGACAGCATCACATCTCTGCTACTCCCTTCCAATCTTTGCTGCTGTCAGAGAAGAACTGCCACCATAATTATCTAATCTAGCATTGCATTGGCATGCATTTAACCTAGAGGTCAAGCTCTGTTGTGACACAATCACTAGACTTGATAAAGAGCCCTGGCTCACAAAACTTGATAAACAAATGATTACAGCTCTTGGAGGGTAAGCAGTCTTTCTGTCTAGTTCTGCTCAATAAAATGTACTCCTGTCCACCAACAAGTGGACCGAGTTTAAGACCCTTTAAGTCTGCTTACCGCCACGCTGTCCAGCCACACCTAAAAAGCGCATTTCATAATATGTCTTTATCCATTGTGAGTCACACTTGAAGGAGACTGAAAGGGGAAATACCATCTGCGTACACACCCCGATAAACTCTAATGCTGCATAAGAAGTATGCAGCTCTTATAACACTGTCCTACTACTATGCCACAGGTCTAACAAAATATTGGAAAATTACACCTCACCCACTGTTCATTGTGGCATGCTTTTCATCGTCTGTCTTTTTCTCCTCTAGGTATGTGAATACCTCATTGATCGACTCAACCATGGTCGAGAGTGCAGAGGTAATTCAAGCTGGATATAATCTGGGATCAAGATTTGTTTTCTTCATATTTTGATAGAGCTGTGGCATAGTAGTAGGATAGTGCTATAACATCTGCATACTTATGCCAGTGTTTCGTTTTTATAGTTTGGCAAAACAACCTGCAAACGGTTTTTGAATACCTATAAACTATGGCTAGTCTGGAACACCCATTGTCACAGTTAACCTTTTAATAAGGGTGTATGCCCTAAATGAATAAATAATACATTCATTACGACTGTGTCCTCCCTTCCTTGCATTTCTTTGTGCTTACACTTTACCACATGAATCTCTTCTGGATTCACTTATTTGCATATTATTCTGCTGTCTAGTATATAGGTCCGGAATGTTTCTTTACAAAAACATTTCTACTGGGTGTTGACCTACGTTGAGTGGTATGACTCGATATTATGTCGACAGCAAGCCCACAGGGACCTTGAATGTAACATCCATTTAAATCTTTTTTCCCTGCCAGTGGGTTCGTAGGTGTGTTGAGAGAGCTCCCAAAAATGTAGTTGACATTCTTCAACTAAAGTGCAAAGAAGACTTTAAAATACCAAGATGCAATCTCATGACTGTCTGAGATCAATGCTGCATTGAAGACTCAGATGTTTTCAAAGGGGTCTTTGACCTAGTCAGAGACAGGCTTAATTAGTGGTGATGTGAATGAGACTTCTCAATGCCATCTGGTAGCATGAGCACACTTTTTAAGTTTTGTCTAAACTGCAGTCAAAGGTTCACTGCCATGGATGAACACTTGGTATGCATGTTCTGCCACCCAAGAGACCAGAATTCTCAGGACTGTTATGCACATTTGCTTTTCAAACCAAAAACCTTAATTCATTGAGATAAACTGGCTTGAGGGCAATAACTGACAGAAAGACCGAAAAAAAAAAAATATTACATCTATGGAGGAAATGGGGTTTTGAGAGGAGGAAGAGGTAGCTCCATTGGAATAGACCCAGGGAGCACACAACTTTGATTCAGACCTCAGATTTTCTTTTACGGGATTATGGGAGGTCTGACCCTACGTCTACAGTGTCCCACAGCAAAAGTCTTTCTGAAGCATAAATTTAGAGGGTATCCAAATCTGGATTAAACCAGCAGAAGTCATAATTTTAAGCGAACATGAAGGTTCACATATGGCAAACAAGGCGTCCGTTAAGGAGGTTGTCGCCACAGCCCATCCTATTGGCTTCAAAGAATATCCCCTGAAGGCATTTGCTCAACGTATAAGTACGATCGACCTTCAAAGGGGAAAGAGAAGGCTTTTGCCTAAAAAAAAAAAAAAAAAAAAGTTGCATGAAGAGGGGGAAAAAATCTTCCAATGTCTCCAAAAGTAGGCATACAATGCAGAAATGATGAATCAAATTAAAAAGAAAAAAATAATTCGATGAGCCCATTGCTGCACAAAAAGCACTAGGTATAAAAAGAATAGTCTTTTGGAAAGTAGGCAAAGGGAAAAAAGTAGACTTACAGATACATCTGAGCATGTTCCAGAGGGAGAGTCTATATGCTACTACTGCAGCCAGACATTGAGTTGGAGGATACCATCTATGATCTGTAGGAAGAAAATGAACAAATATCGGAGGACACAACACACAAGAGCAGATAGACATGTGCCCTTCCTCAGCATTCTCTCAGTGATATTTCCATGTATCATGGGGGTGGTTAAAATAGCAGTGGATGCATTTGGTGTCCAAATGGAACAGAACAGCAGCAGTTCTGGTCACAGCAGGAAACTCTAAACGCCCTCGGTGGAAAAAACTAAATATACCTGCTGTTGCTACCAAGCAGTCTGCAGCAAAGTAGGGATTTTCCCAAAACCAACTACCTGAAAAGCGTTTACTCTGCATATGGAGAAGAAATATAAGGCATCCCCATTGGGCCCACAGTACATAAAAGTGCATGCGGAACCTGGTTCGTTATAGTGCCTACAGCTAGAAAAGGGCACAATCCTCAGCTTCTCAAGACTCCTGGTATTGGAGAGCAGGTACTACTCCACTGTGTTACTTAATAGATATGTGCACCAAAAATAGGACCTGCCTGAAGAATTTCCTAACGGGGCAAAATCTATTGGAATATTAGATCGGACGTATGTTTAAAATCAGCACTAGTCTAGACTCACCGCAACAAGAACTGTTTCGCCTAGCCATTCATGGATATGTATCTCTGGTTTCAACCCTGAAGAGCAATCCAACATTATAGGTATGGTCTTCAAATGCAGTCATTTATTTGGCCCAGAAGTCGACCCTTCTCTGAAAGACATTAAAAAGCAAATGAAACAACTAAAACATTGGAACATTTCAAATCATAAGATACATCTTTAAAAGAGGTGGCTCTACAGGCAGGAGAAGCCAAGGGAGGCAGCCCTATACAACTCTGTTTTAGAGACAGTGTGCAGGACTGGGATTGGCACAATCTACTTATTGGTATCAACCGCCTCAGGTCAAAACTACCTTTTGAAGTAAAGGGAAAACCAGAAGACGAAGACCGTTCTCAAGATGGCCTGTCAATAGCACACAATTATTGTATCACGCAGTCCCCCTCGACATTAAACCCTAGAATGGTTCAGAATAATTGACTACTTCATTGCCTGGGAGTCCATAACAGATAAATGGGTGCTAAATTTGATCAGGCATGGTTATTGTATGGAATGTCTACAAAAACCTCCAACCGTTGAATCAAAGTATCAAAACTACAAAAAAAGAATAAAACCAAGAATAAATCAAAGTACGATAACGCGTGGCACAGGAACTGTTACAAAGGAATTTGAAATAAAATAGTCCTTTGCATGTGCTAGACACGAGTACAAGTCTTAATACTAAAACAAGATTTGAAATTGCAGCCAATATTCAACCTATAGCCTGTGAACAAATTCATCAAAACCCAGAGGTTCCAAATGACCGACATTAAGAGGTGACACTCTTATTGTAAGAAAATGACTAATTGATCCCATTGATCTGAATGATGCCTATTTTCATATTCCCATGTGTACAGCACATTGGAAATATCTCGTGTTTGTGATGAAAGAGGTACTTTATCAGTTCAGAGTTTTTCTGATTGGCATGCAATTTGCCCAACTGGTATTTAACAAGACATTGGCATTTGTAACAGCTCACTTGAGATGCCAGACCGCACATGTGTACGCATACTTATATGTTTAATTGATAATGGCAAACTTGTTCCAGCAATGCCAATTGGGCATACAAGCAGTTATGACTCTGCTAGATTTAGAGATTCACAGTTATATAGAAGAAATCTTGCCCTTTACCAAAAAAAGAGAACCGTTTTTGTGGGTGGGATTAGACACAAAAAGAGTGACTGTCTGTTCAACAATAAGGAGGGTACTGGCTTTTCAGAAATTTATTTTCAAAGTTTTATATAGCGCTGTCTAGACCCGTAGGTATCAGAGCGCTTTGCATGAGGATCAGCGAGTTACAGGTTACATAATTACATCAATTACAGGAGCCAAGTATAGACATAGGAGAAAAACATGAGATTACACAATAATGAGTTATTAGTGCGTAGCATAGCCAAGAACATGTCTTATGGGGAATGGAAGGTAGAGGGGGTATGGTAAACAGGGGTAGGGAATGCAGATAGTCAGGTCGAAACCGCCAAGATGGAGGACCCACATAAGCCGATAGCATTATCCCAAAATGGCGGGATATACAAATTCAAACAAAACTGGGGAGGCAGCCAAAGTATAACGGAGGGAGGAGGCGGGGGAGGGAAGGAAACACAACGGGGAGACGAGGAAAACAATGTCAGATGTCCGGCTGGGTAGGTGACGGCCGAGGGGGTGAACCAGAGCCAAACTCCTCTATAGTTGCATAGGACAGCTCCACCGGGCATCGGCCAATCTTATCAGACATTTTAGTTTCTGACAGGATGATAATGAAGCTGTTGGGTGTGGTCAGACACATTGGCGTGTGGCCCAGTTAAGGTCCATGGGGGAGGAATCAGTTAATGCACACACATCAAAAGATCCCCACTTGCCATAAATTAGACAGTTATTTGTTAGAAGAACACATGGGGTTTATTCAATTGGTACCCAGATGTTGTTTTATAAAATTTATTTGTGCGCTGTTTGTCATGAAAGCACCGCAGTACACAAGTATGACCTTGGATTACTTCACTAACATAAATATAAGTAATAACATAAATACACACTGATATAATTTCACATTCATGAGAGTGCTGATCAAAAAATTTGAACTATTGTTTCCCAATAAATTACTGTAAACACAGTTCATGAGATCCCATTATGAGAGCTCAAGTCCTTTTGGAAAAACAAAACAAAGTTCCAAAGTCTATCCATCAATGCCTAACTAAGGTTCCAGCAATGAATACATGCTCCACTATTGTCTAAAACCTATCAATACGTTTCAACCTCAAATAGCTGAACATTGAGTAAATAAGGTCTTCCACAGGGCAGAACCGGACTCCTTATGCAGGACGTTATAGTGGGAACAAACAAGTAACCAATATTCTTACTCCTTTAGTACTCAATAATTCAAATTCACAATGGTTATGTATCAATCCATACCAATTTCCCCTTCTTTCTGAGTGAGAGCCTCTCCAAAGCACAGTGTGACTCCCCAGGTCAATGTCAAGCCCCAGCCTCTTTATAAGTAATTGCTCCATGTTTGACTTCCTATCCTTAGAATAGTAGTTGGTCATGTGGACGAGAGATTGAAGGATCAACACCAGTAACTCTGAAGAGTTTGGTGGTTTGGCCTACATGCCATTCTGCTTGGTTGTGGGATCTTTGCTCTGCTTGGTTTGGCAGATTATTAAGAAGAAGCTCTTGGTATTATCCAAAGAGATACAAATATATGAACAGTCGTTTTGTGTGACTGTGATGTGTTATCCATTTCCCTGTTAGAGTTGCACAATCCGCAATTGACCTATGTAATGGTGAATGAATTAGGCTGTTCTAGTCCACAGAAGTGTGTGTGTGTGTGTGTGTGTGTGTGTGTGTGTGTGTGTGTGTACACACACACGTGTACACACTAGAATGTTTTTGAGTATTACTGAACCAGCTACTGGACATCTAGCATCCGCGGCTCACTAACTAATTGGGAAAGAACATGTTTTTATGCAAATAGTCACCCCTGTACTATTTCCAGGCCCTTTTGATCAGTTTTCTGAGATCCCAGATGAAAATTTTGAACATTGTTCGCTATCCTGTTCCTCTCTAGTGGCTGATCCCATCTAGTACTTCAGCGTATTCAATGAGGCCACTGGTAAAGAGACTGATTACATGTGATTATTATCTATGATGAGCATTGAAGCTCTTTATCCTGGGCAGCATCGAAATCCAAGGTTAATAGTTTATCCGGACAATATAGAATTAATCTTGTGCTTTCAAGGAGACCGTTCTATGCTCTTCGCACCAGTTTATTTGTCGTACATTACATTAATAGGGTAAGATGTGATCATTAGTGGGATATGTGAGTTCATGCAAATTGATTGGGTATTGTTAGATTGCAGGGGTAAGGTTTTTAAGAAGGCGAGTGTGACCTGTAAAACGAGGTGTAGGCATTTTGGAGAAATACAACAACCCAGATTAAGGCAAACATGAATGCTACCTAGAGTAGGCTATTCTCAGAGAGAGGAGGCCTGTAGAGTATGGAGAGTAAGGAAAGGGTAATTTGAAAGAACAAAACAAAAGGCAACAGCTAAACGTTTAGACTCGATAAGTTTGGTGCAATTTTCCATGCAGTATTTTAGAAGTAGAGAGGAGGGGTGTTGAGAGTGCATGCAGTAGGAGAATGCGAAACTGCAAAAAAATGACAGTTTGCATGTGAGAGAGTGCTATATCGGGTAATTTTGATAGTCACCTTGTCAGTCTGCTGCTAGACCATTCTGAACATGATTTCTTCACGGCACCTCATAAAAAATATACAAGCATTAGCAAAACCAATAGGTCGCTCCTTGATGACCTACTGGCTTTGCTAATGGTTCTAGCAATGACGTGCAGCACCCCTGATGCTATGCAGCAAGGCTTTAATTAAAAAAAAAGAAGAAAAGAAAAGCTATAAGGGGCTTTGCCAGCATTTGTAGGCACGCACACAAAGCAATGCTAAACCTAAACAAGGATTTGCAGTGCAATAGGTCTTGCATTTATCAGAGTTAGAGGTATTGGCGTTGTAATTTCTTTTATCTATGTGTTTTGGTTTGGAGTGTAGTGGATGTATGAACGGAGACACAGCTGCAGCACTGCCTAGAGGATTTAAAATGGGGGAGTTACTGACTGGACCAGAGAAGCAGCTAGCAGCACTGCCTAGAGGACTAACAATGAGGAATTACCAATGGGACAGAGAAGCAGCTTGCAGCACTGCCTAGAGTATTGAGAATGAGGAATTACCACTGGGAACAGAGACACAGTTGGATCACTACCTAGAGGACTTAAAATGTGAGAATGACCGGCGGGACCTGAGTAGCAACTAGCACCACTGTCTGGAAGACTTAGAATGAGGAATTGCCACTGGGACCAGAGAAGCAGCTAGCAGCACTGGCTAGAGGACTAAGAATGAGGAACTACCACTGGGAACAGAGACGCAGCTGCAACACTGCCTAGAGGACAAAGAATGGGGAATTACCACTGGGAACAGAGACACAGATGCCACATTTGTGACCAGATAAAGAACAAGATTTATAGCCCTTTTTAGAGAAACGGAGCAACAGAGCTCCGAGTGAGTGAAACTTAATGCTAAAAACGAAAGAATGGATGAAAGGGAGCTAGCGAGTAAAGTAAAATTTCTAACATTCTAATTTTGGGACTGATCAACTCGATCTCCAGTGACCCAGGCTCTATAGCTCAGAAGTGAAAGCTAAGGTGCGAAGGGGAGAACACAAAGAGAAATGGTGGGTGGGAGGGGAAAGCAGGAACACTGGTCAGCTGCAACATTTCCAGGACACGAGGCTGGCAATCGGAAAAAATAGTGCGCCAAACAAACTGAAATGGACAGAAGCGAAATGAGCCCTCTAACAGGGCCAGTCGCTATAGGAGGACGGACAGACCAAAAGGACTGACCAAAAGGAGGGACAAATAGGCACGATTTACTATTCAAAAGTAAGGAATATAGAAAGGCACCCGGAACAACCAATGACACGCGATGGGCCGGCTTGAAGCCCTTGTACTGAATACACCATGCCTCTCAGAGCAGCGCATACGCACTGCTAGGCTCGACCTTTAAATGACGTAAGCGTTTTTTCTGTTTGTCGCTCCGTGTTTGTTTGAGTTTATTTTTTTTTAAACTTGGGAGGGTGAAGCAATGGAGAGGTAAGCAACACAGGAGGGGAAGCAACATGGGGGTATGGGTGGGGGAAGTAACATGAAAGGCATAGGGAAGAAACACTGAGGGGGTGCAAACGGAGAGAGGGTAGGAGCAGGGGCTGGCTTTTGGCATTGTCGAGCTGGGCCCAGGCCCAGGGCACTGATCTTTAGAGGAGCGCACAAACTGTCTGCATTAGGATCATGCAAACAGCAGTGGCCCTCTCGCATGGCTCCAGATACATTGTAAAGTATTTGTAACATGGGGCATGCGCTGCTTTAACCCTCTGTCCCCTTTGTTGCCCATTTCCCTCTCACCTCCTGCTGCCACACATCAGCAACCTTCCTTCCTCCAACAAACAACATGGTATAAGCATGATGGAGCTAATCTGTGGGTGATTTTGGTAAGTTGGTAGGAGAGTGAAGGTGTTTGTGTTCAGAGACCAGTCCCTGCTGTATTTAGCACACAAAAGGGGCTCCCTGCTGCCTCGTTGTATTCAGCAGCAAGGGTGCCACATATCTGTCTGCACCTGGGTCAAAAAACAGCATGGGGGTGAGAAACGCATATATGTTCAGGGGTGAAAGCACATGAGAAGTGAGCACGGTGGAAAAGTACATGAGGGAGAAAGCAGGAAAACACGCACTCATGAAACGTGAAAACGGAGCAGTGGACGGACACAAGTAATGGGCCCATGTTCCAGGGAAGGGACAGATCCAAGAAGGAAAAGTGAAGCCCACACGTGCTAACAAATTAGAAGCAAGTAAATGAGAGCGACAATGAAGCAAACCAATGGTTAGTAATGGGCAGGCCCTAAGCTACTGTACTCCAACAATATCTCTCTCCGCAGACCATGCATGCACTCTTACGTGAGACCTAAAAAATAATGATGATTTGGAGAGATGGGTGGAGGACTTGTAACATATACATTTTTGCATTGTTGGTTTCAAATGATTCCACCCCCCCCCCCCATTGAAAATCACACTTACTAACAAGCATTGGCTAAGGCAATAGGTCTCGTCTATGTGGCTTTGTCAATATATTTTAACTATGTTGTATAGCAACGCTATGACGCGACCAGGTCAGTGCTGGCCACAACATAGGCCCTTTTTTCAGTTTACTTCCAGCCATGCTGCTCAGCAGCCACACTGCTAAACAACATAACTAAAATACATTGACAAAGCCAACAGTTGTCGCGTGGTTGAGACCTATTGGCATTGTTGAAATTCTGCTACCCTTCTAGCAATAAAAATAAAGAAGGTACAATTGTCACTGGTATGAATTATCTGCGTTCATCATAATATGCCAAAATGAATGCTTAAATAACACTTGCCCCAATCAGGCCAAGTCTAGATGTGAGCTGAAGCCAAATCTGAACTTCTATATAACGGGCCCTGTCCCATAAAAATAATATTAATGGGATCCTTCCAAATGCCTTCTTCAGTTTGGTATCATTCAAACACAGTAACCCTTTTTGTGTCATCTATGTAGTACTTGTTCCTAATGGGCTGCAAAAGAACACAGCTAGCATTTCATGGGATAGATTGCTACAAACGATGCTTTAAAGATAATGGCAGATTGTGAAATACAACTTTTAGGTCACGAAATTATGAACAGCACTATGTAGCACGCATATGAATCTACTCTGTTATCTTGGCACAACATACAAAGTTTTGGATCAAGAAAAGCAGTTGTGTTGATGTTGACATATTACATTTTAGTGTTTTTATTGGTCTGGCAGCAGCAGGAAATGTGCTGGAAGTTGTTACAGGCTCAGTATTAGGTGGTGATAGGAAGGCAAAACAGCAGAAAATTGATCAATGATAGGAGGCAGTTTGCTATATGGAGCTCAGAGGGGCGGTTCGGAAAGTGTTGGCCTTGGAGGGTTCTAGGACGCTATCTTTAAATCATTGAGTGTTTGAAAGTGCGCTTCTAGGGCAGACAGTTTTATGCAAAACTGGAAGCGGCAGCTAACAGTGGCTGCCTCCAGTCTCTCTGTCTTTTCTTGCACACATAAAAGGCAACACACCGCCAAACTGCAAATGTTAAGGTGATTTAGAAGTGAACAAATTCCATGAAATTTGGAAAAAACCCTTCACAGCAAACTGTTCCCTAGCATATAATGTGGCAGATAATTTCACACAGCGTCTTAATGCTATTGCTGGAAAAGTGGAAGAAAATGAATCTCCCTCGGAGCCAAGATAGTGGATGCAGCTATTCCCAAACCACAGCAAAACTAGTGCAGTCATCCTACAATTGAAGTGTTCCTTTCTTCGCTGTAGTGTTCTTTTTGAGCCATAAAGCTGTCAGCTGGGTGAATTTAAACAACGACCTTTGGCAGTATTGGTTTAAAATGCCCAACCTGCAGCGCTGTTCAAATGTGAACTAACAACCTATTGTGGTGGATATCATGTTATTTTCAATACATCCCTATGTTAGGCTAATCACTGTCACCCAGGCACCCCCTCCTAAACCCCACCACAGGCCAGTCTCCTAGCTAACGTGCTGTTTTTCCGTACTGTGAACTACAAGGTTGCTGGTTTGAGTGAGAATAGGCAACAAAGCTGCAGTTGTCTTTCCACCAAAATGCTCATCCTCCTGGGACAGTGAGCTGATCCAGCCAAGTCTGCCACTCTGAGAACCGTGCACGGATTCTGCCACACGGGTACGGATGAATAATGAAAGGAACACAAGCAATAGAAAATAAGGGCTGCAGTGCTGACCTGCTCTCGGTTTTTGTTTCCTTCTATATACTCATATGCACATGCGCTATGTATTAAAGAAGTGAGCACACTCGCGTCTCCCACCTCAGCTGTATTGTGTGTATATATATATATATATATATATATATATATATATATATATATATGTGTGTGTATATATATATATCAAACCAACAAGTTGCCTGTAAAGAGAGGACCACACACAGGTAAGTATTTCATCTGCCATCATTTTATTGTGCGAAGGCAGTCACAGACATCGTTGCACAACAGTCCCTCCTGACGTGTTTCGTGCTTTGACAGCACTTCTTCAGGCAACTTGTTGGTTTGATGTTCAGCGGCCCTGCCTGAGCTGCGAGAGTGACCCCGCTGCGCTCCGCGCAGTCCTGCTGAAGTGCCAACCTGCATTTCGGCTTGGTGGACAGGAAGTGCTATTGTGCGAAGTGAGCGGCAATCCAGAAACCTACATGTCGGTTTGCATACCCACTTGGGATTTATATCAGCACTGAGGTTGAAACCTGGCGACTCACTGCAGTAGGACTCCAACACTACAGTTACCATCGGCCACAGGGGTGGCCACGCCCACTGGGGCGGGAGAACAACTGTTCAAAAGTCGTGTTGAAAAAATTGCCGGTTTCATTCCTCGCCAGTCCGTCATCCTTTGAAGAAGTGCTGTCAAAGCACGAAACGCGTCAGGAGGGACTCCTGTTGTGCAACGATGTCTGTGACTGCCTTCGCACAATAAAATGATGGCAGATGAAATACTTACCTGTGTGTGGTCCTCTCTTTACAGGCAACTTGTTGGTTTGAGATATATATCCACACTCACCAGATTTTCCCATAGTCACTGAAAGTGCGTGACGGCAATCTAACACAAACTACAGCTCAGTATTATTGCCTAAGGTGAATACCCAGAGCTTATTTAAAACTAGCATTGGGATAGCCAATAGATCTCGCTTTTTGGACCTTATAAGTGTTTAGACATGCAGCATATTATCCTGGGCCTCTTGCTTCCCTCAACTAACTCCTGCTGGATGGGGCAGGCAAATAGACGGACATCATGTCAAATGATGTCAAGTGTTGGAACTTACCTATGTAAGGTTGTTTGCTTTCAATAATTACTGTTCTTGATGTCACGGGCCAGGTGGAAGGACCGGCATGTACAATCTGCAGTATTAACTGGCATCTAAATGAGACAGTCATGTCAATGTGTCAGTAAGTGGAAACAAGCATTGGCATAGCCAATAGGTCTCGCTTTTGGGACCTTATAAGTATTTAGTTATACAGCACAATGGCTAAACACTTATAAGGTCCCAAAGGCGAGACCTATTGGATATGCCAATGCTTGTTTACGTTAGTGAGGATGAAATTGTAAGACGGCCTAAGACAGCCTCCCCGAGATTCGCAACCTTTAGGTTATACGCGCAGATCTCAGCAGCAGATGCACTAACCTACCGAGTTAAGCTAGCTTCATGAATTACCTCGCACTGCTCAGTTCTCATACTAAGAAAACGATGACGAGGGACAGCTTATCCAAAGGCAGAAAGAAAACGAACCATTTATGTCTACAGGGTGTCCTAGCTGGATGTGTATCAAATAGCACATTTTTAATATTCGCCTCTATACGTAACAATTGTTCGAAGGTTGTGTGGAAAACCGACCTCATACATAAACGACCCTTATACTTTTCCGAAACTAGATTTTGTAAAATGAAATCATTTAAGAAAGCATTGTCAAGCTCTCGTAGATTTTAACTCCAATATTTTGGTATCCCTTTTATTGCTAGTGTGTGCACAGCTTGTGTAAATAAAACATCGAAGCACACAAAGACATTATCGTCGGGAACAGTCTGACTTTAGTTTGTAAAACGCCAATTGTTGAATTAAAATGCCCGTTTAGCCGAAGAGGCAGTTGAGGGTTACAAAGGTTTTAACTATTCGGCTTTTAACAAGTGACTATAAAAATATTCATTTGACAAAAACGACATAAAGGTAGTTTTATTTTAAAATTAAGACAGCATTATCTGTGTGTATATCCATACATTTGCGGAGCTCTTCATTTGGCACATATTATCTGCTCACAGTTCGGAAAGTAGAAGGGGCAGACACGAGACTGAAACGCTGCTCAGGATTACAAGATGTGGGGGAGAGTGGAGGCCGGGATTAGAACGCGCCTCTCTTGGATCCACAATTTACAGTTTTAACTCTAGTCCCATCGCGTGCTCACTACGGTACGTGGGTTGTCTACACTTGTTTCTAAAGGTATGAGCTTCTACACTGTGTGACTCAGTTTTGCATTTTTTCTCGTTACTTTGACCAGAGACTAGAAACAGAGTGTCCACAAGCCAACTAAAAACCAGCATTAGCCGCGCGCAAAAGTGAAAGCAGCGCGACGCTGCGGGGGAGGGGAGGGGCGGAGGAGCGCTTGTCCGAGCGAGAGGAAAGCCAGATGGCGCCTCTGAGAGGGAGGGGGCAGTGTGAACACCATTAGAGAACACCCAGATGGCGGCTGCCCGCGTGCACGCCATCGTGAACGCAAGCTGGGAGCCTCTCTGGTAGCACTTTCAAAAGCCCCTTACTAAATGTCTCGCAGAGCAGCGCATGCGCGCTGGCTCAGCGAGACCTAAAAAAGAACTCTAGCTCATAGGGCTGTTGCAAAGACTTTTTTTTTAGCATCTAAGAGGAGCAGAGCCCGGCAGAGTTACACAGTCTAGGAAGACTCTGAATGCCCACCATAAAGCACAATACACAGATGGCTGTTCTCAGGACACCAGCTGTGCAACATGTGATGTTTGTGTAACGATCGGCGCAGGAAGCAAAGATGGGTGGGTGGTGCGGAACGGGGGGAAGGGGCAAGCAAAAGAATGAAATAAAATGCTGGGAAAACAGGTTCAAGTCTCGGCATTGGCTCAGTAGCCTGTGATTCTGGGCAAAGCACTTAAACTCCCCATGCTTTAAAAAATAATGTGACCTTGTTTAATGTAACCGGTGTTCAAGTTAAGCCCTCCAATTACATTGGTCGAGTTTGTGCTATATAAATTTGCAAAAACTGACCTGTCAACAAAGTGAGCTTCTCTAATCAAGATACAGCACCCTGCAACACGTAAATACCAATTATTGTCAAATATGTTTTTAGACATGCTTTAAGTAAATAAAAAAGTGCTTTGATGCGGTCACCATTGACTGTATTGTATTGTAATTGCATTTAAATTGCGCTTACTACCCCAGACGAGGTGTCGTGTCATAGTGCTTTTAAACAAATATGCGCTGCTGTTGAAAATCGAAAAATAGCTGGGGTGGGGCACAAGCTGACGAACACACGGCAAACGTGAGCAGTCAACAAAGAACAGGCATGCATCGACTTGGGAAGAGGTGGGGCACAAGCTGACGAACACACGGCAAACATGAGCAGTCAACAAAGAACAGGCATGCAGCGACCTGGGAGGAGGTGGGACGGACGAATGCTGCAATAAACCGCTCCGACTCAGTGAACGTGTCCGCACAGAGGCTCTGAATGGAACCCGGGGGCCGGACAATTCGAAACGCTGATCAGAACTATATGTGGGACATCAAAGACTAATGGGGGTACGGAAAGGCCAAAAGAAAGCATGCAGCGATGGGCGCTGCAAAGGATATTCACGATGCCTTTAAGGGGCCACAAGGAAGATCCTCTCCTTGCCTGACCCATAGAGGTGCAGCCCTGTCCGGTCCTAGGGAGAAGCTATAGGACTGATCAAACACACGAGAAAAGGGGTGGGGGCGAAGAAATGAATGCAGTACAATACACTTCAGTAAACAAAAGAGTTGCTTTGTAACACTGGAAAAACACGTTACTACTGTTGCAGCATTAAAGCGATCATCACTTGAAAAAAACATCCCTCTATTTTCTGGATATTATGGTACAGTCCATTCTACTGGGTGCTAACTAATACAAATAACAAGCAGCGAAGGACGCGTGGGAGGTGGTGGTGGAACGGCACAGGGAGATTATACAAACTATGCAATAAAATGCAAGCAGCGTCGTGCGCCTCAAAGGAGATTCACGATGCCTTTAAACTGCAACAAGGGACCCACCAAAAGGGAAGCTTCAACAAAGACGAGCGGGAAAGAAAAAAAAATATATAGTTCCAGACAGGAACAGATGAGCACCAAATTGGAAATTCACCAGTAGTTAGGTGCTGCTCTGTGGGAGGAAACAAATGACAATAGGGAGGGACAAAAATGACTGATTAACCACTGGCAAGCAAGCGTTTTTAAAGGGCAATCAATGAAGCAAATGGAAAGGCAATGGGCGGGCTGTAAGCCTACAAAGTATATACAACATGTCTCGAAGAAACTGCGCAAGCGCTGCCTAGGCTCACCCATAAAAAAGCACAGTATAAAAGTAATCTCTTTGCAGAAAGACCGCACAATTGAGATGCCTGTTAGCTTCAGGGAAGACTCCACTGAAAAGTATTCTGTGCGGGGGACAACCATGAAGCTTGGAAAATAGATGCCGCTGAGTGGCGGCAGCAAGTGAGGGGCAGGGGGACAAGGGAGAAGCTGGGTGGAGGCTGTAAAGATTAAGAAGACAAACCCCGGGGTTGCGACAGCAACAGGGACTAGAGGGTGGAACACAGGAGTTGAGTGTGGTGGGGCGGCAGATATATTCAAATAAGACAACACCCAGAGCTGTGGTGGCATAAAGCCAGCACAGTTGAGACGAAAACAAGAAAATAAAACAAACCAGTGCCAAGCCTGCTAATCTCTAAAATGGATTTAATTCTTTGGAAATTATTTTGTTTGGCACAACACAATACTACAGAATGGTGTGTGAGGCGTAGGCTTTTAATTCTCCAGTATTGGGGTATCTTTCATAGATTCACATGCTTGAATCATTCCCTGTCGTCGAAGTGGGAGTCCCACGGTACATAGAAAAGCAATATAGCAATAGCATAACCATAGCATAGCTAAAAGAGCTACAGGAAGCATTGTAACATAGAAGTTAATAGGAAAAAACCTGTCACTTTAATAACTTATCCAAGTCATTAGATATAGTCCAAACTCCAGACGACATCTCCCTCTAGAACCTTGTCCCCAGAGGCTCAGGCTCTCAGATTTTCTACCGCACGTCGTGTGAAGGGAGTCTCCCTGAGCTCTGCTCAGTACTTCAACTTTTTCTTCAGGAATTTTTCAGAATATGTTCACTACAATGTCTACTACAAAGAGATCACTCTTCAGACACTGTGAGTCTTGTGGGAAACTTCGACTTCATTCTGAGGACCCACACAAAAAGTGTATCTACTGCCTCCACCCTGACCATCAGCTGAGAGATTGTAAAATCTGCAGGACTTTTCCTCAAAAGACCTTAAGAGACAGAGAGGGACGTCTTCTTCTGTGGCTGCAGAAGCTCAAGGCAAAGGATAACCCCCTGTCAGATGTTGAGTGATTCCTCTCTCAAGACTGTTGCCTCTAAGAAAAGGGCTAGAGAGGCGGAGAAGGCTAAGATGCTGAAGAAACGCCACACTTCTAAGCATGAAGACCAGCCTTCCTCCTCAAAAGGGGCTCCTGCTCTTCCTAAGGGTCGGTCTCCACCCTCTACGCCTCCGAGATCTAAGTCTCAAACGTCTAAATCTCTGTCTGAGATACTTTTGCCTCAGAAAATTGGCATCTCGTCGACGAGCATGTCGTCGATTCCTCCGTTCACGAAGTCTTCCATCGTCACAACAACGACGACGACGACTTCCACTTTCACTTCTCCTCAACCTGCAATGATGATGTCGACGGCGTCTTCTCCGTCGACGCTTGTGACTGTGAGGCCTCATTCGTCTACCGCCTCCCTCTCTTCGTCGTCGACGAAAAAGAAGCATTCGTCGATGGACGCCTCTTCGTCGTCGAGACGGTCGACGGCCTCCAAGGATCAGCCTGCCTCGTCGACGTCTGCCTCGTCGACGGCACTGAAACCTTCGCATACAGAGCTTCAACTACGTATCTCGTAGACGGCTGCAGCTTCGTCGGTGAAATCTTTGGCTCCACCTCCAGGTTTGATGCCTCTAGTCCCTTTGAAGCCTTCAGCAGTTCTTTTGCCACCATCAGAACTGAAGGATGTTCCCTTGCTTCAGCGTAGACAGTCTTCCATGGACCTTTTATTACCAGTTCAAGCATCTCCTAATCTTCCAGCTGAA